>VYXF01006929.1:111823-151946 GCA_013397295.1 Polioptila caerulea | reverse complement strand
TTATTCTATTTAAATTTGTGAGACTTGTATTTTTTCTTTTAAAGCTGGTAATCTCTCCCATGGACTAAAATCCAAACCACAGGTGTCTTGGGCTTGGTGCCAGGGCTTCTGAGCCCTCTGGGCCCCCTGCCCAGGTCCCTGAGCTCCCAGGGCAGTCAAGGACAGGCCCTGGGTTCTCACAGTGGACCTCTGGTATGTATTAGCAACAGCAGGAGATCCCCATTTTCCCTTAGCACAGGCAGTGCTCGTGAAGCAATTCCGAACAACAGGAAATGCTTTTTCAAAATAGTGTGTAGCAAGAGTTGAGTATGTGGTTTGGATTTCAGTTCTGCTCCTAATGCTAACACTGCTACTAGCTTAGCAGGGGCATTTCAATATAGAAGTATATAGAGAAGAAAAGGGGTTTCTTCTGAATAGAGGAGTGGAGTTGGATGAAGTCCTGTGGAAGTGTTCTGTGATTAGGTGTGTAATTGTTTTAGACTGTGAGAAGTAATAGCCTTACTTATTGTCATTGCTGCTTGTTCTTTAAAGAATTAGTCTTTCACCCAAATAAAGGGAATTATCCTTGGAGCTTCAGAGATCTAAACTTACTATTTCTTCCCCCTCACTAATTGATATAAGAAAACTTACTAGATTTGTGGAGTCCTTCTCTTGAGTTCCCAGAGAAAACATTGCCTACAAATGTAGCAAAAATATTAACTGAAGCCGTTCAACTTGCAGGGAGATTTGCTTGTTCCATTGGCTTGTACCAGTGTGAAGTCTGAGGAGATGGCAACACATGAAGCAGTCAAAAATCTGCATCCAACAGCTTTATCATGTCTTGCTGCTGCCTAGATTGCAGTGATGCCCATTCTTTTTTGCAGGTACCTGTGGCTTGATGGAATGTCTCCCCTCATGTAACTGAACATGTTTCTATCCCAGGGCCAGGCTGTAGATTTCACCCATCATTTCACAATGCTGGCCTGTGCCTTGTGCATGATCTGTGGATGTGCATCAGGTCACATGACAGGGAGAGGCACCGGAGCCCTTGAGTGGACAGGAGTTGGCTGATGATGCCAGAGCAATTCATCCTCCTACAGCCCAGCCCTTGCCTCTGGCTGAGGCCTGCAAGCAAACAAGGGTGGTAGGAAATCATCTACAGGTGGATGGAGTATCTTGAGAGCTTGGTCCTTGCCTGCAAGGAGTAGGAGTGGTACCTGCTGGTACCCCAAGTATTGTTCCTTGTTTAGGCTTTTTGAAGTTTCTGGATTGGTGGCAGTGGTGTGATGTTGATAGTGCTAATGATGGTGATGAGAGAAAGAGTATTTTTTGCTGGACACCTAATGCTGTCAAAGGTAAGTTCAACAGAAGTAATGTGAATGCATCTGCTCAACTACCTGTTAACATATTGAAAGCCTTGTGCATGTTGGCAGTGCTTTTGGTGTTACTGCCAGCAGCTTCATTATTGCTGACTGACTTTCTTTTAGAATCCTCAGAAAAATACCAGGAGCACCTTGTAGCTTATGTCATCTTCAGTCTCCATCCCAGCAGAGACTGGCTCCTGCCCAGCTCTGGTATAGTGCTGAATTAGAAAAGCTAAGTTGTTACATTCTGAAGCATCTGTGAGCTCATGAAGGTGCAAAAAGATGCTGTAGCCCCAAGTGACAGAGTGGGTAATTGCTTCATGCTTTATAAGAATGGTGATTGGATGCCTAGAATGTTAGCTCTGCTGGCATACCCCTTTCTTTATTTGTTTGTTTGATTATTATTTTTTTTTAAATTTTTTTTTTTTTGTAGCTATATAATGTGCACACAGCTGGGACTACTAGCCATTTTCCAAAAGTCTTAGCTATGAAAGGAAACCCTTAAATGAAACTTGAAATTAAGTTCTTCCCTTTCTATTGTCAAGTTTTTCCATTTTTTCCATTAAATTAAAGATCCCATGTGTAGAAAGGGTAATGATCTTCATACGAATGTGTTCAATCTGTTTTGTTATGGATCGTATATAGAAGACTCAACATTTTTTTTTTTTACATAGATATTTCTTTTTTAAGTTATGAGGTTTTTGTCAATAAAATATCTTGGGCAAATACTTGTATAGTGTATTTTATGGTTCAAGCCCAGTAAAATTCAGTTTACAGTCATCTTTTATATTGCAGCAGACAATTCTTGTGCTTGTTGGTAATGTCACCTCTGATTTGGTTTACATGCTTATTAATTAGCTACCTGGTAACATGTGTCCCATTAATATTCCAAGTAGATGCACGGAGTTTAAAAATGAGGCTTAGTGCTGTCTGTCTTAGAAGACTGGAAGGGACTTCTTCAGTGAATGATTTTTTTTCCTTTAATGTATTTAAACGATAAATGGTATCTCAACAGAAGGTGTGGGCTCATAGTGATACTTGCTAAGTGAGTTTCTGTGGCTTGTGTTATGCAAGAGGTCAGAAAGACTAGCTGGATGATGCTTTTGACTATAATGCAAAAAAAAAAGCTTTATCAGAAGATTACTGAACTCTTCTATTTTGCAGAATTTCACAAATTAGGCTTGTATTATTGCATCCCACTGTTTTCATACAAACTTTAAAAAGACAGATTCAAGCACAGACTGTGCTTTGAAAGGAGTGTTTATATTCTTTTTATACATTTGGCAGTTGCCATGGTTAGTTAGCGTCAGCACAACACAGTTTACAATCTAATGAGCTATTTTTGAGAAAATTCATTAGCTACAGAGCATGAGTTGGTGCACATGAGCTTGTGCACATGCACATGCACAAGCTTATCCCAGCTCACAGCTATTCACTCTGGTCACATGCTCGTGACCCAAACACCCAGTTTAGTGGTTCATCCTTCAGTGAACCAGCCTTTTGCTTTGTGCTTACGTGTTCTGGAAGGACTAACATTGTTTGCTCTTTTTGGAAAGTATCTAATGGTAAGAGAGAGTTATTATGTAGCTCCTGAGCCCTTCTACCAGCATTTGACATAATTCTGAGTTACAGCTATTTCCTGAAAAACCTGGATAGTGCAGTACTGAGGGGGGGGTAGCTGAGTGACCATAACACACAGCCAAGGCATCCACAACTTGGACAACTGTGTGCTAGAGCTACTAATTGAATGCTGACTTTTGTGGAGCAGAGAGGAGGCCAGGGTTGTTTGCTCTGCCAGAGTATCCATCTGTGCTGCTCTTCATTGTGGATAAGACTGTTTCCAAGAACCTACAGATCTGGGAAGCATTGCCTGAGTGGCCCATGTGAAGACATGTCAGCTTGAGTCTGGCTTGTTAGCTCCAGGTTTCCTTCTGTGACTGCTTCCAGCAGCAGCTGATACCTGAACTGTGGTTCAAGGGCACTTGTGGTTGATGACAGTGAGTTCAGTGGAGCTCCAGGGCTTGTAGCTCAGGCAGGCCTGGGGCCAGGGCAGAAAGTCACTGTGAGAGTCTCTGTATCAGTGCTGCTGTTGACTTGTGATGGTTAAATTGTCCTGAAATACTAAAAGATTGACTGAATTTACAGGGTGGTGACTAAGCACTAGAAGGTTTGGACTTAGATAATTTTGTTGCTTGAGGCTAAAGGAATTAGTTTGTTAACTGTGTGGAAGAGGTAGATTTAAAATTCAGCTACTGGAAGGAGAGATGTGATCTTGTGCTTCAAAACAAGTGCTGCACATAAAAGATTTCTCAATGGACTTTTTTATAGCATGCCTTTATTTACAGAGCAACTGTGAACAGTCTGAAAAGGACTTGTTTAAGGCCTTGTCTGAAAAGCAATGCATGGAGATGTCTTTGATGAAAATTTAAACATTTTTTTGCTGTCTAAAATTTATATTAGATTTTATATTTTATTTAGTTTTTTAAAAGAAGTAGTAACACTTCCTACCTCTTCCTTAAAGAAAGCAAAACACCTAAAAAACCCCAACTTCCCCTAAACCTATAAAAAGAAAGATTTGCAACAAAAAATTGATGCTGGAAACTAGTTGGAATTTTGCCTCATCAGAATAGTGATTTTTTTTTCCTTAATCTTTTATGTGGGCTTAATTCTCTACCTGATCTAGGCATTATTGATGGTAGAAAGCTCTGTGTGCCTTCCATTAAGGAAAAACTTCTAGTATAAGTTCCCAAATACTTACATTTGTTGAAAATAAAATTTTGTGTTAGAACGTTTCCAGAAGAATTGTTTTTGATCAACCATGCTTACAAAAGACATTAGAAAAAAAAGGTCCTCCCAGGAAGAATTTCCTCAGCATTCCCTGACTGCAAGGAAACTGGAGGCATTGTACCAAATTGTGCACAATTTCAGTGAAGGGGTAAAGAGCCCTGTTTTCAGTCTCTCTCAAACACTAGAAGAGAGCTCCTAGAAGTTACATCCTTGATACTTTAGTTATTCCTGGCACACACAGGCTGTTCTGGAGAACATGCCCTTGGTGAGTGCTGAGGATCCTAGCAGTATTGTTTCAAGGGTACAAATGGATCTGAAATGAAATTTCAGGGCATTTCTCCATATGGATGTTATGGATTGTTCCACTGTATTGGTTAATTGAGGTCTGGTAGTGTAATTGGAACCCTGAAAACATAAATTAGTGTCATCCTCAGAAAGAATCAGAGCTAAGTGATTTTTTTACTGGTTACTCCTTTTAGATCTAATGTAATTTCAGATATTTCTAAGATTAAAACAGAGACCTAATACAATAGATTCTGTAAGTGGCTAGATTGGATGCTTGAGAACAATTAATATTGAGGCAAGTCTTCCTTGTTATTATTTTGGTCTGAGGGAGGAAAGGTCCTCTCAGTCTTATGTTTAAAGATACCCCAGATTACTGGTATTACTACTTCACCAATCATTTAAACAAAAATCAAATATTATTTTAAAATTTGAAAAATGAAAAGTAGCACAAGGACTTAAATAAATGTTGTGTTTTTTTCCACCCATTCTTTTCTTCTCATGGCTTGTAGTCTGTGATCTCTCAGTGTCCACTGGAATATATTCCCAGGTAGTTAAAATAAGTTACAGAAGTTGTCAATCCTGCTTCAGATTTCATCTTTAATTAACGAAACACATAATTATTTTATGAAAAATATATAAAAGAGAAGTGCAAGCAGATAATGATGTACTTCCCTCCAATCAGTTTCCCTAGTTCCTTTTCAATGGTGCATGTGTTTCTGCTCTACATCAAGCATGATATGAGAAGAGAGAGGACTTGGGAGCACCTTTGCAAAGGTGACTGAGAGATCCAAGGGCAGGGAATTGAGTTCTGAATTTTCTCTGTGTCATTTCTATCAAGCAGAGTTCTGCTTAGTGCCCCACCATGTTCCTGACAGATCTAAGGATTGTGCTCATTCTCATTATAAATTGGTTTCTGCAGTTACAAATCCAAGAGGATTTGCTACTCATTGAATGTAAAGGCTTTCTGATTTGGCTCACAGATTACTCCAGGGCTGCTTTGTGTCTGCTTGCAGGCCATAAGCAGGAATGAGTTTTCTGTTTACAAACAGTGTATTTGACTGTGCTGAGGCTGCCCATTTTGGAAAAAAAAAAAAAAAAAAAAAAAAAAAAAAGAACAGAAAAATAGAGTNAAAAAAAAAAAAAGGCAGCTGAAAATGTAGTGTCATGATGTATTTGAAATATTCAGTGGTATGTAATCCATGAAGGCAACTGAGGTTTTACCACAGTAGGTTATGCTGCAGTGTGAACTCACTGTGCTTGCTTGGTAGGCATATTGTCAATGGAAAAGATGCGAAGGTGTTCTTGATCTTAAAAGCAGCAATTATTCTCTTTTTCTAAGATTTATTGTCTTGAAGCTCTGAACAGTGCATGTAGTATTTTCAAAGTTAAAACAGTTCTTGTTTTGTTTTGTTTTGTTTTGTTTTGTTTTGTTTTGTTTATAAATTCCAAAATATTGTCAGGGTGTTACTCAAATGTGGGATAAACACATCACAGCCAGCTGGGGTTGGAAAACTTGAATCTGTCAGTACACAGAAGATTGAAACTTCTTGAGGCAGGTTTTCAGAATACAAAATAAATAAATAGCTTCTATCTGCTGAAACTGTTATTCATGTAAAGAAGTGACTGGAATATGAAGATACAGCTGAGGGAAACTTGTGCTTAAGAATAACATTATTGCAGATTTTATTTGACTTTGAGTGGTTTTACACTTTGGCTGTCTACAAAGAATGATTTTGATGATGCAGATAATTGCAAATGGAATTTTTTGCAAACTTTTGGCAAATCTGTTCATCCACTGTGAGTGGATTTTGCTGCTGAAAGGCTTTTCTGTGTGCAAAAGGAGCTCATGATGAAGTATTTCTGTGTGAAGGAGTTTCTGCAGAGGGGCTGCTCTAGTTTCCTGTTTTGGGAAAGGTCTGCAGACAAAGTGTTTTCTGGCTGTGGATGCAATATGCATTATAACTCCAGTAGATAAATTGTTCTGGATCAGGCAGATAATGGCAGCTCTGGTGGGCAGCAGGGTGCTCAATGATGAATTGCATTCTGACACTCTTTCAGTGCTCCTTCATGATTTCACTTTCTGTCAGTTGCTTCTATTTGCCTCTATTGTGATTTATCATTCACATCACTACACTTCTTACCCCTACTCTCTTGGTGTGTTCTGTTTGCCTCCTTGCCTTTTGCATGTCCTCAGTGTGCTAGGCTCAGTGTCACTGCCATCCCAGATGCTAGGATGCCCCCTCACCCTACATTTCCTCTGAATACTCTGTGGTCCCCATGCTAGCACTGGCAGCCCAAACCTCAGTGGGACTGGACCAGACTGTGGAAAACCTGTCCCCTATAGCTAATTCTGATGTTTTGGAGTTACAAGGCGCTCACTTGAAAGTTGCTTGGTTAGTTGTCAGGCCCGGGAATGGAAGTCCTAACTAAGATAAAAATCAGTGATTATGTATGTTTTTATCCCTGGTGGATGTGCTTATGAGTAAATATTTGGTTGTCTAGTGAAGACTAAATATTTGGCATCTTGAGATGCGGGCATACATTTGATTAAGGAGTCAATATGAAAGAAAATAGTTTTGAGTCGGAAAATGAAAACAGGTTTTTTGGAAAACATGTTTCGGAAAAATTATAGTAAAGGGCAGCAGATACTTAGAGCTGCTTCTCAATCTGAACATGTAGAGAAAACCTGCATGTGCAATTAAGAACAGAAGTTTCAGCCTTGTGATTTTCTGCAAGTCTCTGGAAGAGGTGATATCAGTAGTAGCTAATTTGTGTGTGTTGTGGTTTAGCTCCAGCCAGCAGCCAAGACCCAGGCAGCTGCTCACTCTCTCGCCCACCAGTGGGAGTGGAGAGACAATGGGAAGAGTAAAAATGAGAAAACTCGTGAGTTGAGATAAAGACAGTTTAGTAGGAAAAGCAAAAGCTGTACACACAGACAAAGCAAAACAAGGAATTAATTCACCACTTCCCATGGGCAGGCAGGTGCTCAGCCATCTCCAGGGGAGCAGGGCCCCATCACAGGTAACAGTGACTTGGGAAGACAAACAACGTCACTGCAAACATCCTCTCCTTCCTCCTTCTTCCTCCCATTTTATATCCTGAGCATGATGCCCTGTGGCCTGGAATATCCCTTTGGCCAGCCTGGCTCACCTGTCCCAGCTATGTCACCTCCCAGCCTCCTGGGCACTCCCAGCCTCCTCCCCAGTGTGGGTGGCTGTAGGAAAAGCAGCAAAGGCTTTGGCTTTGTGAAAGCTCTGCTCAACAATAACAAAACCAGCTCTGTGTTATCAATCCTGTGTTCAGTTCAGCACAGATCCAAAACACAGCCCTGTATTAGCCACTGGGAAGAAAATTAACTCTACCCCAGCTGAAACCAGCACAGTACGTAATGAAGGATATTTTTACTAAACCATGTGCTGTAATTCTTGATCTATAGGGAAGCTAAACTCCTATAGGCTTCAGCTTAAAAAGGGAACCCAACAGAGATGTCCTCAACATCTTTTAGAATAGTTTCTCTCCACAGACTATATAGAGGCTAGAGGTACTGTTTGGATAGCTAAAGTTCATGTGATTCAGCATTATATATACACCTAATTGTTTTCTATGCACTTCCCCTCACTGGAGTTGACATAAACGTGAATTTCTGTTCAGATATGGGAAGAAAAAAGAAAGTTACTGATTCAGCATTTGGCTGTCTAATTATTTGTTGCTGCTTTCAGAACTACCTTTCTAGAAGGAACCTAACTGTGACTTTTGCTCTTGGGCTTCTTTCTGGTTTAGAGCTTGTCTGTGCTGCCTGAGGGGTGCCCAAGGGCCCTCCTCTAGTTACATATAAAGTCCTTTCCCAAACAGCACTTTTATCATTTGAAACTCAGACAGTATAGTGAATTGTGTAGGGCCAATGAATTCACTAATGGATCCACCCACAGAGAAGCTAGACTCAGTCTAGTCATACAGTATATCTGCTGTTTTAAACGAAAGGCATTCCGGAACGAAAATTATATCAATTTTAATGAAAACTCCTAAATAATGTTCTAACTACTAGACTGTAGTTAGAATAGGTGCCTTGAAACAGTGTCTCCACTGATTGTTACTACATTACTCATTGTAAGATTGCTTTCTTTTCCTATAGTCTTTTCAGAATACAAATTAATTTAGCTTATTATAATCATTTGCCTTAGATCCTGCCAATTAAAAAGAAGAAAGATGGAATAGAGGTATTGTTTTGCAAGTGCCAATTAGATATCTTGCACTGCCTTATGTTGCATTTCTGTTTGTTTTCCTAATTTCCTAGGAATACAGTTTTGTGTTTTTCTTTCTTTTCTCTTCTTTTATTTTCCATGGAGATTGTCAGCAGAAAATTTTAATCTAATTATTTAGGAATGCCTTTCTTGCCACAAAGGCTTGTATAGGCTCCCTGTGCTACTTCTGGCTGACATCTTCCTAGCTCTGGAGTTTTTCTATTCACATCTTGGTTATGTTGAGTAGAAAGGATAAAGCAGCCTCTTTCACTAAAAGGTCTTCAACATCCATAAGTGTTAGCTTTTGACTGGCTTAGCTGGTGAACAGGAAATGCTGTCCATGCTGATGCACAGTGCAAAATGTCACAGGTCTGCTATGGACGGTGGTTTAGGACAGCATGTCAGAGGAGCCCGTGAAGGTGACACTGTTACAGTGCTGGTGCCATGGCTTAGCAGATACTGCTGTGGTCATGCCTGCCACATCATAGCTGTGCTCATGTGAAGCAAAAACAACTTCAGATAAAGAAGCAAAGGACGCATCACTGCAGTCGGTGGAGCCAAAGTAGGATCAAAAGGTCAAGAGTTTCTGCAAGGCAGGATGTATCCTGGCATGTCATCGAGTGGCAGAGAGTTGGTGAGTTAAGCAGCTGTTGTTGCAGAACAGAAATAACTTCTGGATCAAGTTCACACTTGTTTATTTCACTGTCCTCTTTCTAATGAGCAGCTTGTAGCTTCTGAGGAAATGCAAGAAATTCTGTGGGAGCCAGGCATAAACACATATTCTGACTTCTAGTACAGAACTGTATATTTCATTTGAATCTGGTTCAAGCAGCAATCCATGCATCATCAGCTTGGCCAGTCACATGGCACAGTGTCTTGCTGGCCAAGGCCAGCTGCACACTATTGGCTCCCTAAAATACGAGGGCAGTGAAAGAAATACTCTGCAGAAATGAAGGAAATATTGTCATGCAAGTCCTCCTCTGGGTTGAAATGGCATTTCTTCAGCAGTCTGGATTTAGTGCCCAGTTTAGTACCTTAGTACCAAAGTTTGCCATTATAGTACTTCAACTGCAGAGAACATGTTAAGCTGTAAACAGCACCAAACTAGATTTCTTCTTGTTTCTTAAGGTTTAACCATATTTTTCTAATAATCTAGTCCACAGTAGATTTTCAGCAAATTGACCAAAAATTTAGAAAGGAGTGATGGAAAAAAAAGCTCTAAACTTTAGACAGTACAAAAACATTAATTTTGGGAAAAAAGCCTATTTGTTTTTATTAACAACAAAGCCCAGAACCTTTTCCAAAAGAAATTCTGCAACTTAGCCAACTGCAGTTGAACAGTTGCTGGATAATTCAGTTCTATATTACAGTTTGTCACATTATACTTATAGATGACTCCAGCCAGATTTGATGTAAACTTTGTAGACGTGGAAGGTATGTTCTAAAAATCCCTAGGAGATTTTTTTTTTAGAGACAGACGCTACTACGTGAAAGATAAAATGTGAGTTGAATCTGAAGGGGAGTCAGGAAGTCAGAGGTTAGTGACAGTTGAGCACAGGCTCAGGATAGATCACTGACATTTGGACTTCGTAATATAAATGGTGAGGACAGTCAGGTTCCTGCTGCAGAAAGAATGCTAAGCCAGCCAATGTTGTTTGACCCACTGTTTAAATAGTGGTGAGAACCTTTAGAGTGTCATTGGAAAACAAAGCTCTTCACTGATGTAGTCAAGTCTCCTCTGAACTTTATCAACTTTCTGACATATTCTCAAGTCATAGCACCTGGTAAAAGATTTGTTGACCTGTCAGTTAAATTTAGATCTAGTAAATATATCTTTAGGTAGTTTTTCATAATTTCATCCTAGTCAGAGACTGTTGTTTTAGTAGCTATGAGAACCTGTGCACAAGATACAGTTCCTTTACTCAGCCAAAGCTGCTCTCTGAGAGTGGAAGTTGTTTTTCTGATAAATGTTTTCTATTAACCACCAGCGCTGCTCAGCAGATGAGTATTTATGTCACCATCTCTCATCTTGTCATGCTTGTGGTTTGCCTTCTCTTGCTGCTTCTGTTGCAGAGGTCTCTGGCTGACCTTCGTTTATGTAGGTGTGTGCTAAGCCTGTGGGAGAAATGGGGCAGGACACACCTTTGCCTTCAGACAAAGGCAAAGCAAAGAACTCAGTTCACATTCCCTGCCTCCTCTTTACCTCTCCAAGGCATCCCAATCCCAATGGGTGGAGAAAGGGATAAGAATTGGTTCTTGCTCTCTCAACATGTGCTGTAGCCACTGAGGATTAATTCTGTGTGAGGTAAGATGTACCCTATAAACATTTGCTGTACCTACTCCCCAGTCCTTGCCTCTATACCCATCTTTTGCATCAGTGTGATTCATCTCCTTAGCATTTTGGAGCCTTTAGTGGTGTAAGCCAAAACCACCAGCAGAGAATTCATATTATTTTGGTGAGGCAAGTACCTCACTGAATACTCAGAATCGGTGTTTTTGTTAAATACTAGCAAATTACTAAGGGCATTAGTTGCAGCAGGGCACTGCTGGTATTTTCTAAAAGTCAGGTGTTTTTTTTTTGCAGCCAAAACTTAGTGAAAAGCACCTATGGTGACAGAATCATTGACATTCTAAAAATAATTAAGGCCGTAGTGAGACATAATTATACCTACCTTGTAATTGGAACTAAACTATGCAGCACTGAAAATACCATTCTTGGAAAGGAAATTAATTCTTAAATATTGGTCTTTGAATTCTCAAACATGTTTGCTTGAGCACAATATGTTGCTAATAGTATTTAGATGCTTAACCTCCAGTAGCTTTAGATACTACTAAAACTACGCAAAAAACCTTTCAAAACTGGGCTCTTTTATTGCTGCAGCAGTAAACATTGTACTAAACCTAGAGAGAGCAATGAATTTTAAAGAAAAAAAGTATTTAAGAGAAGTGAACACAGTTTGAGATGGAGGCGAAAGCCAACTCTTAATCCTATTTGTGGGCTTTGCTCCAGCTGGGCTAGCTGTGTGGGTAAGGGAAGCCAGATTTGGCATTGGGAAGCAATAACGCTAAAGAGGACATAGGGATGGAGAGATGCAGTATACAAGAGCTAAACTGTATTCTGTTTCTGGGAACACTGGGATGAGGAGAGTTCCTCTCTACAGTGTTATGATGCAGGAGCGTGGGGAATACTGGCTACAGTGTTGTGAGAGTGATTGAGAGACCAAGGAGTTCAGAGGAGGGGATTAAGAATAATTAACAAGTGCTAATAAAAAGGACTAAATGAGTATAGTTTGGCTCAGTGGTGACTAATATGGCCTAAGGGATAGAACAGCCCACAAATACCTGAGGGATGGAACTCCCACAAAGAGGGAGAAGAATTATTTAACATAGAGGATGAGTTGTAGCTATAAGTAAATGGAAGAAATTAGACAAAGAAGAATTTAATCTCAATATTGGGAACTATTTCCTGTATGAGAGTTCAGTTATTACCCCCTGGAATAATAATCCTCAAGAATTATGGGAGCCTGACTTTTCCCTGTATTTAACACTTGGCTGTAAAAGTACCACACACACAACTGGAGCAGTCATAGTCTTTGTGTGGGGGAATAGAAAAGGTCTACCCTTATGCTCTCTGAAGGAATAATGCATCCGTGGACCTGTTTTTCTTCCCTAATGTTTGGAAGTTTTTTCTCTGAGGAATTAGTTTAAATTTCAAAGGTTTTTGGCAGATATACCTGAATAGGTGCAGCTGCCCTTGTGCCATGGGAGGCTGGCCCTGGCTGCCTGAGAGCAGCTGTACCAGGGAAGACAGCTTTTATTTATTTGATTTGATTTTAAAAAAACCTAGTAGGAGTCTTCAGAACTGTCAGCACCTTGGACACCTAATAATATATATGATAATACTTTTTTTTTTAATTGGTTTGGTCTTCCCAATATTGCTTTAAACAGAACCTCTTCTATTGGGCTGCACTGATACACTTTCTTTTACCTGGCAAAGAAGGGAGCCTCAGGGGAATTGCAAACAGCATGGAGTCCTTGAGACAGTTCTACCTGTCTAAGGCACAGCTGTGTCTGAGGAGCATGTGGCTTCCTCACTGTCCCTTAGTGACACATTCCTGACACTGCCTTCAGTCACAGCCCCTTTGTGCTGGTGCTGCCTCTGGCAGTGCCTTTCTTTGGAGCAGACTGCAGTGTGCTTGCTGTGTGTGCTGTAGGAACATTTTGAGAGCTTACATATTGAGAGCTTACGCAAATGCCATTACTGGGGCTTCTTCCAGCTGTAGGGAGATGGCGCAGTGTTGCTTGGGGTGTCTCTCTGCTGCCAGAAGGGCATGCTTTGCTTGCTCTGACATTCTGCCTCTTGTGCAAACATTTATATGGAGGCCACCTGAATTTATAATGCTTTAACATCTGAATTTTATGCAGGTGTAAACAAGTAATGAGTTTGCGCTGCAATGAAAAATCAGGCCTGAGGTCCTCAGGATCAGGCTCCATTGTTATTTGAATAAGGAGACACGCAACAAAGATTCTGAAATCTCAGGAGAGTTTTTGCAAACATGCTTAAATCAAACTGCAGTTAGAGAAATGAAATTGAAAGCCATATTATGGCAACAGCTGGAAGGAAGATCAAAGAAAGGACCATGGTGGCACAGAAAAAGAGAGTGGCAAAGAGAATCACTCGTCCTCCTGCTTCTGGCTACATCTTGATTTCATGCTACAGTTTACTGACCTCCTTTCCCTTTCCTTCTGGATGTTGTGCCAATGTAACTCTTTGTGGCTCAGTGTTGTAAATTGAATCTCTGGTAGGCTAAAAAGGCAATCCTTCAGGTCTGTGCTCGCTCTCCTGATGTGACAAACCATGACCAGCAAGGCAGCAGAGGGAACTGTGGTTCATCTTGGCTTTTACATGTGAGCCTTGGCTTTTGAACTGAAGTTCTTGGACATGCCTTTTCCAACAGCTGTTCCAACAGCCAAGGTTTGCATCTCTACAAGAAAGATATGTGCTATGTCTATTTATGTTTATGTGTACTTTGCTATGTAAATTATATTTAGCTCCTTGCATTACAGAGGTAAAAATTACATTCTGTGCATGTGTGTATAAAGAAATGGGTAAAGGCTTAACCTCTTCAGCCCTCTGCAAGGGAATTCTTGGGTTACTGGTTAAATGGAGTCCCAGCAGGTGTTTGCATCTGTCTCTGCCTCTCCCAGTTACACACATGCTGTGTGTTTTGCTCTTTCATAGCCACTCCCTTGGATAGCACGGAAGAAAGAAACAGATGCAGCTTCTTTCAGAAAGCTGCAGGGAGGAGTTTGTAGCGTGCTGTTCCAAATCTCCTATAAATAAGAAAAGTATTGCAAGAGCAGGTACCTTGTGAGGTGGGAAGTTACTGTGAAATTCTGTCGAGGCACCTCCTCAGATGAAGTCTGTTAGGCAGCAATACTGTTTGCCCAGGGAATTGTAACTCCACCGTTCCTTCTGGCTTTGTACCACCTCTGTGGAGTTGGGGAACTTTGTGTCTTCACCTCCCTACTGTGGTACTTCTGTGAGGGAAACTACAGCTCTAATTAGGAACAGCTGAGCAAAATGTTTTGTTGTCAGACACAAAGAAAAGTTTCTTGCATTTAATTTTCGAGACACAATGTAGTAATGATAACGATGGAAGGCAATATAATTAATGTGATTATAGTTATTTGGATGGGGAAATGGAGGAGTTTTATTACCTTCTTTTCTTCTTTTATAAATTTCAATATGCCCATTTAAAAAGTATAATCAAAACAGTTTCCTTGGTTTAGACATTAGTCACTATGAAAAGTTCCTAACACTAAGATATACAGATGCTTTTTCATGAAGGGTGAGTTTAATATTACACGCATAATATGTGCCTAAGAGGGTCTTTCTCTTTTTGAGTCAGCATGCCATGAACTAAATGGGTAAAAACCGGTAAAGCATTACATCAACATGTAGTAATATTCAGTTATTTCAAGTTTCAGTATTATTTATATTTTTATTAGCTGACCTAACTTTCATCCTTTCATCTTTTCTTCTGCTATTTTAGCAGTCATTCATGGATTAGGAAGCTTTTCGTTTTGTATCTAATGGGGATAAAGAGTGGGACAAATTTCAAACCCTCCATGAACCAGCTGCTGTGAAATCACACAGAAGTATTTGGAGCAAAACTAAGTTAGATTTCCTGAAAATTTGCCCCAGATGTGTTATGCTCAGTTAAATCTTAATGCTTAAATTATGTTTTCTTTTCTTGAGGTTTGCAAAGTTTCTATGTGGCCTTGCTTTGCTGGATATGGGCTATTTCTGATCTGTACACCTGCACAGCCCTGGGAGAAGCAGATGGTGGTTGGTTGGGCTCCATAAACCTGGGTAATGTCAACACAATTCCTCCTTTAATTCTTATCAGGCTAGCAAAATAATGCTATATGAATCTCTGTTTTTTGGTTTGGCATCAGAAATGAAACGATCAAAATTCTGGTTTGAATTAGACATGGCATTCTTTTCAACCACTCACAGACAATTCTTTATCTCTTTCCATCTATGCTAAGCTAAAAGAAAATATGTGCCTGGTTTTAAGACAGAAATGTTTCACTGATCTTAAAATTCTAGTGCATCCTTTCATCCTAAACACTGTCTGTGACCAAAGCTTTTAGTCAAATTCTAGCCCCTAAACTTAGAAACCTAAGAAACTGAGGATTCCATCCTGCCCTGTGTTACGTGGCTGTTCTTGTAGAGAGAAAAGGTAGAGAAGGTGTGTTAGCTCTTGGCACCAGTAGCTCTGGGCACCACAGTAGCACCTGCAGGCTAGGCTGGGGTAGTGGCTAAGGAGCCAGCTGGTGTACCACAACCTTGAGGGACCCTTCCAGTGTTCCTGCTAGATTGTACATGGGCAGCTGATGCTTCACTCCGTGGCTTTTGGACAGAAAAGCACTCCTTTGCCAAGGAGCAGCACCTGTCCCTTGCTTCCTTGAGAGTGTGTATTCCTGCCCTGAAGAATTCAGAGCAGTGTTAGTGGTTAGTGCCTGTAAATTCCACACATTGATCATCACCCTCATGTCTGAGCTTGCCATTTGCAAAAGAATAATAAAAAAAAAAATCTATTTTCCCCTTAGCTTTGGAGTTATTTAGATATTATGTGGGCTTAATCTCCATGGCACTTTCTTCCTCTAATTCAACCTGCTAGGATTTATATAACCAACATTATTACAGACTAATTAAAACTAACAATCTTCAAATGGTGTCACATACTTCTTTATACTTCC
Source organism: Polioptila caerulea (assembly GCA_013397295.1). Classification (NCBI taxonomy): domain Eukaryota; kingdom Metazoa; phylum Chordata; class Aves; order Passeriformes; family Certhiidae; genus Polioptila; species Polioptila caerulea. Next base: position 136,021 of record VYXF01006929.1, on the reverse strand, counting down.
TTTGCTTGTGGCAGCGTGACAGACGGTGTTCAAGAATCCAGAATAACTGTGCTTGTTTCCTGTTATATAAGATGCCTCCTTAAAATAGATTGCTGTGAGACTTTTTGAGTTGGTGCTTTTGTTTTTCTTCCCCCCAGCCAGCTTCACAATATCACTGCGCTGTCAGTGCGACTGCCTGTCTGCTTCTGCTGTAATCTTATTTAGTCTTGCTAGAAAAGATCATGAAAACAAGCTTTGTTTTTGTCATTCCATGCTTTCCCGTGGCATCAGATAGAGAAGGGGAAATGGCATGGTCACATGCCCTATATTTATTCCCCTTTAATTACTAATGCCTTGCTCTTTGAAGCTCTCATGATAGTGAGTTTATCTGCAGCAAAGGCAGCCAGCCTCTCTCTGCTTGCGAGCCAGTTCTACTCCCAGCCAGGTGTTCAAGGGCAGATGCAATTCAGTCATGCTTGAAAAAATTCTGTATCTTGCTTGGTAAATAATGATAGTGTAATCATGTCTTACCCTCCTAGCACACACCGTGGTAACCCCAGTGTGGCTGGCTGCCCCTCCAGCCAGCTTTTGTGGGAGCCTCCTAAGAACTGTATTGATGAGCTCCACGCATGAGCTGGTTGCCTTGTGTTCTAACTTTAGGGCTTTCTGTAGTCTCCTTCTTCAGGAGAATAATTATTTTGTCCTTCTTTTTCTTTCAGCAGCAATGCAGGGCATACATCATGGTATGGGATCTGGTCCACAGACAGGAATTGCTTTAATAATTTGGAAAACACCTGTTCCTGAAATTTGTCCAGCCCCCTAAGGTTCTGTTAGTCTCAGTAGGAGCTAAAGGCATGCATCACATACCCCAGGAGATGCCTGGGTCCTTGCAAAATAGAACTTGCAGAGGAAATTTATCATATATTCAGAAACAAGTGACCCAAGATTGGCCTCAGTGAGCTTTGGAGCACGATTGTATCTCTGGAGAGTCATTGAAACTGCCCCTTACATTATTGATTTGAATTTAATGTGATCAGAGTATGTCTCCTTGCCGTGTTAGATGTGTGAAATACAACCATGCAAGAAGGTCTCACAGATACACTGTTTCTCCTGGTACTAGCTGTGTCACATAGTCCAGGTGTCTTCCTTCTGTATCACGGTTTTAAGAGATAGGTATCTAGAACAGAAAAAAAATCCAAAGGGGACTATAAATGCTCTCTATCTGGGGGAACAGAATAGCAAATGAAGGTCTAAGCTGGTGCAGTGGGCAGGAGCTAATTAATTGTGAAATAAAGACTGTTACATCACCCCTGAGTGGGCATTGGACTGCTGGTGATGAGCCCAATGCATTTCATCTGCCTGCTGTGTTTTTGATAGTACCTGTTTAAATGAATTGATGTAACCAGACGAAGAGAAAAACAGGTAACACAACAGATGGAAAATAGCTACAACATAATAAAATGAAGGGAGAAGAAAGTTGGTGATATTGGTGACTGAAAGGGAGAGATCTGTGGCCAGTGGCTTTGTCTGGTGCAGAATTGTGCTGTCCCAGGTCAGGTGTGAAGCAGTGTCATGGTATTTGCTCATACTAAGGAGTCCCCAAATTGATTCCCTGTCCTGTGCTCCACAGGGCTTTTCTTCTTTGGTTTGTGCGTGCAGGACTGGTGTGGGTGTTGATCTGTGCAGGGAAAGTGAATTTGGCTGTATTGTATGTGTGTGTTCATATATATATACAAAGCAACAATTTTTGTTATGGGGCATATTTCTTCTTGCCAAAATAATTGTATCAGTAGAGCTGCTCTTGAGTAATTGCAAATTTATCATTAGGTAGTACTTTACGTCGTATTTCCTTATTCCCCATTCTGTTTAGGAATAAACTGACCAGAATAAATGCTTTCACACTAAGAAGGCCATGCTGTTGAAATTACAGTGGGATCACTTATGTTTAGGAAGTGGTAAATAAAAAGGTGTGTTTATGCAACTTGTCTGTCTATATCGCTTTTCAGTGCTTTTGCATTGTGGACACACTGTGTGAGTGTATGCCTATGGCTTTCCCACTGAAGCACCATATCAGGGTAAAGAATAAAGGTTATATTTAGAAATCTATTATGTCTTGTGGTGTAAAAAGGTTGTATTATCAGCTACTCCAAGCTAAAGTACTTTAAACTCCTTTTACCCCCCCAATATTTGAGTCTTCCAAGTTGTAACATTCATTCTTGAATGACTGCTTGAATGAGGCTACTTCAGGGATGCTTCAGTTTATGGTGATATTGCAAGTGGGTAAAACAGAAGATTTACTAAAAATAACCTAATTTTGGAGGGCATGACCTTGTGTGTGGCTGTTTACAAAGCTGTGCAGAGCCTTACTGCAAGTCTAATGGGTCCTGTTAAAGACAAAGGACTGGTGATAAACTGCGGCTCAGTGAGAGGGTGCAGGGGGAGTTTTTTGGTTGTGAGAAATCAAAGTGCTACGATATAGTGATATCTGCCAAAAGCCTTCTAGAGAGGGCTGATTGCAAGCTGCATTTGCTGAGTACTGGGTCACAGAAGAATCAGGCTGGGAGCGTGAGGGGACAGTCTGCTTGAGGCTCCTACAAGAGTACTGCACAAGTTTATTATGAGCCCAGGAGACCTAAACTGATAAAGCTAGGCAGCTTGAATAAGTCCCAAATAGATCAATACCTTCCAGATTGAATGAAATTTTCATTTTGTTCTGAAGCTTCAACAGGAGTATGTTTCACTGTGAAGGAGCTGGAGAATTCTTTAATTCAAAGAGGCAACCCCAGACAAGCTGGATCAGTTGGTCAGCTTAATTTTGACTACACTACCCAGTCAATAAGACTTCCATCCTCTCGTGTTTAAATCAGATAAAAGCATTTCAAGCGAGAGCAGACTCTTGTGAAGTTGGAAACAAAATTCTGAGTTTTCTTTTCTGACCAGTTCAGATTATTTAAAATGACCAACATACCGAATGTGTGAGTGTGATCAAATTTCCAGAATGGAAAATAATGACTTCTCTTTCTGCAAACGCAGAGTGAGGGAGCATTTGGCTTGCTTGTGCCTTGCTGCAGGTGGCTGTAGTAGGGCAAAAGAAACAGATTAATCTCTCTGTTATCATCTGCTCTGGAAAGCAAAGTATACTCAATTTTTTCTGTATGCAGAAAGTGCTCTCTTCTCCTGTCCTCTGTCTGGTATAAAAGAAATACAGTGAGAAATTCAGTTTGTGTCTTATTCTTAGAGGGGCCCATGCACATTTTAAAAGTCAAAAGATTTTTCTGGGTAGCGTTACTCCTTGTATTTGTAATATCTACCATGGACCCAGGACACTCAGAAACAGCAGTCCCTTTGGTGTTGTGGAAGAGCAGACAAGATCTTTGCTAATTCCTCCCCTCTGCACCCCTCACTCTCGACTGTATTTCAGCAATATTGAATAGGAGTTACTGGCACTTTATTCAGATGGAACAGAACTGCAAATATTGGTGCTATCAACAAATCACTAAAGAGATTGAGATTCAAGTAAAATCAAAAACAAATGCGTTTTCCTGCCTTTTTAATATGACACAGGATGAGTTTAGAGAAATGTTTTTGCATAAAATTTTGAGCCATTTAAAATAATTTATTTTTCCATTTCTAGAGGTATTTTCAAAAATTTACTTTTGCTAAGAAACAAACTTGTTCAGTGTAGCAGTTTGTTCAAGTATCTGAGATGTGCGTGCAGAACTGAAAATTAATTGGCTTTCACTGAAACTTGAACAGGTAATAAGCAAAAAGCTGCAGATTAAAGGCTTTACATGTCATAAATTTTTGGTGCCTGAGCCACACATCTGTACAGTTCAGTTCTTCCTGTCAGTGCCTTACTGCTCTCTGTGGTGTATTTAATTTCGTTATTTTTTTTGAATTTCACTTTACTGGAAATAGGAAAAAAAAAGAACAAAAGATTTGTTTTAAAAATATCAGTAATTACCAACATTAATAGTGTTTTCCAGTTTCATAATTTTTCATAATCATTCTGCAGCATTATTAAAGTAGGTTAAATATTAAGGTCAGCTCCCAAAGGAGGTAGGGTCCAAGCCTGCAGAATTCTGAGCATTCCTGCAAGAGGCTGGGCACATGGGACTTTCCCTGCAAATGGCAGGATATGAGGACATTTAGTGTTGTGTAGAATTACTGCCTGAGTCTTCAGTAGATAGAGAGACAGAAGGTCTTATCACAAAATATTGAAAGTGATGTGGGTGAAATTTGTGTCAATTTCTTTTCTTAGCAAGAAATGTTTATTTTATTCAAGCTAAATTCAACAGCTTCTGCTGATTAGCTAATGTCCTGCCAGAAAGTAAAGAATAATCAAGAAGTTTTTTAATGTGTTTTGGTTACAGCATTGCAAAAAGAAGTAGCTATTACCTTTTTCAGTTTGGAATTGTAGTTTGACATTTCTCCACTTACATTTAGATTAATATTCTAAAAATTAAATCTTTAATTTTGAATTTAATACGTTTCTGAGACTGATGCCAAGTGATTCTGTTGAAAATTTTCAGAGAAAGTACATTTTGAAAGAAAAAAATACAGACTTGCCTTAATGCTTCTTTCATAACATCACTGGATCATGGAGGCTGGAGGGCACCTCAGGATGTTTCTACCAACTTCCTACTCAAAGCAGGCTCAGCTCTGAGAACAGACACATTGCTGAGGCCTTTACCCATTTGGCTCTTAAACTTATCCAAGAACAAAAACTTCAAAGTGTTGCTTGGCTGCCCTCAGGGTGAAAAAGCTTTTCCTTATACCATGTCCAAACTCCTCATGCTTCAACATATGCCCAGTAGCTCTTGTTCTCCTTCCATACCCTGGTGTGGAGCACAAGTCCATCATTTTGGTACTGCCCTTGTACATACTGGTGGGGATGCTGTTAGGCATCTCCAAAACCACTGAACTATTTGTGTGAATCTGCCGAGAAACTCTAGATGAATTAATTATTTCCCATCATTCATGAATTTCTTTGTGCTTGAGTCTATCTCTAGGAAGGTGGGATCATAAAATTTCTTTCTTTTGTCTTGTCTACTTTGCTCATAAACTGTTGAGATGGGAATGATTTTAGTCTGCTATGAGGAGGACCTCAGACTTGGACCTTAACATGTTATTTATAGTAATTGTTGTACTCTCCAGTAGCTGAAAACTACTTGTATCAAAGAATTATCACCATCTCATGGTGAGGACTTAATTTAAGTACAAGGCAAAACTAACCGGAACTCTTAGAGGAAATGTTTTTTACTCTGACAGGAGACAGATTGTCAGAGCTGGGCTTAAGTGCATTGAATTTCAGTGCATCTGCGTTGTCAGAATAGTTTACCATTTGTATGCTGGTGTTATTTTAAATGTGCTGACCTCAAAAATATTGATGAGGCAAAGCCCTCTGTAAAACATACCTGCCTTTTAACCTTTTTATGGTTCTGCCAACCGGAAAGTTAAACAATGACAAAATGGACTGTGAATCTGTGTGCTGGCTGCTTTTTCTCCTGGTGTTATGAGAGGTTTTTGCTGAATGGGACAGATATGAAGCAGAATAGCTTTCTGCACAGTATGTGGTCAGGCTTTAGTGTTCAAGGTAATAGAATAACTGTAATCGTATAAGCTCCATAAAACTTACAGCTAAAGAATTTTCTTTATGTGATTTTGAGGACTGTTATTAAACGGCCAGTGGTTTGTGGGCCCCACTTTGCAAGGCTCCTGTTAGTGATGTTTTTGAGCTGTCATGACTGCTTATGAGGAGAGTCAGCTGAGGGGCTGAATAACCAGCAGTTCAGTGCAATGCTTGGGGATTTCCTGTGTTATCTCAGACATAGGGAAAATCTGCCAGCTATTAATTAGGGAACTTCCACAAGAAGGCAGTGTACCTGTACATCTATACCTATAATATTTTACAGTTAATAACTGCAAGGTCTATGTATATTTCTTGTTCTACACAACAACACTACAAGGATAAAACAGTGCACACCTCCTTTCTTATTACTTTGTGGCATTGCTGGTGCCTTGCAAAGTAAATTGTCAGTACAAATAGACAATACTTCTTAACACCCAAAGGCAGAGCTGGATGGAGCCTGTTTCTGACCTTTCCTTGGAAGATACTAGAGCCCTTGCCCTCAGATCTGTGTGACTGAAATAAAGGCTACTCAGGTTTGAAAATGAGTTGTCAAGTAACCATGGTGGTAAGTGATAAAGACATTTGAATTAATTTGAGTTATAGTAAATATATCTGTTTTTCTTCCGGTATTAAACTAGCACTAAACATCTTACTTTATCTTATCTAAGTGTAATGAATCAGCTTGCTTCAATGACACATAACCAATTGATCCTCAGAGCTTTCCAAGAAAAGGATAATGTGATCACTGACATCTTTCTGACTACCATTTTTTTATAAAACCTTATTTCATTGAGAAAAATAAGTTAGATTAGTAGAAACAACCTTTACTCTTTTAAATAAAAAAATCAACTAGTTATATCTTTGTTTGATTGCTGAGGATTTTTCATATGGTTGGGTTCTTCTGCTGGTTACCAAAATCACTCCTTTTTTCTCGAAAAATGCAGGTTGATTATGTGTGTCTGCAGTCAATAACACAGCAGAAAAGGGGAATCTGGTCATTTTTATCATGTGTGTGACCACTACTTTGGTCTGTAATGCCTGAAATTTAGGAACCATACTAAGAGAAGAGAATGAGGAGAAAAAGAAAGCAAAGTAATCATAAATGATCTTTCTCTAGCTAAATGTATCAAGATATTGAGTCTAGATGTAGTTTACTTGAAGGACATGGGCATGAGCTCTTGTAGAAATTCCAAATATGATGGTTCATTTGAGTTGTTTTTGTTTTTTGCCAACATTACCTTTATGCATGAGTGCTAATGAATGATCCCATTGCCAAAGGCAGAAAGACATCTGTCAACTAATCAGAGTTTTCCAGGAACTTATTGGTTAGATAAAAGGGTGTCTTCTGGAATACAGTGCTGCCTGATGAAGAGAATGTTGTGAATCAAACAGTAATGACATGAGAAGGGGTTTGTTTCAGATCTTGTCATATCCTTCTTTGAGATTGGGAGTTTCCCTCAAATAACAGCTGTATAGAATATGAGTCCTCTGTCCCACAGTAAAGTTGTGTAGAACTTTGAGCTTCTCATTGAGCTATTGGCCTGCAAGCATATTGATCTTTGTTTTGGTGCAATCCAGGAGCAGCTCTGTTGCCCTGAATTTACTCAATTTTGAAGCTGGTATAAGGGCGTGTCTGTGCTGTTTATTTCACTGAGTTTTCCTGTGTGCTCCAGCTTGTACAAGACCTATCCTGAAAAAAGTTTCAAGTCCTATTTTTACTCTTTTAGAATTAAATAAGTTAAAAATAATGAGTTCCTTGGCAGTTACAGTACAGTTCCTGGGGAGAGTGCAGCCACTAAAGCACACTGGCCAAAATATCTGAACTGCCACCCAAGATGTGAAAGATTACAGCCTGGGACAGCTTTATTGTTGCTGTGAAATTAAATGCATACATAAAAATAAAGAGAACAATAAGGGGCAAGTGTTTACTGGGCATTAGAGAGACGTTTATTATACCTTCTACAGAATAAGCAGAAAGCTCAAATTATCTCCAGATTTTAAAGGCATTGTAAAATAATTAAACACAAATACAAAGAATCTTACTGGAACTACAAATCCTGAAAATGTTCCTCTGAGGATTTTTATTTCATTCCTTACATATCTTACTAGTCTGCAACACCACAGCCCTAGGTTTGGCCACCCTGAGAATTAAAGGGGAATGAAGTTGTCCTGATTCTTGTTTATAGCTTGCAGCTTCCTGTTGGAAGGCAGGGAATGAGGACCGAGAAGGGACATGGCAAGCCAGCTGCAAAATTTATCACTCTGTCTTTTTGCTTTCACTCTGGGTGAGAAAAACTGTGCCATGTAGAGATATGAGGAAAAGCTCTTGGAGGCTGTGCTTGCCTCTTGAACAAGCTTCCCAGGTGGTACCCCCGGTTTGCAGCAGATGGTGGAGGGGAGGCAGGGCAAGCTGTTAGCTTGTGGGCTAAACATCCTCTAAAGCATCTTTCTGCTCTTTGCTTTAGAAGATGCAAGGTAAAGCATGACACAGAGGAAGCCATGGCTCCTGGCCAATTCATTGCCCTCCACATAGAAATATGAGATTTATATGAAACTGCATTTCATACCACATGCCTCCGATTTTAAGGCTAGGAGAGACCTTGCCATGGTAATTCAGGCGTGTTAGCCATGTCAAATAAGTATGATTTAAAACACCCTTGGTACAAGCCCATTTAGGAGGTTAAAGCAGTCGCAGCCGAGCCAAAATAAATGTGAGGAAATAAGCAAGAGAGGGAAAGGAAGTATGCAGACAGGGCAGTGGCAGATTTGGGGTCTCCCCTTTTGGTGGTAATAGTCAGGTCAGCCTGGCTGTCATGTTGCCTTACTGAGCTGCATCACCTGAATAGAGGTGAATAGAAATAGAATCAATTTTGGGGAAGATTAAGAGACAGTAGGTTAGATCCCTATAACCAGAAAACATGAACATGCCATTTGGTGCACTCTGTCCAGTTTGTATGGGCAGCACGCAGTGATATAATTCAGGAATGAAAGATCCTGGATGAAACACTGTTCAGTGACTCTGTGTGACTGAAAATCAAGGCTGGCTTTTCTCACAAAAAGGGAATCTGCATGGTTGTAAATTTGCTGTATATGATGACTCATTTAATATAAACATATTTACCCAAAGCAGAAAATACACTTGGAAACCATGTTGGCAAACATTTGAGTTGGAAATAATCTAAACTAATGGCAGGATTCCAGGGTACCTTTGTTTGACATTCTATCAGTGTTGTGGTTTAACCTCAGACAGCCGCCAAGTCCCGAGCAGCCATTCATTTTCTTCCCCACCAGTGGGACTGGGAAGAGAATGGGGAGGGTAAAAATGAGATTTTTGGGTTGAGATAAAGGCAGTTTAATGGGGAAATTAAAAGCCACACACACAGACAAAGCAAAACAAGGAGTTAATTCAGTGANGCCTCCTGGGCACTCTCAGCCTCCTCCCCAGTGTGGGTGGCTGTAGGAAAAACAGCAAAGGCCTTGGCTCTGTGAAAGCTCTGCTCAACAATAACAAAAACAGCTTTGTTTTTGTATCTTCACAGTGTTCAGCACAAATCCAAAACACAGCCCTGTACTAGCCACTGGGAAAAAAATTGTCTCTACTCCAGCTGAAGTCAGCAGTTAACTAAAATACTACACAGATTACATTTTACTTTGTAGGTAACAGTCAAAAACTTGTGCCTTTTTCTACAGGAGGAATTATGTCTTGGGTTAAAAGAAAAAATAAAAAGAGAGAGAGAAAAAAAGAACATCAATACAGCTGTTGTTTTGAGGGTGGATAATGGTGTCTTTCACTTATAGGGGCCACAATAATTTTTGGCTGGATAATGGTGTCTTTCACTTGTAGGGGCTCAATCTGAGGCCATAGGATGTGAATGCTTCACTGGGTAACCAACACTACTGATCACAGATATACAGGTCTATTTTATAACTGGTCATAGAGCTGCACAAACACACTTGGAGAGTTTGCTCAGAAAACTGATTTCCAAACTGCCATCTATTTTCCAACATACATTAACATACAGCAGGCAAGGCAGTTTTGGGTAAGTAGTGTTTTAATTGCTAGGAAAGGTCCTTAACCTACTTTGAGCTTGTCAAACCAGATGGTCAAAGTGTCAAATCAAGGCTTTGGTAAGCTATCCCTTGCACAGATAAAGTTCATACCTTACTCCTTCCAGCCAAGAATACTTTTATTATGAAATGGTATTTATATCTCCAAATAAAGAAGAAAACCAGATTTTTAGTTCAAATTAGAATTGTAGATATTTACAATAAAGTTAGTTAATACATGGATGTTTAGCATCCACAGCTTGTGAGTAATATCCTCTGTGGAAAACAGAATATGAAAATGAAATTTCAGTTCCTATTTTGACAGAGAAACCCATGCCAGCTCAGTAGCCTCTATGGTGGAGTTTTGTTTCCAAGGGTTATAGGTACTGGATGCATGTTAGTGTAGTATGAACATCCAGTAAGGAATAATTATATAGAGATACACACCTAAGGAAATCTTCAGATGTCACTGGTGATGGAGTGTGTCAGTCAGCATTAATTACCAATGATCTTTGCTGACACAAGTGTGTATAATATTTTAAGTGTCCACCTAATATTCCACCTCCTTCTGGATATAATGAACCTAGTGGGCTTACTGACCTCTACTTTGACAGTCCTAAAGTTTTAACTTTGTCTTGGATGATGTGTTGCTGAAAAAAAAAATTCTTTTATCAAGCTAAATAAGTGTCCCTCGAAATTTATTAGCATTGATTTAGAAGCCTGTGTTTGAAAATCCCAGCCTGCTTGTAAAGTTTTAAGGGGAAAAATTATATCACCATTTCTGCATAGATGGGGTGTGAAAACTATTCTGACTGCCCAAAGATATACATCATTAAAGTTTTATTTTAAAAAACAGAAAGCAGATCACGTCCTTTAAAGAAATTATCTCAGTCTTTGCTATGGATCAGGTGGACTTTCAAAGCAGTTCTTTCCTGCCAGGGTAATGTATTAGTTTTATTTGGATTGAACTTTAATCAGCTTTCTTATGTCCCTCCTGCAATTTCAACTCTTGATCTTGTGATTATTTCCTCTGCCAGAAATCTTGTAAACCTTCAAAAAGTCTCCAGCTGCTTGTTTACATCAGGACTCTCAGGAAAGAAATAGTCCAAATTATCTGAAGGTGTTAATCCAAAGTGTATTAGCTAAACTGGATTAAATATGCATTCTTCTGGAAGGTAATTCAATAAAATTACATTAAAGACTGTTCTGTTGTGAATGAGTATGTTCGCACAGTGGTCTAATGCAGTTTAAATTATGCCCTTCGAAAATTGAATTTGGATCAAGTTCCTTGTGTGTCTCTGTGGACGCAGTGCCTACCACAGCCATACCACACACGGTGGGGAAGTGGTTTGCAATGTGCTGGAGCCCCCTGCACCCTCCTGCGTATTCCATGGCTGCTATCGCTCGGCTCAAGTGGGAGCTAATGGAACCTGGAGTATGATCAGCTTATTGTCAGTACATAAAGCCCTGCTGCCATCACTGCCATCACCAGTGCTGCAGCAGTATGCAGTCTCAAGTGGAAATCAGAGCCCTATTATACTAGATATTAAATGAAAAAAATAAAATAGCTGGCTTCTGTACAAAGAGCAGAGCCTAAACAGCTGCTGGCAGAGCTGTGCAGGCTGTGAGCTGCACTTCCCTCCCATCTCCCAGGGTCCAGCCTGGGGCTTTGCCTGAGAAGTCTGGTGGTCCAGAGGGTCTGCATGGGAGAGCCAGGCCTCTGACTTGCCTGGAAAAGTAAAATATGAGAATTTCTAACCTCCTGTGCTAGATTATGGGGCCAAATCAGTACCGGCTGGCATGACCAGCTGTGTTTGGAGCAACGCTAGCCACACAGGCAAAAGGATTTTGCTCACACAAATGTGCTCACACTCTATGTATTTGTGTTATATTGCAGCCTACATATGGTTAAACTATCCTTCTCTTCCCAGTTAAATGCTCTGGGAATTACCTGATGCTTATTGCCTTTTCAAAATTCAATCCAGTCTGATAGGGCTGGGCTGGTAAATGATCCTCTACCCTGCCAAGCATTGATTTCTTCTACCTGGGGAAAACAGAGAACCCCATGAAGTTGTGAGAAATAGTTCATTGTTTTTTATACATTTTGCCAGTCACAGGCCAAAAATATAAGGAAAATGCAGGTTATTCCATTTGTATGCAATCTCAAAGGTTATAACTGTCAAACTATAATATAATTCCAAGATTTTGAAAAAGCCAGGTACCTCCACCAATGTGTTTTCTTTAAGAAAATGTCGGCTGTGTGCTTGGTTGGGTCATGGAGTGGTTTGTATTACACTGTCGGCTTTGTAAAAAGAACAGCAAATTCTGGGGAAGCATTTAGTGGCAAGAGGGATAATGGCTCTGTCAGTCAGTTCAGGAAACAGCTTTTAGGAAATATATTTTCACCAAGGCATGGTTCAGTGAGACCAGATAGATGACTGTAGTGGATGGAACCACTTCATCTATTTCAGACTGGACTAATGAGCTTGACCACAGGGGTAAAGCTTTCAGTATGTTTGACCAATGTTTACATTTTTAGTTTTTGCACATAGACTACAAGATTTCTCTTAAAATAATTTATAGTGAAACTAAGGTGTACAGAAGATCTTGATTCAGCATGGACAACTTCATAAAACTGTTAGTGATGAACAGCGTGGTAGCTGAAATAATTGAATCCTCTCAAACTATGGAGACGTTACAAGGAAAGGGAAAAATTATTTTGACCAACACATTTTGAGTATGTTTTTTATGAAAAAGAAAGCACATGCTTAAATGAGAGGGGCAGATTATGAATTGCAGTCTTGAGGTCAGAGTAAAGAGAAAAGGGAAGGAGGTGGTACAGAAACTTCTGAGTTCTACTTCTGTGTCAGGTCAGTTAAAATCTCCTAGTGTTTTCCTTTCAATAGAAATGAATTTATCTGGAAGTGCTTTGCACTTGGCATAGGCTAAAAGAATACACCCTGGTGGTGCACACAGTGTACTTGTGACCAGCTGCCATATGGCAACATCATACCAAGCAGTAATTTGTCCATGTGTCTGAGACACCTGATACAAACACAGCTTACTTGCATATTGAAATGTGTGTGTATGTGCATGTGTGTGTATATTCAGTCTTTCTTCCCTGACTCCTTTGGGTAAAATGATGTCATTACTTTTGTAAGTTTTGAGTTGGATAATATAAACTGATACCAGTATAATGGAGCTAAAGCTTCCTAAAACTTAGTAGGATTTAGAATTATTGGTCTTGAGTGACACACTTCAGCAAAGTAAGGAGAGCTACTGTCAGCACAGATTGCTTTTATACATATATTAAGTCCCAGTTTGTCTGCCAAAGCAAACAAAATTGTTCTATCCATCTCTCCTTTGAGTTGGTACTCCTGCTGACCTGCTCCGTTTAAAGTGCTCTGTTTTGCAGAAGGGAAACCATGGGAGAGCATGATTAATATTGATGTTATCCCTGGGCAGTGCAGGATGCACAAGTGTTGGAACAAACCAGCTGCAACAAAGACTTGAATGTTGCATTGTCTCTCAAAATAAAACATTTTGCAAATCAAAAGTACTGAATGTTTCTGCTCCAGAAAAGCTTAGCTTTTAAATCAAACTCTATACAAACTTCAGTGTTCTTATCTGAGAATTCTGTACTAATAAAAACAACCTTCACTGTTTCCCCTGCTTAGTGGTTAATGCAACTGGGGTCTGTATAATTGTCTCCATCTCATCACAAATGGCAATATTTTCATTGGTCAACATTTGTTCAGCTTTTAGACTGGCTTATGCTTTAAGAGGTGATAAAATTTTTGAACAGCTAGTGCACTGCTTCTGACACCTCAACAGAGTCACCTGAGCATTTATTGCTAATTAATTCTGCACAAATATTCATTTTCCAATTGGTGACCTATGCATGAGACACAATTCTGCGTGAACCTTTTGTAATTTTGAACCAGAAATTGCCGTATAGCTCATTGGTTCGGGTGTGGAGCTTTCTTGCAGGCTGAATTGTTTCAACAGATAAAATAGTGACAGAGGTCTGATTGTGACTGTACTTCATGAAGACTCTAAATTTGGAGCAACTTTGTGGTCAATGGCATTAAAATACTACTATGGAGTGAAGAATACAAATTATAAAAGTGTTGGCATCAATGAGGTCAAAACTGAGAGCCTACATGAATAGTAACCTGATAAATATTTTTTGTTTTTCGTGATGAGTTTGAGGTTGTTTTAGCTTACTATTGTCATTTTTCCAACAGAGCTGCTCAGAAATTGAACCTGTCTTCCAAAAAGAAGAAGCACAGGCCTTCTGCATCGTCTGTTCCTGAATCTCCTCTCTTCTCTACCTGCTTCAGCAGTATCCTTCAGACCTCTCCACCCCCTGCACCACCATGTTTGTTGAGGGCAGTCAGCAAGGTGAAAGACACTCCTGGTTTGGGCAAGGTAGGCCTTGCAAATATCACTAAAATACTGATTTTCTTTGGGAGAAGATTTATCACTGTGCAAAACATTAAGGGAATTGGAAAACCATGTCCTTTCTCATTTGACTTTGCTGTAACTGGTCCCTGAATATGTATAAAAAGGCCTAACAACTTGAGTTAACTAATGCAAGTGAGTTTCTAATAATGTTGGCTTAACACAGACAGACCTAGTCGTGCAGCAGTTATACACCTCAAAGCCCAGCTACACTAATGCACCTGCACTGGGACCACAGTGCTACTAGTTGGAGTTCATGTCCATTCTGCCACCAGATAATATCCATTCTGGGTTTCGGGGGTAATTTGTCTCTGTGGCTGTGCATAAACTGCAAAGCAGTTGCTTGCTATGGCATATTTTGTGTTCCTGATCCTCTTGCTTTCCAGACTGGTGTCTTGGCTGGACACACTGTAATGTGCCTCTGGCTCATGTTTGCTGGCTTTCTTCCAGTACATTTACCTGAACAAAACCTATGCTGATAATGATAAATTGCTCCTTTTTCCTTCTGTCATGTTATTTCCTCTCATTCTGCATAATCATTCCCTCTTAAAATGCTGTTTAGGTGCACACTTATGTTGAGGTGATGGAGGAGGTGGGTAGATAGTTTGTTGTTGCTTTGTAGTTTGTCTGAGTGGCCCTTCCCTTTTTCCCTCTTACAAGTGGAGAGCCTGGCATATTACAGCTGGGAATATGCACATGCAGTTGCTGAGAAAAGCAGTTTGCTTTAATCAAGGTAGTTTCTTATGCAAGCATCTGTATGCATGGCTTTTCCACATTCCTTGAATACTCAGCAATGACAATGAATTTGCGGAAAGTTTTGTTTCGAAGAGAAATTTTAATCTATGATCTAGGACTGCTGAGCACAGGACAGGTTTCAGAACTTCTACTGCTGATTTTGGATACTCACTTTCTTATATTGTGCAGTTCCAGGGTTTCCTTTCAAAGATCAATGGTATTACTCTCATGGCTGGTTTAATGCCTGTTGGAAAAGAGGTTCCTTCCACATGGGGCTGGCTCCTTTCCTTTTCTCTGTCCTGGTAGGTGGGAAGAAATGTAAAAATCTGTCATGATCTTATAAAACTTTAAGGGGTGCATGTTCTGACTTTAGTGGGGGAAATCAAGTAAAATTCAACCCATCCCTTGTTATAAGAAATTGCTACAGAATAGATTAACAACTGAAACCATCCTCTCAGGAGTCTTACTTTTCTGTGCTTAGGATTGGTTACATCTGAATAAAAATTCAGTTGAGGAATAATCCAGGGTGTGTTCTTGGAAACAGGGGCTCATCACCCATCTTGGACTGTGTCAGCACTTTTCCTCATTATTATTTTCATGTGTCCCAAGGAAAGGGTCTACACACAAAGACACAAATATAGCTCTGTCTAAACATTCCGAGCTGATTTGAGCCATTCTTGTTCCTCTTGCCACTGATTTCCAGTGGAGAGGGCTTGGGAAGCAGTTTTGCAGTATTCCCAGACAGACTCATGATTTGCTTCTTCAAATCCATGTACAAGAGCAGGGTCCAGGCTTTCCAGCTATGTAAGTAAAACTGAAATTTTTCAACCCACATGATGAAGGAGGAATTTCTTTTCATTTCAGACTTACTGTCCCAAAACTATCAGAGTATATAAGTAGCTGAGTGGTTTTAACACATGGACACACATGCTTCTTCAAAGCAGTAAATTAAATTAGGTTATTTCATATGGTCATACTAGAGAAAATTTAATTTTTTTCTGCATTTCCATTAACAAAAATATGTCTAACCTGCAGTTTCTGGAAGCCAGTTTCATTTTTCACCTTTTTGGTTTCTTTTAGGAGTCACCTTATAATTATGACCTGAAGCTTGTAAACTTTCATCAAAGTTTCACATCAGTTTACCTCTCTAGCACAATTTTAATTTTAATATGTCAGAAATAGGTGCGAGGCACAATAAGTACATAAATTCAGGATAACAATGTAATTTATCTGTCAGACTTGGAAAACTTTAGATGAGGTAATGGAATTTCTGGCTTATTTGCTTTTCCTTTTCCTCGTTTATGTGTTCTGTTTAGTTAGGTTGGGCTATGTTTTCATAGGAGTGTGTTTAAAAAGTTACTTTTCCCAGCATATTTTCTAATATACTATTTTCTGTAAGGGTATAAATTTATAAAATTTGAACTCATGTGGAGGAAGTGGGTTCAGGGAAGCTAAACATTGTTTTCAGTATTTTAGAGTTTTTTTTCCTGGTTTGTATTTAAATAGCATTTTACAAGCAATCTCAGTGTGAAAAAACTCTATTTCACTATGGGTTTGAGTGGGCTGGGCAATTTCTAATGTGATGGTTTGTTATTGGAAATTCTGGTTCACCAGAACTGGAAGGATGGCCGCTGCCAGGGATAGTGGGTTTCTGAAATGCCAGGGAACAGCTGCACACAGGCTGCCTGGAAGGCTGTGAGCCCTGGCACACACGCTGGGTGATACTGGCTTGGTGTCAGCTTGAGTGCTGTCAGTCTTCCAGGGGAGGTGGGTATCCAAGATGTGAAGGAAAGGAAGTTGGGTACATCCAAGCTTAGACTGTCAGGGCAAATTTAATTTCGCAGTTTTCTAAAATGAAATTGCAAGCAAACAGTTGCTATTTTATATTTTCACTTCTACTAGAAATTTCAAAGGTTCTACTTCTCATTGCAAAATTAATGACAATGATTTATTTAAAAATATAGAATTTCTTTCCTGTCATGGGTAGGCATATATTTTTCTTTTTAAAGTTGAAAGAAGAAGATCTGTCTATCACCAGTTTATTTAAAAGTTAATTAGCAGTTCAGTTAGGATGGATATGGGTACAGCCCCCCACTGAAGCATCTAAACTGACAAAGAGGGTTAGAGGGTATATATTCAGGTTGCATGCCTCATGCCTTTTCTTACAAAATGCCTTGCAAATCAAAACTGTGCCAGCCTGGACTTTGAAAGAAGTATTATTTGAAATCTGAAGTTCAGCTTCGCAGAAGCCAAAAGATGTTATTAATAATGAGATGGTGGGACTGCATAATCAGCATTTTACTTTGATGTTAGATACACCACCAAGCCTAGCAGGAATACCACATGTCAAAGTGAAACAAGTGAAGGATTGGATTCTTTGTTGTTCATTTCCAAATAACTCTTCCTGATGCTAAATAAAAAGGTGTGACCTTGTTGTAAATATATTAAAAGGAGTGCTTTTATTGGTCATAGTTTATCTGTGTGCTTTAGATTTACATTTGCTGGTAGAAGGAGATGAGCTTGAGTGGTAGTGTGGTATCCCCACAGTCAGTTCTTTAGAGTTTTCCTTTGGGATGAGTGACAATCCTGCATCATAAACTGCAACAGCTTGAGCATAATTTCTTCTCTCTCTGCTGTCTTTGGATCATCACATTCTGAGTAACAGACTGCTTTTAGGGAGTTTATCCAGAGAGAGAGAGCACTACTGCTCTGAATGGCTGTACATGATGTTTCCCCAAATCTCACAGTTTTCTGAAAGATACTCCTTAAGTCTGTTGTGTCCTTCCTAACAACAAGTCAGTAGCAGAGCAAAAAGGTGTTCTGTGCAGAAATAATGAGTTATTCCATGCCTGCACTAAGATTAACTACTGTAAGGTCATTCTAGCAAGGTTTGCTTAGACTTGCTCCCCAGTCTGCTTGCCTCCATCCTCCCTCTACACCTCCTCTTCCATTTTATGTCAAACAAAATCAAAAATAAACTTTTGATGAAAATCTGAAGTGTTCTTTCTGTGAAAGATGTTGCTTTGCTGAAACCCACATTTGACGTGAAAAACAGCTGGAATGAAAAATTTTCTGCCAGCCTGAATAAATAGGTTGTTTTCAGGTGGCAGGGGGTTAGGATAAATGGATGTGGTCTCTGTGCTTTCTTTCATTTATTATTTTTCTGTGTGTAGTCTTATAAACCTCTGTCACTGTGAGGTATTTGTTATGTTTGGGCAGAGATTAGTTTACTTTTCCTTATGTATACATATTTTGTGTGTGTGTGTGTATTTTTGTTGTTTGGTACTTGCTAATCTCAAAATAAAATAGCAATGCTGGGGCACTAAAATCACCTCTATGCACAAGGTTTCAACCAGGGAGATGCAAGTCACCACTGAACTTTCTTCAAGTAGTCTTTTTGACCTATTAAAAGAACAAATGTAATCTGTGATTCTGTTTAGTTTTTATTTTTTTCTGGAGCAGCAGCACTCTTTTTTGCAGGGCCTAGAGCTGTTTTACTAAATGATGTGTAAATTCAGATAATAAGCCCTGTTTCTGTCCAGAGCAGTTATGATCTCACTGTAGGAAAGAGGAGCAGAGAGATGGGAAGCAAGAAGAAACAATGAGGTAATATTGGTTGTCTTGGTAGTGATGTCCTCAACCCATCAGCAGTGTAATATTAGATACCCCTTCTCAAGGTGGTGTAGAAGAGGAGATTATTCAAAAGTAAATAGATTATGCTGCAGGTGCTGCTGAGGGGCCCTTTCCAAATCTGTAGGACAGGGCAGGAAATGGCACAGAGAGGGGGTTTGGAGAGTCTTGTGAGCGTATGAGAGATGTGGTAGCTGCTAGCTCATCAAGCATGGGGCTGAGCATGGAGTGTGGCTGGGAGGGGCCTTCAGCAGGAGCCAAGACACAGCCAAATGGCAGGAGTGGCAGCAGGACACTGGCAGGGTGATAGATACTCCTGAGCCATACAACTTTCTCCCAAGGATGTGTGTCATGTAGCAAGGAAAATGCAGTTAAAAACAATTTTTCAGTGCCTGGCTGAAGAATCTAATCTTTCATCACAACATGGTATTTGATTGAAATAAGCCCAAAATCTACTATTGACTTTACACAAGTCTGCAGTTTACATTCTTTTCACATTGATTTACATAAAACTGTATATGGAAGCATCAGAAATATTTTGTATGACCTGAAAGTGCGTCTACCAAACCAACACATTATTTGTCAAAAGTAGCAGTGAAGAAAGCTCTAATGCCCAAGCAGCTCAGGTTTGTGAGTAAATGCACAACTGTTTTTTGGCTGGGACAGAAGCATATGCCAATGCTTTGGATTCACAAACTGCTAGTATTTCAGCTGTCCACTGCCTTAAAATAGTTTTTGTTTATTTTTCACTAAATCAGACAACAATTATTGCACTGTCTATGATGTGCTTTAATCCAAGCTAAATAACAATGCAATAAGGGTGTTAATAATGAGTAACTGTTATATTTGCTATGGCCTGTATGAATCATGGTGTGAACAGTCTTTGTCAAAAGATGTTTTCAATAGCCATGTCAACTCTTTGTAACAGTGCAGGGAAGCAAAGAGATGTTCTTACACTTATGTGATTTGCAAAGTTGATTTGAAGGGAACTGATTCACATCTCGTTTAAATCCAAAAGGTACAGGAAACCTCTTTTTCTACTATCAAAGTTTTCTTTTTAACCTGCTGGCTGATGGATGTTAGGATTTTTTTGTCTACATTACAACTGTCATACAGTTTCGTCTACATTTTTGTCATACATTGAGTGAGAGTTTATGAAAACCTGTGCTATGGTCAGCAGAAAAACCCAGCCCAACTTGCAAAATATGTTCTGTATTTCTCTTCACTGCCAACTCTCTAAGGTTTTTCCAGACAGAATGGGAAGAGGTTCTCTTTCCTTTGTTAAGCAGAGATCCTTTCTTTGTAAAGCTTCATCCTTCAGGTATTTAGGGGCAAAAGTTAACAGATAGATGGCAAAAGTGATTTTAAACCCTCTATCACAAAAAGCAATTTCTGAGGTGAGAGCTTTTTTTCCCCCCAAAGTTACCATGGCTACTGAAAGGCAGGAAGATGACCCCTTGAGGCATTTAAAGGAGACATGTGTGTTCATCTTTGTTGTCAACATGATTGTTGTACAAATTAGTTATAGTTCCACTTGGAATGAAATCCAGGTGGCCTTTTGCCCTCCAGTCAGAATTGCTCAGAACTGTGTTTTTCCTCACGAAATGTACTATTTGGTCCTGGTGGAAGCTTTCTTGCACTTTTTCAACATTCCTGCTAGATGGGATTTTCTAGGAGGAGTTTTAAGCTCAAACTGCTTTAAGTAAGAGGTGAAATTATTAGAATCTGGAAGAATTGCTGTTAACAAAAATCTCTTACCTTTGCCAATCATGTTTTTTATGAACACTTACTTTGCCTTTCTCTAAAACAAAGCTTATTCTGGATGTGGAAATACCCACCTAGCCATGCCAGAAGCCTGTTAGATTGCATTTTGGTTGACTTGGAGGTTTAAAGTGTATTTTAATGTGTATTTTAAAGAAATTTATATGCTTTCCATGATTTAAAGAACAGCTGTAACTGCTCATCCTTCTCTTTGTGAAGCTTTGAGAAGCTGCTACTTCAAGAGAACTGGGAGCACTGGAAGTGCTCCACTAATATGGGCACCTATCTTTCTCCTAATTCCTTTGTCTCCTCTGATTTTCCATTTTTAAAAAAGCCATCTTTCAAACTAGCAGACATCTTCCTCTTCACTGGTGGGGAGAGTGATGTGAAAACTGCAGCAGATAAAATGAGATTTTCTAGAGAGTAGCTTAGTCCTTAAGTGAAACTCTGCTTTGGGAAAAAAAAGATCTCTTCCCATGTATTACAGAGAAAAACTTGTATCCTAACCTGAGTACCAGCTATTGGTGGTGGCAAATATGGACAATAGACTGTTGCTTATTAAATTCTTTTTTTTCCTAAAAAAAATACTGAAAATTGTGTCTCTCCCTTTAGTGACATTTTCCTAGATGTATTCAGAAATTGTACTGATGAGTTTGTGAGCACAAGAGGTGGCTGGAGGAGATTTGCAGGTGGAATTGGACAGGACAGAAAAAATATGAAAAAGGCTGTACCTCAACTCAGTTTGATGACATTTTTTATTTCTGTGACAGAAGAATCAATCTTTTCTGTATTTCTTTTATAATACATTTCACCTGGGAAAAGAACTACAAAGTCTAGTTTTGTATTGTTTACTTTTGTCTGTTTTGATGAATTTTTCTGTAAACATTGGTGAACAGAAGGAAAATTAGCTTGCTCAAATCACTTCAGGCTGGTGGTACTAGGTTTTGTACATTTCTAACTGACTTTATTTATCCAGCACCCTCTGCATTGTCATATGATTTTATGCCCAGCAATCTATAAGTTTTATGCTAGTTGACTGTTTCCTTACTTCAAGGAAACAGTTTCCTTACTTCCATAATTTGTGGGCTCCTACTTTGCTATGGGCCTTATACACAAGGCTCACATTGGTAAATTAATTTGACTCTAATGAAGCTACAGAAACCTTTACTCTTGCTCACCTAGTAAGTACACTTTTAAAATATTCTCATATTGTTGAAATACTATGACAATATAGTGGCCACATATTTTAAAGTCCCTTAAACTTTGAAGGACATGTGATTTGAATGAAAATTGCTGGATTTTTCTAGGATATAAAAACATTGTTTTTAATATTGATCTCCTCCAAGTTTTTCTGCAATATTGTATTTTTATTTACTTTGCTTTTTAATTTAGGTGCTACTACTGGCTGATATTTTTGAGCACTTTGATATTTCTGGTTAATAACTTCCATTTCCTTTTTAAGACTTTCAGTAGTACATCCCAAAATGTCCCCTTCTTCCCTGCCCTCTCCTCTACATCTCACCTCATTAAATTAACTTTTAAATTCATGGCAAAGAGATTAATATAAGTCAGGAAAGTCAAGATGACAGAAACTGAAAATTTCTAGAGTATTTCTCAGACAATGCTGAAGAAGGAGTTTAAATACTGGATAGTTTGCTAAACCCAGGACTGTGGTGACTTTTCTGAGATGTTAGGCAAGTAACAGGCACTGTTCTTTGAGCAGTCAGCTATAGACCTTATTACAATTCTTTTTTCTTTAAAATTTCCTAAAGCTCTTCTCCTCCCAGCCTTTTCCTTTTGTGTTTGACTCCTCTCAGCACGTGTCGGAGAGCAGTGGTGCAGGCGGGATGGTGAGGCAGGAGGCTCTGCTGTAGCACTGCTGTAACATCATGGGCTAATGAGTTGCCTGAGCCTCTTGGTTCAACTGCAAGGTCATTCTGCTTTCTCTTATTCTAAAGGTCTGGGCCTTACCTCTTTTCTCTGGTACAATGTTGACTTCAATAGATAACTAGCTCAGCTGAGTAAGAGCCAACGTGAACTGAATTTTAATACGGAGAATACCATTAAAATGTGTCTCCTCTTCTTCACTCTCTCCCCATTTTTGTCTTTTCCTTTAGGATTCAAACCCATTTTTGGGAATATCTCTCTATTGTCATTTATCCATTTTTTGTGCTGTTATGAGAAGCATGTATCTCCATGTTTTGAGTCATTATATTGCTCTATTTTCCTTCACGCTTTAGTGCCACCATTATTGCCACCTTAGGATGTGATGCATGTTGCTAGCTTCTTCTACCCTTCTAATCCAGGCTGTTCATATGTCTTCCTCTCATGGAGAAATTGAGAGAATTGGGCTGACTTGCCTACCTCTCTTTTTCAGTTGATTACAGAGGCAACATAGACAACTGCCTTAGAATGAGGTATCTGTGTTTTGGCTGGCTGAAGTAAGGTGAAATCAATCTCTTTCTGAGTAGGACCAGAGACTCTTGTGTTCTGCTGGGAACTGTTAATAGAAAACCAACTACTGTGAGATACAAGCAACAAGGTGCTTGCAGAAAGTTTTAGGTACTTTGACCTGTCCTCAGTGGGAAGTCTGCATCCTCTGCTTTCCACTCTATGGCACCCAGGTCTGGTTGAGCAGACCTGCATGCAACTGAGCAGGTTGCATAAAGCAGACAGACTTTCCTTCATGGAAAAGGACCAAGCAGACTTTTTCATATTTGGCCTTAAGCAATTCAAAGCAAAGTTGAACTGCTCTTTGTTGAGTAAAGGGCTGAAGCTGTTCAAGTTGTACTTCTGTCAGGGGGGCTCTGTAAAGATGGCCATAATGTGCACACCTGTTAGATTATAGCCTCTGGCCCTTGGATGGCCAGATTTTCATTGCTGTGTAATGTGACCTATAAATCCCTTCCAGGGAGGACTCCTTCCCAGAAGTGTATGCAGTGTGGCTTGGGGTTTGGAAACTTTTCATTAGTGGATCTGGATTCCTGATAACCAAATGCCATTTTGTTTTCCAAATGTAAATAGACTTTCTTTTCTATATTGTTCCCAAAGTCATTAGCTGTTAAATTATCTTTCATTGGATAGTGAGATGTGAAATACCAGGTATGAAAAGTAATACTTTAGTGTTCCTGGTTTTAGTTATGAAAGAATCTTTCTATATAGTAAAGGGGAAAAACCCCAAAAGTTTGATGAAATCATTGACCTGTTTGATATGAAAATTCAGGAGATTTGTCCATGCATTTTTAAGGCCTGTGAGGCTCAAAACCTCTCCTGTAGCACTCAGAAGTGAGAAATGGGGTGGGTGTGGATGGACAGGTGTATGTGTAATTCTCACTCTACGAGTACATTTGCTTCTATAAACATATAGGTGCATATATGTGTGGGTGTGTGTATTCACCTCTTCTTCCCCACCAGTGCAGTGGAAATATAGGTGTGTTTGAGGCTCTGTTGTGTTTCTGTAGATCCCAACAGCTTTCACCCCTATTAATTGCTGCTGGATTTTTCCACAGATCTGTTCAATTTCAAGTGCTTATACTGAAGGAGAGACAGAAAAAGATGTGTTGGTAAAATGGGATGTGAACTAAAATATCAGGAGGAAAGCTGTAAAATAACCTTTACAGCATCACATACCCTAGTACAGAAACATAGATGTGGGAAACCCTAAAAACTGTTGATCCTTTCTTCCCTGCTCCCTTTTTCTCCACAAAAAAAAGATGACATGTACTTCAAACCATATGGTGTGAGAGTGGTTATCTTTGCTTAAATGTCTTACCCCTTCTTTCCAACATTTGGTATTACTGGAGTTTCCTCTAAATACAAATCTTGATTTTTAATAGAAATCTATTTGTCACTAGCTTGGCTGCAGCACCTGAGCCCAGATTCTGGAAGCAGCATGACTAGAAAAGCTCCCTTCCCTTCCCTTCCCTTCCCTTCCCTTCCCTTCCCTTCCC
>VYXF01006929.1:44279-111510 GCA_013397295.1 Polioptila caerulea | reverse complement strand
ACCTTCCCAAACCTTCCCAAACCTTCCCACTGCTAATAAAATACCCTAAACCTTGCATGTTGTCAGCTCTGAGGAGCAGCAGTGAGGTTGTGCTGGTGTGGGCTCCGACAGAGGCACTCGGGGCGCGTCTCTCCTGGCAGCACGGTAGGAGAAGGCATTGCCCTGACTGATAGCACGTGTGGGGAGCACAAGGAGGCCCAGGCTGCTTTGGGGAAATGGAATAGCAGCTCAGGGGAGGAAACGGGATTCCCCCAGGGCCTCCTAGTCTGTGGGCAGAGGGAATCATGAATCTCCTCAGATGGGAAGGAGTTATTCATCATAAAGATGATTATGCCATGCAAGGCATTGCTGAAACAGAACACCACCAGGCTATTTCCTATCTTATCAGGGTATATTAATAATGCAGTAGTAATAATAGAAGTACAAATTAAAAATAACTGGATGGGCAGATAAGCAGAGTTCTTTAGATTAAGGGTATTGGGAATTGCTTCAAACAGTTAATTGCAGAGCAGCACACAGAGGAAAATTTGCCTGTATTATTTTCTTATTCTTCATTTTATCTCTGAGAGCATTACTTCTAGGGCTTTACATAGACACTAATATGCAGAATATTTCCTCAAGAATTCAGACTGTTCTTTTTTATCACCAAAGAAATGAAGTACCTTTTGCTAATGCATCTAATTCGGTCGGGATTAGTAATGCTGAATAAGAAGAGTATTCTGATTATTAGCATTCCTCTACAAAAATCTCTTATCATTTTCTCCTCCCACACCTATCCCACAGTATAAAGGCAGACAAGACACTACAAGTGTCAGATATTCATGCTTCAGGACAAATGGATGCAATTGTTCCCCAGAGGTTTGCAAGCTCCGTCTGGATTGCAGTGGCATGAAATCCCAAGAGTCCCTGAATCTCTTGAGGTGTAATAGGTGCATTGGGCAAAGAGAAGTGTGAGTAACTGGTTCTCTGGCACTGGATGATTGTGCTACCCTCAGGTCATTTTTTGCACTACCTCTGTCTGTCAGTCATTGACCTGTCAAGGTTCTATCAGATTTTGAGGCCTCTACATGATTCTTTTCCATAGAATTAAAATAATGACTCAGAACTATACGTTGGTCACTTGCTGGATACCAAAATGTGCCTTACGTAGGGCATGAGACTGCCCTACTGCACTTTGATTTCCAAGTGTTATTTGCCAAGCAGCTGTCAGGACACTCAAATCTTGCTCTCAGTGAAGGAGGACTGAAGCTAGTGCAATGCATAGTCATTTCACACAGCTACATCTGAGCCACACTGGCCCACTGAAAGATAAACCTATCAAGGGAAGACCATTTGATTGAACACCAAATACATAGATGGAGCAGAAGCTTAGCAAAGAACTGTACCCTCACAGAAGAATTCTTTTTTTCCCTCCCTTATTGTTGAGGTTTTTTAATTCCTGTGAAATAGAAGACTATTCACCAAATTCTCTGTCCCCCTTGGAAATCTTTTAAAAATACACTACCAAGTAAACTTGTTTGTTACTTAGTCTGGGATCAAATGACCTGACAAGGTAGATAAAGCAGAGCTGTAGTGTGGGAACAGCTGGATTGAAGGTATAGGTCTGCTGGGTAATTAAAGAAAATGACTAAAGGAATGGTAATGGTGTCTTCTGTACAGATCATGACCAGCTGAATAAGATGTTTGGAAGGGAGTGTGTGCCCTTGGGCTGGAAGATTGCCACTGAGGAATGTGCTGCCTTGGAAAAGCAGTCAGTGTGTGAGTGGGCATGGATGCGATGTATGAGATCTTATTTGGCTGTGTAGTTGGATCTGCCCGTGTAGCCTTATAAAAGAGCTAATCAAGAAAATAAAGTTAGTGTGGCATCCAATACTGACTTGCGCTTTCTCAGTCACCACAAATGATGCCCTTTGTCAGGACTGCTTGGAATCTAGTGATGACCCTCTACTCCAACAGTGAAACTAAGTGTCCACAGCCTTCCATCAGGAGGCCTACAACCCCTGTTGATTGGGGGAGTTGTGGGGTTAGAGCAGTGATGTGGGGCAGTCTGCCTCACAGGAACATAAGCTTTATCCATTTTGCAATGCCTTTTGCATGCTTCTTGTTATAAACTTTTGGAAGCTAAAATTGTTGGTTGTGATCTGTAGAAAAGATACAATCATAAATAATTTAGTCATTGTTCTTTAATCATCCAGCAGATCTATGTTTCCAGTCCAGCCGCTCCCACACTGTGGTAACTTACTCTCAACACCTTAATCCTTACAGCACTGCTGCCCATCTGTGCCCCTTGATCATCTCCTTGGAGGAATGTTTGCATCTTCCTCCTCACTGAGGAGACAAATGCACACAGCCTTGCATTGCAATGTGCTTATTGTTTTGATGTAAATTATTCTAGTCTAATTTTGTATCTGTTGTTCAAAAGTCCAGCTGATAAAAAACTCTAACTGTGAACAATTAGGACTTGTAATTGATTTTATTTCGATACTTTCTGGATACTTGACCTTTCATACTTCATAATGAACTATGTTCTAGTAAATTTCAGAAATGCAACTAATAACGAAGATCTGACTCAGAAGATGAATTGAGTATTTGTCATGTAAATGTTGCCAGCTGAAGTGAATTTCTTCAGAACTAGGTATCAATACAGATTTTTGAATAAAAGGCAAAAAGATATAAAGCTTTATAAGGCTGACTGCTTTGAGAAACTCTATGAACCAAATTCAGCTATGACTCTTATAAGCAGAAGGCAAATACCGTTTCATGAATGCCACATTTCTGCTGCTGGGATTTCAAGAACGGAAGTATAAACTGCACCTTGCTTTTGTCTTGCTCTGCAAGCCTAGAAAGATATTTGCCCTTGTTCCCACCCAAAAACTCCACTCATGAGAGCAATAGGTGTGGTGACAGGAATTTCAGGATTATTTAGGACAGCAGTTGCCATACAGTAGGCAAAAGTCCCTCTGGCAACTGCTTGTTACTGTGTGGGAATATACAGGAATTCTGTTCTTTCCCTTCTCAGAGGGATGCTATGCTGGAGAAATCAAATTTTGAAAGAGGCCATGGGAGCCTGTTTAATTTTAATGTTTTTTTTTAATTGTATCTCTGAATGGAAGCAGAATGGAGAAATAGTTTATTAAAAGAAGATTTTTAACACCTGATATTTTCAAAATTCAGACAGATAGATTCTGAGCCATGGAGGGAAGGCTGTTGGTGGTCTCCCTATGAATAGACAAATAGATCAGGAAAACCAGTGTGTGCGTTAGCAGTCTTGACTGAGAGCCCAAGATTAAACAGGCACTCACAATAAACAATCCTTTTGCCCCTTGAAATGGCCCTAGTCAAATACAGCTGAGGTATGTTAATAGGTAAACTGATCTGGATGCAATTGATACAGTACCTGGTCTGTTTAGAGAGCAAAATGGTCAGCATGGCAGCTTCCTGGTTTGTAAGTCACTTCATTAAAAAAAAAAAACAACAAACCAAAAAAACCCAAAAATAAATCTTCTCTTACACACATTGGGCAGGCTGACCCAGCAGTCATACCTTCGGTTCACATCCCATCCTGTGTATGAAAAAGTTAAACAAAAACACCTTTGTCATGCAGTGCTGCCTTTTAATTTGCAGAGACCAAATGGCTTCAAGAGACCACATCACTTCCAAGAGTATGCAGGATGAGGTGGAAGGATGAGGAGGATTGTAGGCTGGCAAGAAGAGCTTCATATTAAGCGAGATGCTAATTTGTGTTTCATGGTATTGAGCATAGAAATAAGGGCTATAGTAACCCCATTGTATAAAAATGCTTTAGCTTGTGGTTCTTTCCTCCCATAAGGAAGCCAATTTGTCTCTGTTACTTATCTTAGATATAAGACAGATAAGGAAAAGCGAGTCTTCCTGTCAATTTAGACTGAAAAATCCTCAGCTTTACTCCTGCTTCCATCTTGACATGCCTTTGTCATCATGGTCCCTTTGAAGAATTTCTTTTGAGCAGATGTTAAAAGTGTCAGAAAAGAATCAAGGAAGACAAGTAAGAATGAACTGGAAATTCTTGCCTGACTGAGAGCTTTGCCTTCACAGAAAGTACACAACTGGTAGGTAAATCATTATTGCAGATGAAGCAACAACTTTTTTGTTGTGGTGTAAATTGCTGTATTTTGTCAGTTATGCTCATCTGATCCTTATACTTGTGGATTTGTAAGGACGTTACTTGTAATTCATGGGTCTTCTTTCCTTTGAGTTGCCAGTACAAGCTGTTGGGACAATGCTAAAAGGATTTAACTGATAATGGGAAGGTAGTGTAATTTCATGTAAATCAGATACAGAATGCAGTTTAGAGATTAAGGTACTGTATTGTGATTATGAAGAGTTCCTTGAAAATAATTCTTCCTTTTCTTTGACCATGTGAGATTTTTTTCCTCTGTATTTAATACAGTGGATATTTATGTGCAGAGGGCCGATAGGCTAAACAAAGGAGACTGACAGGAGCAGTATCAAAAGTATAAATGGAGGTGCACAGGGACCAGTGTGCTGTGCTCATCTTCTTTCTTTTGTTGATGTTTCCACCTTCTTCATATCACAAATACACAATTTTTAAATTATTTTTTTCCCTTTTTTTTGGTCACAGAGAGGTTGCAAGGGTGCTTCTGATGTATTTACATTGATTCTGCTTTAAGGCTCTGAATATTGTTCTCACAGGATTTTCACTGCTATATGTTTCTGCCAGACAATGAGAAATAATTTCCAACTGAAAGATTAGGTGCTTCTAAGGACTAGCCTTTTAGAATAGTGTCTGCAGTCAGAAAGACTAATTGTCCAGATGATAGACATGCATGGTTGACTTTCCTCTTTATGCAGCCTTGATTGAGACACGATGAGCCTGCTGCTGGCCTTTGCAGTGGATAATTTTGTTAGTACAATGTCCTTCGGGAAAGGCTTTTATACAGCAAGGATGACAAGTGTGGCAAATTGCTTACAAACCCCAGACCTAGAGGCTTCTCTTTCTAAAAGCTGCCAGCCCACAGTACAACAGTGTTACAAAGCTGGAATTCAATACCTGTTTATGCTGCTGTAAAAACTGTCACTTTTTTTTCCTAAAATTTTTGCTTATTTTCTCAGAATACCTGTTCTCACAGGTCCAATAGGTTTTGGAGGCCCAGAGTACACAAAACTAGGACAGGATCAAGTATGGATTGCTTGTCCTAACACCAATAACAAGAGAAGTGATCACCTCCTGATGGAGTGAAACAGGTCACTATCTTCTTTCCATTCCATTTCTGATACACAAATTTTGCCTGCAGCCTCTTGCCTTATAGTTTGGTGGGGGTTTTTTTTTGTTTGTTTTTTGTTTTTTTTTTTTTTCTTTTTGTCTTTTCTATTTCTTCTGTTAAATTACATCAGCTGCCAAATTTTATCCCATTTCATTTCTTACACTCTTCATAGTAGTTGCACCAGTGTGTGTTTCGAGGTGTGCTGGTTTTCTGATCTGTGTATTTTCTGAGGTATTTCACGTTGAAAGGGCTCTTGTTCTGATTGCTTCATCTTATAAGCAGAAATAGTCTCTGCAGTGAAATGAAGAGGCAGGGCATCATTACCACAATGGATGAGAGATCTGAGAGGATTTATAGTCTAATTTTAGTTCATTAATGACTTTGATATTTAACTCTTCCAGCCTGCCCTTTTTGCTAACTGTCTCTAGTTTTCTGGACTGCAATACCACTCTTACACTGTGGAATCCAGCCCTTCCCTACAGCTTGCCCCTCACTGCTTTCTGCCTTTGCTTCCAAAATACGACCTGTCCATGCTCTTTTACTTACAGCCACTTTTTTGTCCTCCAACATTCATCTCAGGGCTGCCTTCCATGTTGTCTCCGTTTTTGGAATCTGACTTTTCCTTTTATACTAGTCTGTATTTTCACTCCCATGAGCTTCGCCCAGCAATCCTACCAACAGTACTCTAATAAAAGTGGAAGAAGATGCCTGAAACACAGCTGAAGACAGGATTGAGTAGATCAGGGCAAAGTTCTGTGAGGTCAGCTCTGCTGATCTATGCTCACATCTGCTAAAGGTCTAGTAGTAGCTTGTACCTGATACACCATGTCTAATTTTTTTTATAGATGGAAGAAGTAGAACTCAGGTTATTCAAAGAGGCATACAAAAGAACTGTAATTGGTGCAGATGCCATTACTGCAATATCAAATATTTGTATTAGCTGGTATTTGAGATGCTGCTTGCCAGAAACAGCATCTTAACAGAATTACCATAGACAGAACCTTCACATTCTCTTCCCTCCTGCTCAGGTAATGCTGCTGTTCACAGTGTGGGCCAGGGTGGTGCTACCAGCTCCCCATTACCCTCCCTTCCTGACCTTTCTCTGCTGTCTTCAGTTGTGAGGATCTACTATTTCTCCCATAATGCTTTTTATTTTTACTGATGCCATGAGCTTTATTGTACCTCTAGGAAGTATTTGTATACTATAAATTATATTTTATTCCCACTCTGGTTTCTCTTTTCATAAATAAGTCTTACAAAAATCTCAGCATTGAGCAGTTACATATAAATTTGATCCTTTTGTTTTCTTCAGAGGGAGGATAAGGTAAATGATGGATTGCATTAATAAAAAAATGTGTGTTGCTGCATGTAAACTTGTCCCTTATGGTATAGTATACCTCTCTTCAGTCTGTATCAACAATGCATTGAACAAGGCATTCATTTAGAAAAGGGAAAAAATATCACCTAGCCTGAAAGCTCAAGGATAGAGTTAGTACAAAGTAAGGGTTAGTAAAACATACAAGCACTTCTTTGTCTAAAAAGTGTTCCAAGGAGAGAAGGCCAGAAACAACCCACCTGGAATGTGGAAACTTTGGGACCATAAATGAAGAACCCCTCTCTTCTTTTAACAAAGAGTGTGGCTAGAGGTGTGCTCATTATTTTTTAGTATGCTTGCCTGGAAAGCAACTCAAAGGCTGAATAGGCTTTTCTGGCTTGTGCATACAGTGGGACATGGCAGAGTTCTCATGCTTTTCTGTTGAACATAACTGTAGGTGTTGTGTCAGGATGCATCCTAGTAATCCTAGCACAATCCCAGGCAAATCATGGCTCTCCTAGCCCATCTCTCCACACAAGAGAACTGTTGTCATTTGAAATTCAAGTACTCCTGAAATGACTTACCATGTCTCTTACATCATGTTCCTATTTGCAAGTCTCTGGAGGTTATCAGCACCAACAATTAACAGGTCATGGACATTCTAGAAGTTAACATCACAAATCAAAGTATATTTATACTACTGTTTTAGAAGTCAGAGAGTTAGAAATGTGTACATAGTGAAACAAGAAAATCCTCATCATTCAGTGAAAAAAGTAATGCTGGCTTTTCTGTCATTAAACTGACATTTACTGCTGTAAATAATAGTGACTGCTAAAATCTCTTGGCTTCTCCAGTGTACAAATCAACCAAAATGGATTAACTAGTTTCCTCTGATGTGTTTTACAGTAATCCAACATCCTCTGATAAAAGGAGAAGGAAGACCTTTAATTAGAAAGTTTTGGTTTCTCTTCTGCATATGCTGTGGCTTCTCAGAAAACACTCTAGCTTTAGTCAAGTAAACTTTAAATATCTATTACCTGAATGATGCCTGGGGTCATCTCTGCAGGGCTTTTGCTGGGACCCTGGGGCTGGATGCATGGGCCTCAAAAGTAACTTGAACACTACCAGAACCAAGATGCAGAGATTGCTCCTTCCCTTTCCTCAGACTGGAAAGTCTGCAGATAGGTAGAACTGCCCCGTATTCTATGTGCTTCATTTCACTCATTTCATGTGGGAATGACATGAGGGGTAGTGGGGGCTCGAGCAACTCCTGACCATCCTTGTGTTTAGCACTGTCTTCTGTTCCTGGTTGCAAGAGCTGCAGGGCTCCTTTCATGTGCTTTCCATGGTTCTGCTGCTAGTTCTTGCTTTTGTCTGAGAGTTTTTGGAGTGGGGCATGCTCCTGCAGCATTTCCTTTGGTCTTGGCATGTCTTTATCACAGTGATCCCATCTGGGTCCGTTCAGTGGGAATACAGATTTCCCAGGTATGCTGCTCTACATTGGGAGCCCCTTGTATCGTGGGTACTGTGAGAATATTGGATTCAGTAGCTCAATGACTTTGTTGTTCTGCTGCACAGAAACACAGAAACCGAATTCCTCTCTGAAGCTCACAGGCAGACAGACTGGCAGCAGCCATCTAAGTTGAATGGTTATATTTTCATGTTTTAGCAAAAACCAAGATGAAAGTTATTAAAGGTGACAGTACTAGAAGCCAGGTTCTTTGTCAGTATCTGCACTTTCACCTCTTCTAGATGTCATTATGTTCTTCAACCTGTTAGCACTTTACTCTCTAGTTCTGTCACATTTGCTGCTTCAATGCCTTTTTGTCATCAGATTTATGGCAAAGTTGTTAGGGGTTGAAGGGAAAGACTTGGGGAGACACAAAAAGAGGCTGAGCAGGAGAAGCAGTAGTAAGTTACTTTATTAGAATACAGGTAGGCTGGTGGCTGAATAGCTTAACTGAAGTTTTTGTGTAACAAAGCAGAACACTTTCCATCAACATGAATGCCTGAAATACCTCTGAGTTCTTGCTGAGGATGGGGAAATACTTAGTGCCTCAGAACTAATAAATCCTCAAGAACCTCAGAAGTTAAGTCTTACATAACTTTTGTTTGGGATTTTTAGGATTTTGAGTGTGTGCAATTATCTGAGCCCTTCAAAGGTTGGTGCTCCCAGAAAACCAGGCTTTCTTCTGTTTGGGAATTCTGTAGACTTTCCAAACTTTGTGGGAATCCATGGTTGGTGAGGGAGCACCTCAGCAGGGCTGCAGTGCCAGAGATGAGGCAAAGAGCCGCAGTTTTAATGGGCTTTAAGATTTAAGCAAGGTTGTCAGGTCTTCTATGATGCACAAAGAACAGACTGAGGTTGCACCTCATCTCAAGCTCCCCTATGACCAAAACGAGAACTCCCAGTTTCAAAGTGTCCTCCTCGCTTTCTGCCCTGCTGACTGATGTTCTGCCTGGCTGTGCCTGCTGTGTTGGGCCGAGGAGGAGGAGGAGGAGGAGTGGTGCATCTGGAGCAGTACCTGTGTCCTGGACTAGCTCTGGGGTCCTGCACCCTGCGAGTGGATGTGCAGCTGCCCCATGCACACAGCAGGCTGTTACGTGACTCGCACATGCAGTTTCATCTGCCGGAACAGGGAAAGGATGAATCCAACCTGACATCTGTTTTTGACTCCCTCAACAGACATTGTACACTCTCCAGAGGTACATCATACCCACGTGGGTTTTCTCTTGATTGCCTAAGCACACTCTCAGACCTTCACCTGATAAACCAGTCTTCTGCATCATTGTGAAATTGACTTTGCTGCAGAAAAGTAATGATTTAAGCAGCTGGGAATTACAGAAAGGAGGAAGAGTGAGAATAGAAAAGGAAGTTAGATCTCTGTCTTAATGAACATCTTTGAAGGCTATCCCAGGCAGAAGAATATTAATTTGATACACAGAAATTTTGCAGTGTAAACAATCCTTTCATGCTAAATAATTACTTCTCCATTTTTTTTTAATACATTTGGAATATTTTCAGAAGGCTATGTATAAAAGTATGGAAACTCACAGCTTGGGGCAGAGAACATTGATTTTATCCTTTTCTACAGAAACATACACGTACAGACAGAAGCCAAGTCACTGAAATAGTCTGTGACAAATGGATCTGATCCAGAAAAGTCTATGCAATTAGATTAGCCTTTGGCCTGGCAAACACTTCATAAAGTTCCATTAATACAATGTGAGAGAGCTAGTAAAATAAAGAGGAATTTCTCATGGGCTGAAATGAGAAAAAAACCAAAGCAACCCTATTCTTTTTTAATTTCACGGCAGTGAATCCACTGGATAAATATGGTTATTGGTTTGTCACAGTAAGGGTGTTAAACTACGAATGCTCAATCAACAATCTCCATATTTTTTAGACCAGTATTTTAAAAATCTTTACAGCTCTCAGATGAGGCATGTTTCTCATCCATCATGCACTCAAAAATTGATTGTTAGTGGCAGTTGTTGTTTTTA
The DNA here is from genome assembly GCA_013397295.1 of Polioptila caerulea. Lineage (NCBI taxonomy): Eukaryota > Metazoa > Chordata > Aves > Passeriformes > Certhiidae > Polioptila > Polioptila caerulea. The sequence continues at coordinate 101,427 of VYXF01006929.1, read as the reverse complement.
TCTTTCCCATCAATTTGTTCAGTGCTGTTCATCTGCTTTTCTAGTCTGATTTAGAAAATAAGATAACATATAGGAGTAGGTTATGGTCCTATGACCTGAAGAAAACAGAGTCTGAACTGTGGCATAACACATGGGTAAGAAGGCAGAAGCTTTGGCAGAACACATCAAGGACCCACTTCTCTTCCTATTCCTCTGAAGGCAAGAGGAATTTTATCACTGGCCTCAGTGACAGCCTTATTGGGTCTTTGAAGGCTTTTGCAAAAATCCCCCTTCATTTCTGATTGCTGTTCTCAGTGGGAAAGTATGCATCTTCTGTCAGTGCAAAAGATGGCTCCACGTGGAACTTTTTTCCCCTGCAAATTAGTATTATAGCACTTCTTTTTGTCACCATGTTGCTGAAGAAAGTACAGCCCAGTTCATTAAATACAGCATGAGTTTGTTACGAATGCAGACAAATGGCACAGTAGGTTAATGCAGTAATCTACCTCTAGACATCTGGGTTCACACCCTTGCTCAGACCTTGTGTAAAAGCGAGCCTGTAGTCCCAGAGGACTCCTTAGCACACCTCATTCACAGTATTGACAGCACTCCTGCATGTTTTGGCAAGTTTCCCTCTCTGTCCGGAAAAGACTTAGGACTGAAATAGCATTAGAGCTTTTCCAGGTGAGAAATGAAGAGTGCTGATAGAGAACTGCAAGAAAATTGCTCAGGCTCTGCTTGTGGTAGATGAACAGAAATACCACTGATACCATGCAGCATTTTTTGTGCTTGTTTGAGCACTTGCACAGTGCCATCTGTTCCAGACAGATACAGTTCAGCACCTTTATGCCTTCCTGTGGTGGTGGGTTGATGCTATCCAGTTGCAGAGGGGAGTGGTAGAGCAGCCTCAGTGGGCACATGGCGTCCAGTCTAGGTCACACCAGCACACCTGTATACCTGAATGATACTGTAAGGAAGGTGAGATTCTGCAAGTCCTGGGATTACTTAGCACTTACTCTTTCATTAATTTAAAGAGTAATTTTGCAATTTAAGTGTGAATAAAATTACTATGTTGAGTAATGCATTACTTTAAAAAAAAAAAATCCATAGAATTTATCAGGACAGAGTCATGTTTAGCCCAATTATGTCTTCGGTTCATTGATTGTCAGATGCTGAGAGCAGAGAGATTAACTTTTCAAGATACTTGAGTTTCTTGCAAAGTAATAATGGTATAATAATGAGTCACAGCAACTTGCGTTGTATGTAAAAGTAAAATGGAATGGAGGGAATCCTTGAAGGCCTTGAGCACAGGTTCAGATGCAAGGACATCAAGTAGATCCATACAAACTCTTGTACATGCCTGTCTGTAACTGGCAAAGATTAGGTCAGTGGTCTGTACAGTCCAGTCTCCTGATGCCTCTATCAAAGGCCATTGCCTGGTGGATTAAAGGACATCTTGAACTCAGTTGTAGACTCTGAAGATGCACTGGCTGGGAAAATGAGAGGAAGGATTCTTTCCTAATGGTTGTGGACAATTAGGTGACATGGTGTGGGGAGGTTTGGTTATTTATGCAGTAGTGAGTATTGCATATTGAAGGGAAGGAAATGCTTAGAGTTCTTAGAGTTCTAAGAGTTACTTCCTCTGCTTGAGAATTCAAAGGGAACATGAGATATTAGAAACAGAAAAGCCAGCTTCATCTTCCTGTCATTCACAAAGCTTTGCCTACTAAAGTTCCCAGTATTTTGAATTCCCAATATACAGAGGGTGGCTGAACTCAACACAGGGGCAATATCATATTTGGGGGAATTGTATTGCTGGCTGCACTGATCAAGTGTTTGACCTCCTGTATACTTTCTTCCTCCTCTTCACCAAGGGCATCAGCAGAGTCAAAGTAATTGTCCGTGCTCAAATCCTGGGAGAGATGTTCAGCCCTTGGAGCAATGGTGGTCTCCAGCCAGCCTGTCTCTTTCTTTGCTGAGGAAGAAGTTCAGCCCCTGATTCCTAGCCCAAGATATGCCCCTCTTTCCAAAGAGTTTCACTGTTGCTCTTAATAGTTTCTTCTGTTGTGAGACCTTGACTTTTTGGGCTTACTGTGACAATGATCTTCCTTTCTTACTTTTGATCATTCCTAATAGTAAAAGCCTTATAGCCTGAGAAGACTCCACTAGTCTCCAAGAGTTCAGTTGACTTAAACAAGTGAAGGTCCTATGATTATCTAATCTCTCTGAAAGACGGTGTGTTGATAGAGTCAGTGGGCCTGTTTTGGATTTTCTGTGCACAAATATTGACATATATTAAAAAAAAAAAGACCTACCCATGATGTTTTTTAGAGAGCCTGTTTACTTCTCCTCTATATTTTTATTGTTATGCAGAAGCTATTTGCAAAGGGTTAATAATGATTTCTGCATGCTTTTCTAGGTTTATATGTGAAAAACATTTCTACTTTTTCATTGGAAAATGTAGATTTAGAACAGTATGCCATGTACATCTACAGAAACTTCAAAGTTTTCTTTTTCTGCACAAAAATGTGTTGAACTTTGGGCTGGATTTTGGGGGTATCTTTTTTTAGAAACAAAACTTATTTTGCTTTGTGTTAAGATAATTATTTTTTTTTAATGGGAAAATGTATGTGTGTAGACTTCGCCCTGAATATGCACTTCTGGAGAGAGTAATGATGTGTAGATTAACTCTGCAAAGTACATGTTACACTATTTCAAAAAGATAATATAATTGTGTGATTTGAACTCTTTATAGATGTCAATTTGCTCAGTCTTACTTTCCTCAGTTTTATGGAATCCAGTGTAAATATTTTTTAAATAGTTGGTTTTTAATTCAGCTCAGATTTTCTTAACTCTTTCAGCACTTAAATGTTTAATACATGCCTAGTAAGTAGGTCTAATTTGACTAAAGCAACGACTTTGTTTTTAATGTCATTTTTTTTTTGTTTAATGCCTATATTTCAGGATAGCTGCTCCCTCTCAGATTATACTACTTGCCAATATTCATCTATTTGGGTTATTTAAAACTGATGGTTGAAAGTGGAACTAGGGATTGAGCTAAAAACTAGCCGGAATTTTTTCCAGTCCATCATTGCTTGGATGATTTATTGTTTGTTTTGATCCCCTCCTCCCAAAAAATTGTGTTTGCACTACTCAATAGATATGGAGTATTTTAATTTCATAATTATATTTTGTTTATGTAATGCATCATATAAGCTATATTTTCAAAGTATTTTTAAGTCAGAGAGGAAAACACTGTTTTATCAACACAGACTTTTTAAATGAATCCAAAATATTTTCAGTATTTCTTGGAAGATTTTAGTGTTTTGTATTTTTATTTCTATTGAAATAAAACAAAATTTCTGTCCTGAAAAAGTAGAAATTCTGAGTTTTCAGTCTTTAAAGATGTAATTCAAAGTTGTTAAGTTATAATGTAATTTATTTCCTCTAGCCAAAAGAGCTTCAATTGTGTACTTCAACTAGATGCAGATTTTCAATTTGGATGTGTGTGAGAGTCCTTCTGTTACCCAGGGAAAAAAGAAGGCATTTTGCAAAATATGTTGCCTGATTTGAGTTTGGAATTTTAACTTTAGGGAAATAAAAGCTAAGTTGTAGAGGTTCAGCAGGATGGGCTTGAGTTCATCCCTGGCTTTTGAGGGAGAGGGGACCATATTTCCATGGCTTTTGTAGGTGTTTGCAGTGAGTGACAGCTGCCACGAGTGAGTGACTTGGTCCAGCTGTATCTGTATGGTCTGTAGGACCCAGAATCTACAGAGTCTACAGTTTCTTAAATGGGCTGAGGTTTGTTTCAGTCCTCAGATGTATTTAAAGGTGATTGAAAGTTTTGGGTTCAAGTGGCTTTTTCTTTGAGGCTCATGTTAATACAGCAATCAAGATATAATCTGCCAGGTATTAGAAGTTTCTCTCCTGTGTTAGACCTATAGAAAACCATAGCATACTGAACCAGCAATGAACTACCTCTTTCTAAAGGAAATCATGGGAGAGCCAAGGCAGCTGATTCAGAGAGCAGATTCCTTGTAGCATATTCAGGCATTGGTGTACCTTGTTAATGGTAGAAACTTTTCTGCCAGGTGAGCTAGTAGGAGGCATTCTGAGTTGTTCTCATCTGGAAGTCACTGTTGATTTAAGGCATGTTCTTCCTCATGCCTTTGTCCATCTGGTTACTTGCAATGTTTTGGAATACATTTCAGACGATGCTGCAGTCTGTGGATGTTCATGCAGTAAGACACATAGTAAATTAGGCTTAGTGTGCATGTCAGTGAGCTATACAGAAAAGATTTGAACCATAGACCACAATAGTTTAGAAAAAGTTATTGTAATGTGTCAAGTCAATAAGACATTTTAGAAAAGCCCACAGTATAAATTTACGGTTTAATTTACAGATTTATTTTACAACCTATGAGACCATCAATCAGGGCTATGTAAGGTCTCATAATGCAGTTTTATATAATCTGTATGTTTATGTTTTTACCTGATGAATTGTAACTTCTTAATTAAATAATATTAAGAGGTTTACTGAATCCCACAGTATCTGAGGGCATTCTCAGATAGTCACTCCATTGAAAACATGCCTTGTTTTATCTTATTGCACACATAATGGGGTAAGTCCTGAAGCACCTTGACAGAGACTGCATTTCTTGAAACATCTGTACAAATGAGTAGAAATTAATGACAGAATTAATTTCCTTTACATTACATGTCATACATTACATAAATTTCCTTTTCATATGCGACGTTAACCTTACCGAAACTTGTATTGGATATTTGCTAATGTGCATTCACCTGCAATCAGGTAATTTAACAGAATTTAACAGAATTCAGTGCAGCATTTAACAGAAATACAGGAAGAGCAGTGGTGTAGACAAAGAACTGTGTGAACCATGACATATTACCAATTATTAGCTTTATCTTATGGAATAATTGGAATCCAAAGCTAGATGTAAATATACCCAAAGTTGAGTTGCATATAGATCTGTCCAAAGAGCTAAATCCCAGTTTTTCACTTGGAAACCAAAAATACTTTGTAAGAATGAAGGATACTTGACTGTTGAAAGATTCTTGACTGTTGAATAGGTAAGCATAGGGCTGCATGGTTTGCAGCACTCACAGATGAGTGTTGCTGTGAGGGCAGTCCTTAAAGAAAAAGAAGGACTAAAGTACAACTTTAGTAATGGACATCAGGTGATAATGGCAGCTTTATACATCCAATTAAAACCCTGAGTTGTTAATTTTTCTCCTTAATAGTTGTGATAATGCCTGTTACTGTACCCCAAGCTTCCCAGTTGGACAGATTTGTGCTCCATTCTGTCTAAACGTAGTACCGTCAATTCCAGGAACTATTTGGAAGGTTTTATGTACCGAAATAAATGAGAGAAAAGCCAAGTTGATCCAAGCTAGGGCTTTGGCTCTACCAGTGAAAATCTGAATATTGTTGTGGTTGGCGTGACTCTGATTTGGATTCTGGCCCAGCTCTGGCCGCACTGGCTCTCTGTGCTTCTCACATTTCATATGGAAGTATATGATCAGTCTGGCTCAAGTAATTTCAAGACATACCCTTTTCAGGTTTAGTAGCACAAAACCATCCTTCACCAGACAGACAGGCAGTAGATCTGTCTCCTTCCCTAACACACAGCGCTGATTTAGGATCACGTTAGATTTGAAGTTTGAATATTTCATCAAAGTTCCTTCTGTGCTGCACATTAAAAATGACTCTGTAAGTGTAATTTGTTTTGGTACCTTCTCCCTTTTATCATTCTGATATATTTTACTTTGCTTATTTGTTCTGCCTATGCTCTAATCTGTTGTGGGAAGATGCTTTTTAATATTAAAAAAAAAAAGTCATCGTCCCCCCCCCCCCTTTTTCCCCCCTTCATTAATCTCTCTGTTTTGTGATGAGTGATAAAACCTTACAAGCATCAAAGAATGTTTCTTTCCTGATACTAAGCTACAGTAGTGACAAGCATGGAGGATGAATTATCTTAACATGAAAGATCCCTTTGTTGCTCAAGAAAAAGCTAGTTGCTTCAATCATTTGTGAAACCTGTGAACTGACTGCTACTTTTATAGCCATTGTCTGGCATGCAGTGCCACCAATGACAAATAGCAGTGTCACCACAGAAATTGTCATAGGTGGAAAAGCACTATTTAAAGAGATGGATTTAGAAGCAGGTTAATTGGTGTAACAACTAGCATGCTTCCAGTAGTATCAACAGAGCTGCAGGCTCTCCGCAGGAATTGTTGCCCACCAAAGGCACCAAGGCAATCAAAGTGGAAATCTTCAGATTTTAGAGGACATGAAGCAGCCAGCTCTGTCAACCAACTCAGAGAGAGAGAGAGATGGAGCTATAGAATTGTGACCTGCCCACCCTCATCAAGGTTCTTAAGTTCTTCTTATCCACCACCAGATCATTCTTTCTGCCTGCATCAGAAAAGAGAAATCAAATGGCCAGTGTAGTTCAATTTGGCTAAAAGTGAAACCTTCTTCAGCGGTTACTAGCAGAACAAGAGGCTGATCTTTAGAAAGCAAGGTTACAAAGCTATTGCAGTCTCCATCCTGCTGCATCCCAGGTACAGATAAGGAGCCTTGCTTGGATGTGTACAGTCCAGGATGAGATTATTCTTAGCTATTTAAATAACGTACCTTGAGAACTGATCACACTGTACTCAGGATCTGACAACTCTGCCATTTAAAGTTTTTAAGCCATGTAGAATCAAAGCAAACTTCATTAAACCTCTATTTTAATAATCTTGCTCATGTTTGTGAATTGTGATTATAGCCCTTAACTATTGCTACTCTATATACTTCTGGATGAGAATTGTCAGCAAAGGAGCTGGAGATAGCTTGTGCTTCCTTGTTAGACCATTTACTAAGAAATGTAAAAGTTTTCCAAACCAGTAAAAGCTACTTGTTCCTTTGATACATGCTGCTCCTAGATATTAGGAAGAGATAAAGTGCTTACCCTTGTCTTGGTTTGTAATGTTTATCTGATTACCTTGTTAATCTGAGATTTTGAAACTCAAATACAAATGTGTTTTTGCATTTGTATTAAGCAGCACAGCCTGTCTAGAATTACAGTGAGGATTGTTTTAAAGGTGTGCCTGGAAACAAAGTTAAAATAATCCTGTATAGGTAGCAGCTTAGGGACAAAGTACTATTGTGGCAAAGTTTTACTTTAACAAAACTCTGGTAAAGACCATTGCATTCATACTCAGTAAGTCCTTATTTTGTGGAAAAATCGAGTTATACTCAGCACAAAAAACATATTTTCAGGACTCAGCAATGTATGTTTTTATAGTTCTTGTGGACAGCAGCTGCAGGCTATCAGCCTGGACCCTTGATAAATGATTTTGACATTTTCTGCAGACACTCCCCATGAAAAAGGCTTTTTTATTTATTCTCAAATGTTGAATTCTGCATTATTGATCAAGTGCCATTCATTAAAGGCTGCTACTTGCTAGAAGAATTATACAGTTCCTAAGTTACACACAACAGAATGAATTATTCTGTTGACAAATAGCAATATTAAGGGAATGTTAATGTTTTAAGCACTCAGAAGTCAGAAAATGGCAGTTGAGGTTGAAGATGATGGAAATTTTGCCCAAATTAAGATTGCAGAATTACAGCTGAGGGCATGTAGAAAGCCTTCTAACAGGCACTGGATATTCATTCTAGGGCACATGGTTGGTTACTGATCTATTCACAAATATTGCTGTTATTTATTGCAACATTTAACAAAGCAGCAAACAGTGGATGAAATCATTAGTGGTAGGGGTCACAAGGCAGACAGCTCTTTGCTGGCTGTTTCTCATTGCTATAGAGTTGCATTTATCAAGGAGGAGGGTCAGTGGCAATATTGTACTGTTACACTGCAGCAGAAAGTAAGAGAAGTTAGTGGCTCTGTGACATGAGACAAGTTCCATTTGTCAAAGTACTGTTTGCATTTAGTTCCCATCAGGGGCTCCAATTCAGTTTTCTTTCTATTATTTTTGTTTGTCTGCCTTTTTGATTTGGTGTAATTTTTGTTCTGTTGTGTTTATGTTCAGTACAAAATAAAAAACCACAGGAAAGCAGTTTGCTTATGGTATCTTGGTTCTGTGATCAGTCAAGCCAGGATCAGTGCTAAGCAAACAGTAGCATCCTCATTGCCTGCATACCTGGATTTATCCCCAGGGGAACACAGGATGCAGTGGAGATGAGCTGTACTGTACAGCCACAGAGTAATGCACAGAGATCTTTAGAACCAGTAGTGTAGATGAGGCTGATACATGCCTGGGTCTTTCCAAATAAGTAAGAGCATCCTTGTACCACCAGAGGCTGTGTTTGCTTTTAGGAACAAATTTGCTCAGATATATGATTTCCTTGGATTTTATTTCCTTAAGGGGTAAGTGTCAGGTTGTAGTGCCTTCTAGAGGCTACTGAAAATCCCAACACGATGTTCACTTCTGGTCAGAAAACAATAGAGTGTTAGGTCTGGGGAAAACATTAAAAAGCCTGAAGTCTGTGAAGGACAAGCAATCAGAGCCTCAGCAACTGGTTCTGGAAGAGCTGAGAGGCAACTTCATGTCTTCTGTGTACCCAGGGGAGGCTTCTTTGGGGCAGTTCTCACCTCACCTCCAAAAGGAATGACAACATCCCACAAATGGCACTATAAACATACCCAGCCCCAGTAGTGTTGCTGCAGATTTGATTTAGACAACAAGCTGACTCGTTGGAGCCTGTGTCTCTCTTCTGACAGTGTGTGTTCTTCCCAGTTTGTGTCTTGATGGGATGCAAGAGGCACGTGAGCCATAGAGGTATTGGCAAAGCACAGTCTGGGAGGGAGCAGAGGGATGGCAGTGCAGCCCACCACAGTGGGGCTCAAGGGGCAGAATGTTGGATCACTGTTGGGGATGGAATATTGTGGAGTTATATGAGCCTTCAGATGCATTTTGTATGACCTTTTCTTCTATTTTTTTGTTCCAGGTACAATAAATAATAAATAATTCTGTTTGTTTCAAGGGAATGCAGAATCAAGCCCCCCCCCAAAAAAAAATTCTGATGCAGGCATTAGTGTTAAGGTTCAAACCCCCCTCCCCCCACTTTTAATTTGAGATAATGTATAACATTACAAACGGATCTTGTGAATTCTGAGTGGGTGCTTGGACTCTGAAGTTATCGTGCCACAAGAACTGTGTGTACAGTACCTGTACTGTTGCCAAAGGTATAAACTTGAGGGTAGCATTAAATAGGATGCAACATTAAAGAAAAAGTAAATTTAATATCATGTTTATTGCCTTGTAAACGTTATAGCCTACAGTTACTGGAAAAGAAAGGGAAGAACCAGAGTTCAGGTAGTCTGTTTAGATAAAACACACCTTTCCTGGGATCTTGGATGATTCATTTACTCCTTGGCTTTATTTCCACCATTGAAAATTAAGAACAGTTGTAAATGTATGTCTTGAGCCTGTCAGAAGACTGCAAAGCCCTGAGGAATCTTCAGATGAAACGTTCACTAACAATATAGATCATATCATTGCTTGAATTCAGGTTTTATCTTTTCCTCAATTTCCAAATTTAATTTTATTGCTGGTTGTTCCTAACTAAGGTAAAGTCCTCATCTCATATACTTGCAGGTAAATAAAGAATTATTCCTGCATTCAATGACACTATAATGTATTACATTCCTCATTAAAGCATCTAGCTCTGCTTCTTGAAGTTTCTACTGATTGTTTCATGCAATATATGGTGCTGGAGGCTGCTTGCATTCCTTCTGGAGACTGGATTTCTCCTCTGAATACCCAATCACTTATTAGATATCTCACCTATATTGCTTAATATGATGATTGTATCCCCTTCCATTTATAGAGACTCTCTTTCACAATGTGGCCCTATGCTTTCTTTGGGATTTTTTCCTCACCATGAATTCCCAAATTTATAGTCAGAACAATCCTGTTTATTTACTGTCTGTCATTACAAACTGCCACTCCAACGCTTTACACATCTTTTTTTCCATGCTTATATGCATTAAACTGCATTTTTTGTCTTCTGGCTTGGTTTAAATAATGTAAATCCTTCTTGTCTTATTGTATTGCTGCTTGTTATTTATGGTGCCATGGAATACACTTTTATGTGCAGACTGGGGAATCTTCTTTTGTATGCAGCCATGGAGATCATCTTTATAAATAATGGAAAAGCTTACAATTGTGATTATACATCTCTTTGCAATACCTGTATATCCTTTGTTTCTCTAGCACTGAAAAGACATCTCAAAGACATGTGTAAGGGAAACTTTGTCTTTTATCTGCATTCTTTCCATGGAAATTCTTGTTTTCTTAGACAAAAAAACCAGAAAGCCTTGTTCATCTTGGAATTCCTCATCTCCTGACAATATATTATATGAAGCCTTCAATGCCACACTTTCTTTAATTAGTGGTAAGATGATTTGCTGCTTATACTTACCAAGATGCATCCTATGCACCTCTTTCACAACTTAACAGAAAGGGAAACTGGGGCTTTAAGGAACAATATAGCAGACCTAATTATCAAGGCATGTGCTTGAGACATTGCTACTGTTGATACTGCTTCTGCTCTCTATCAACACCAGTCCTTGTGACAGCCGAGGCAGTTCACTCATGTTTTGCTGGAAGGGCAGGTTTCTAAGAGGAAGCTTAAAAAAGCAAAGCAAAGTTCTCTTCAGTCTTTCTGCACAGCAGTAGGATAAGACCATGGCCTGTGAGAGTGAGCCAAGTGGCTCACCATTGCTGTCTCCCTGCTCCCCAGGGGGGTGATGGCAGCCTTATGCAGGCAGCAGGAATGACAGCAGCCTTGTCATCAATCACGAAAGCAAAAAAGTTCCTTTAGAGCGCCTGCCTTGCTGATGCCGCAAATGTGTTTAATGGGTTTGACTGATCTGTCTGTAGGATCTGGGGATATCAAGCCAGGTTGGAATAGAACAGAGCAACATATGGCACATCACATGCTTGGGAGGCCACTCCTGCACAGGCTGAGTTTCTCGTATTTAACTTAGAGAATGCTAAACATGGCTAAGCTGTGCAAGGGTCTATGACTGGGACAATTCCGTGGCTTGATAATTCCAAAGGCAGGCAGCTCAGACCCACACAGCCTCTTGCTCAGTCTCTCCCAATGGGATGTGCAAGGGAATCAGAAGGGTAAAAGGGGAAACTTGTGCATTGAGATAGAGACAGTTTACTAGAAAGAGCAAAAGCTGCATGCACAGGCAGAGTAAAATAAGGAATTCATCCACTACTTCCTATGGGCAGACAGGTGCTCAGCTATCTCCTGGAAAGCAGGGCTTCCTCACATGTAATGGTCATAACTCTGATCATCTCCCTTTTTCTCCTTCTTCCCCTAGTTTTATATGTGGAGCTGCCATACGGTGGGGGATATCCTTTCAGGCACTTGGGGTCATCCACCCCGACTGTGTCCCCTCCCCACTTCTTGTGCACCCACAGGCTGCTCGACAGCAGGGTGACATGAGATGCTCTAGAGGCCTTGACTCTGTGTAAGCTCTGCTCAGCAATAGCTAAAATGTCCGTGTCATCAACATTGTTTCCATCATAAATCCAGAACACGGTCCCATACCAGCTACTGTGAAGGAACTAAACCTGGTACAGACCATAAAATAAATTAAACAGGAAAAGGAAATATTCCTGGGCACTGGCACTCAATCATCGTAGTCCTGCATTATTAACAAGGTCTCTGGCGTGGTGTTGGGCATTTGTCTCTCCCAAACAATTCCAGGCATGGTTCTTAAATTAGCATGGGCAAGAGGGCATCTTGCAGACTGTTGGATGTGGACACACCACAGCAGGGGACAAGAATTACAGGGAAAGTTGCCAGTTCTCCATTTTTTGCCAGGCAGCAATTTTTGTCTTGCTTAATTTACTACGTAGGTACTGTGTGTCTGAAGACCCTTTTGGAAAAATTGTATTCAGTAGGAAGAAAGGAAGGGGGAAACGCTCCAAACAATCACTGAAGTGAAGCAAAATAAATGCTTGATTTTGAAAGGTACCAAGGAAAAGATGAAATCTCGAAATTCATGGCAGTGAACTGCACTTGTACTGTGCACAGAGAAATAAATTCTTGTCAGAGTGGGGGAAGCAGAGTTAAATTTTGCAGTCGTGTATTGGCGCCTTAAGTAAGCGTCTGCTCACTGTATCAGTAAGCAGTGGGTGTATGCTTACATACCTGCAGATCCACTGCAGGGAAGACAAGATTTGCCAGCTGATTCCATGTTGTTCATGCTGAGATTGTTGGTCTGTTTTGGCTTGTTCAGTTCTTATGAAAATGCCACTCTCAGTAATGTTTAAAGATATTCTCAAAAAACCCCCTAAAACCCCAGCACATGGGCTGAGTTAGGCTGTTATTAGGTATATAGGTACATATTATAGGTATAGGTTAGGTATCACAGGTACAAGTATATGGAGAATGTCAGGAGCTGGGAAAAATCCTCCTCTTGCTTGAGGCAACACACAGGCTGCCCAGTTATGCAGTTCTGAAACACAGACTTACCTTAAAGACATCATAAGGAAGCAAAAGGAAAGCCAGGAATCCAGTCTGTGTGTGGAGAGCCCTAAAAAAAGACTGATTTCCATGATGGGATGATCCTCATGTCTTTATTGTTTTTTTTTTTTATTTATTTTTTTAAGAGTAGAAGAAAGTTGCAGTGCTCTGTTAATTTAGAATCTAGTCAATGCTGAAGTAGAAATGTTGGAGCTGAGTGGCTGGTCTGAAGTGTATGCTGGTTTCAGATAGCGTTGGTGCTCAGCATTGTCTTTCAGTTGTACCAAACTATAGTGACAAACCCACAGCTGCCACGAATAGAGCAGGAAACCACTGAGTCATGCCCTGTGACCTGAGTATACTTCACACCAGATTTTACTGAATTCATTATTAAAGTTGCATTGTCCAATTGAAAAAGTGTGCAATCATGATAAGTGCAATTTTTTTTAATAACATGATTGGTATTTGGGTGCAGTGTGCTGCCATTACTTCCCATTATTGCTAGAAGTCCAAACTAGTTTAACTGCTGTACAATAAGGGGTTGATGAGCCAATAAAGTTTTACCAATTACACAAGATAGAAACAGAGGAACTATTGTAAAAAAGGAGAAGACCTGCATGCTCTAATGCTATTGCTATTTCAGTTATTTTCACTGCTTTTCCAAAGCATCAGTAACAGTCATTTCCACCAACAACAAGAGTGATCAGGCCTATGTGTTTTCTAACTTGTGCTGAAACCAAGTACTGAAGTCTAGGAGTGTTACCTTTGTGAAAATAGAAAGAGAGGACAACAAGGCCTGTTTGCACATGCTTCCTGACCAGTTTAACTGGCATAATTCATCTGAGTTTATTTGTTTGTGTTTTTTTTCTAAATGTGACCACATCTCCATTGAAGCAATCTCCATTCATACAATCCTGCATTTGTTGCATTCTGGGTCAGTCTGTTTATCTTGACCTCCTAGATTTCATGTTAGCATGATCAACTAATTGTCTCATGATCTGTAAGAAAAATCCTATAACATACTTAACAGGTGGTTTCATGTCCTCTGGGCACCATAGAAAAGCTTCAAACTTTACATCCCTCATGCAAAAGCATGTCTGTGCACAAGTGCATGGGATGGCCTAGATTTGCTTGTGCTGTACCACTTTGTGGCTGGCTACAGCAAAAATGCATGCCTCACACCATTATTTACAACTGTAACAGTGAGAAATTACAAAACCTACTCTTCATTAACCTCCAATAAGGCTGTTCCAGCAGCCAGTGATTGCCATTACATTGATGGAGTGCTGAAACAGCTCAATAGTCCTGGCTGGCCTGTCTCTCCTGTGACTGCACTGCAGCTCCTGCCTCCCACCACTACCCAGAACACATCCAGCAGAAGCTGCCCAAATGATTGATGAGAAAAGCAGCTCATAAAGGCAAGCACATTGCCTGAAGCAACAGCTGTCTAGCCCTGTCCCTGCAGTAATTAGATAAATGAACCCCAAATGAAATCTTACAGGCAAGAGTAGAAGGAAGTTATAATATCCCCAGCGTCGATCTCTGCTTGTGTTGCCTCGTTCCAGTCTGTGTTTGTAGCTATTCGTGTGTGACACAGATTTGACACAGCTTACCTCTCCCACCTTCCCTGCTCCTGTTGCTGCCAGTGCTGCAGACAGACCCCTGTGGGCACAGGAGACATGGCAGTGTCAGTGGCTGGGCTCTGCTTTCTTTTTTTTATTTCTTTGGCACCAGTTCTACTTTGCAGAGTGTGCTGAACCTTTGTGCTTCTCCACAGAGTATGAACATAACAAAAGGTCTGTGACAGGTCACAAATTGAGTTTATCTGGGGAAAATCCTGCAATTAGCAAATTCCTTCTTCAAGAAATAGTAGATGTGTTTATGGAGTTGTGTTAGATAAAAAAGGAGAAAGAAAAATGGTTCAGGCAACTGAAATTTTCATAGAGTTGATTAAAAGTTTAATGCGTATTTTTACAGTACAGTAGCATAGTGATAATACAGCAATTCCCCTAAGTCTTCCCTGAATGGGACCCATGAAGGAACCCATCAGTGCCAATAATTGCTGTTTAGAGAGAAATTTATGAAAAAAAAAAATTATATATATTCAGAAAATGTATATGCTTTAAAAAGCGGTGTATATAATTGAAATACATATGCGCTTATGTGTAAAATAACTACATAGACAAATATACAAAAAAACCCCCAATCTGCTGAGGAAACCTGAACAGTACAGCTCTGATTCTGATTTTATTTGGGGCATTTTACATCTAGAGTAATATTGTGGAATTCAAGGACCATAGAACTCATGTAAGAACAAGTCATGTCAGTCATGTCTTTGAAGATAGGAACTGAAATGCAGAGAAATAAAAGGGGGTTGCTGTTGGATTAAATAGTTGTCCAGTGAAATACTTTAAACTCATCAGAGAAGACACATTAAAAAATGCTACCACCATGAGCAGAACTAAGAAGTGAAGTTATATCCTATAAAAGGCACAGCAGTGATGCAGCGTAAACGACCTTTTCTTTTATTTTCTCTCTCCACTCCTAAGCTAGAGTAATTCTTGCTGAGTTCAGCCAGATTTGCATGTGCGTAACATTAGATCAAAATTATGCCCAGGTTGTTTGTTTTACCAAGAGTGCATGTCTCAGGAGATTGCTTTCATGTTTCCCCACAGAAACAGTGAGAGGTACATCTAAGGCTGGGCACTGCCAAGACCTGATCACTGGAATTCAAATAAGAATTTCTGGCAGACTGAGTGGTCCCATTAATCGCAAGTGGTATCTCTGAGACCCTTCAATTACAAGAGATTAGTGGGAAACTGTAGCAGTGGACTGAAGGAGTAATGACACATAGGAAGTGAAGCAGAAAACCTTCTTCTTCTTTTTAAAGAGAAGTTCAATTTACACTTTATTTAAATATAAATTGCAAGCATAAAGTATTAGTGTTCTTAAACTTCACTCTTCAGTTAGTTTCAAATTAACCATACTGTATTTCTGAGTTCCCCAGAGCAGCGCTGTGATCTTCAGCCTGTCTGTTCATTAAATTGAGCTGAAATCCTTTAAGTCCAGTAAGTTCCTATCTAAGCTGCTATCCCTATAGCTGGCTGAGTTACATTTGCCCATCCTTGTGCTGCCTCCCACGTGGTGTGGATTTTCAGGGGCCAGCACAGACTCTGAGCCTCCCCTGCTAACCCCCCAGCTATAAATTGCATGAATGACTGTGAAGCAGCAGAGCAAGAGGCAGTGGTCTCCCATCATTTCTACTGCTGTTAGCTGATTTACTCTTGTCATAACCACTGCTGGGAAATGCTTTGCCTGAATCCTTGGATTTAGGTTACAGGCATAATAATGTTTTATAATGGGGTGTGGTAAAAGTGGCCACTGCCAGTTCTTTGAGGGCAGGCAGTGACTGAGTGTCTCAGCGTGCCTGGCAATGAAGGAAGCTGCGACTCTGCCTCCTGTACAGGTGGCCAGTGTGAAACAGACCACACCAAAAGCTCAGTCATACTGCATTTGGACACAGCCATCAGGAGGGGTCCTAGGTCCACAATCTCAGGCTGATTCCCAGACCACAAGCTTGCCTGTCTTCTCAGAAAATATATCTGGCTGGGATGTTTTGAGATCTATTTTGGTCTGCCTAGTTTATTGTACCATTGTTACCTACGTAGTTCTGAATGTGTTTCTCAGGACTGAAGTTTGTCTGTATAACCCTGGCCATTGGGTTTTTGTTATAGTCACATCTCCCATGGCATATAGGGGACATACAGTCTACACAGATCGGGTCTAATTGTTTTCTCAATTAATGTCATGTAAATCAAGAGTAATTTAAAAGGATTGGACTAGTGGGAAACTGGCCTGGAAGAATATTTAAGTGCCCACAAATTACCAGATGAGTTCAAATAAGCTATTGTTACTACTTGTATTCTGTGTCCCTGACACTCATGTGCTTAACTTTATTTTTGCTGGCATGCGATTTTTGCTGGGGACTGTCACACAGATTTGTGTGTGCACGCTATGGAATTTGGGCCAGGCACTGTGCTGCCCAGAGGAGCATTTTCATTACACTTGGAGCAAAGAGAATAACTTTAGGCAGCCTACAATGTAAGCACCTACATATCAGGTAAACTTTTAAGATGCCTGTGGTGCTATAGAGAAAGCAAGAGGTACTTGTAGAGTTCATCTGTTATAAAACAGAACATGCAAATTAAGTGCTGGAAATGTCTGTTCCTCTCTATTGCCTGCAAAGGGGTCAGACTCAGATGGAGACAGCTCCTGCAGGCTGATCTAAGAGAAGGTGAGCAGAATTACCTATCATATGGTATCCCAAGGCACACAAACATCTTCATGAAGAGTAAGAAGTGGTCCAGCTAAGAGGATATCCACATGTAATCAATATGATATTACTCTGCCCTAACACATATGAATTTGGTTTTTTCTAAGCTGAACTATTCTAGGATTCTGTGTAGACGTGGCACTTAGGGACATGGCTTAGTGGTGGACTTGTCAGTTACATGTTAACAGTTGAACTCAAGATCTTATGGGGTTTTATCCAACCCATGCAATTCTGTGATTCTGTGAACTGTTAGGTCTCAAAACTAAAATCCCCAATGCACAGAAAGTACAAAGGTTCATGGCAATAGCAGTATTTTTCTTGAGAAATGTCTGTATTTGGCAGTGTTGAGGACCAATATATGCTGTTTGACAGTTCCTGGGGCTTCTGAGTTGAGCGCTTTTTTTTTTTTTTTAAAGAGGCTCATTCAGTTTATCTGATGCTAGTAAATTTTTAGGATTTCAGTTAAACTGGTATTTTACTCTTGGGAAGGAGGAACCTGATGCCTTAGCTTCTATCACTATAGCTGTTGGAAGTTAGGAGGATTTTCAGTATTACTTTAGTACGAAGTGGCAGGTATTAATCTGATTTTCTGTGAACAGGTTTAAATCCGGACCCAAGCCAGTGGTATTATACCACAACAAAGCCAGTGTAGCTGCTGTTAAAACTGCATGGCCATACAGTTTGAGGCCAGAAAGAATTCTTAGACTGCCTGCTTATGAAAGGTTGTTAAATTTCACACACTGTCCTTTCTCCAAAACCCAAAAAAACTCAGCCCAGAGTATTCAGTTAACTCTCCTTTGCACATGAATATCAAGGATCTAAAGGACATGGTTTCACAGCAGCCAAAAATACACATAAGCTTATAGGGAAAGAGCTTTCTAAAGCAAGCAAATATTTTATTTAAAGTAGTTGAAGAATAGCATTTATTTTGTTTTCCATCAGAGCAGTCTAATATTTGTGATATTGTTATCTACATAAAAATATGAGGCACAGTTAAAGAAAGCCAAAGGCATATGAAGTTGAAATAGGAAAACAGCACAAGATTGATACTGCCCTTTTTGATTGATACTGCAGTCTTCTTGGTCCCCATGGATTTATGGTTTTACTCCCTTCCTCCCCTGCTCCCTTGACCAGTGCTTCCCTTCTGATCTTCCAAGAGACCTAGGGTTGGAATAAACAGACCTTGCCCAGTTCATGTAGACTGACTGGGTGTGTTGGCTGCTGTTGTCCTCAGCAGAAGTCAGTTCTGCCTAGGGTTGGGTCCAGAGGAATGCTTTTGGCAAGACATTAGAGGTGGCTTTTTACAGTTAGAGGTTACGTTTCATAAGCAGCTCAGCTGAGCAGGAGGAGAACACTTTCCTACCCAAACAGTATTTTTCCTTTTTTCCTCAGATAATTGTGTAAAACTGAAATTGTGTGAACAGATTTGTGACCATTTCACCAGTGATTGACAGCTTGTTTTGCCAGGTTAAAATACTGCAGTCAAATTACCAGTTTGACTCACTGACATACAGAGAAGACGTCACAGAAATTCTGAATACCAGTTAACCTCTGGTCTCATCCTGTTGTCTTCAAAAGAGTTGTGTCAAAAATGAATTTTTCCAGATTTTACCTCTCAAAGCAGTTGATTTATTTGCATGCGGGATGAGCTTGGGCCAGCATGAAATGAGACCTACACACAAAGAGCACCAGTCTCAGTGAGACCAACGGGAACTGCAGCCCAACTTCTGGGGCTACAACCTTCTCCTGGAATGTGTCTTCTCCTGGAATGCCTTTCCAGCAGCAAATGTGCTCCACCCTATGCTGACATGACCCTTTGTGGTCACTTGCATGCCAGATGTGGGCGGGTTTGATAGAAGTGACATTCAATTAAGGAGCATTAACATGAAAGTTCTGTCTAATTGGTGAGAAAACCAATGTGCTCTAGGAGAAAGTGTGTGCAGGTATGACTAGAACTGGCAGAGAGGTGATGTTTTCTCTCTAAAGTTCATGAATTCATGGGGAAAGCCAAAGCTGGACTGATTGTCATCAATTTTACTTATATCTAAATTGCTTACCAACTCAGCTAAGGATACAGCATAACCTCATTAAATCTATGAAGATTTGTTTTTGTCTCAGGAATAACATCTTATTATGTAGCTATTTAATGAGTTGTGAGCTAACATGTTTTAACAAATCTTTTATCGCTTATTACATTCACTCCCTTGATGGCAATTTCAAAATCTGACCATTAAAATGGGACTATTTTCACAGCTCTTTGATGATGACACTCAGAACTGTGCACTTCATCTTTGCGTTTGGATTAGAATTGTAAAGGTGTAAATTATAGATCTGGCTTTTATGGGCTCTTATTGATGAGGCTGTTTCGTAGAAACCCCAGCAGTTCTGAAAGCTTAGCAGTCTAGAATATCTTTTAGCATTCTTAATTGGGCCACCAGGGTACGGTTAATTTTCAATTTATATTGAGAGTAAGACAAGGTGATGTAATACTTCCTCATTGTTCTTGAGTTGCATTGACGCTAAAACACCCATGATGTGCATTGTAATTCTCAATACACAAGTTGCTTGTTGAAATAGATTGAGAGTTCCGGCTTCATTCACTTCATAGTTTAGGACAAGTTCTGCCTAATACTTCCTGTGTGTTCACTGACTTCTGCTGAGACACCAGCTACAACAAGCAAGTATGGTTTGATCAAGTGTAGTTGGAAAATTCATTCAGTATACCAGTTGTAGAGCAACCAACAGACTAATGAAATGCACTCATCTTTTTGTGTGTTTGCTGACAGGTCAAAGTCATGGTGCGCATTTCTTCTACGCTTGCCAGAGACACGTCTGAGTCCAGCTCTTTCTTAAAAGTTGACCCCCGCAAGAAGCAAATCACGCTGTATGACCCATTGGCCTGCGGAGGTCAGAATGTTTTCCAGAAAAGGGGCAGCCAGGTTCCGCCCAAGATGTTTGCTTTTGACGCAGTGTTCCCTCAGGATGCCTCACAGGTAGGCCCTCTATGATCGGAAGAGTTGTCAAAGCAGCAGCGTGTACCAGAGCCAGATTGATTTCTGCTGCAGCAGTAGTACTTCCAGTGGACTTATACCAGGGCTGAATTTGGTCTGCCGTGATCATCAGTAATGAATTTAGTTTATTAAATTTTAGCTGAAAAATGGTGTGCTTTCTTTATTCTTTACTGTAAATAATTTCTCCTAAAATTGCACATTCAATGAATGTACTAAATGGTGCCTAATAGAAAAATCCTCAATATCAACAAGTTACTGTGTATTATAAAATATTATTGTTTGGTGTTCACAGAGATGTGATCAGAACTACTTCTCTAATGCAGTCCTCTGTTGACTAAGGGATCAAGAATTATTTTTACAGTGTTCTATTGCACAGTTTGCAATAAGAAGATGGAGATTTTTATCTACAAATCTTTATTCATGAGTATGCATTCAGGTTTGTTTTTTGGTTTGATGAACTAAGTTACCCAAATGTCATGAGGACAGTAAAAAAATAAAGTAACATTGCAAAGTATAATTAGAAAACAGTCCTGTAAGGCTAGCTCTGTATTCATAAACCAAAGAGAGCTGGGACACAGGGCCATCTAAAGTGCTGCCACATAACTGTATTGTTAGGTCACTCCCTCATCTAGTCCTGGTCCAAGCAGCTAGCACCTTGCTGACTAATGCCTGCATGCAGTTCAAGGGGCTGGCCTGTGAACAGTCCCTTTCTTGGCCCATTTTATTTTCTGCTGTAGAGATAGTCTAGAAGTAGCTGTGAATCAGGGTGAATTTACTTGATGTGCTGTCAAATGCAAAGTGCTTCCCATCAAGGCCTGAACTGTGAATTCTGATTGAGTTTCATCCACTGTTGTTAAGCAGTTGCTGCAGGAGCACTGTCGACCATTCAGCCTGCTTGAACCTTAAATCCAGGAATGCCTGGGGTTTCTGCGTTGTACTTCTTAAAATACTGCTACAATCTTCAGAATGAAGTCTACTACTGCAAAAAATTGAGAAGACTCATAACAATGTCGGGTCACCTAGCTAATTCCAAAAGAGGCTGTTTGTTCCCTTTACATTCCTTACCCACATGCTAGTGGAATTGAACTCAGTCCATAATTGGGCAAATAATCAAGCCTGCAAAAATTCCTCAGTGCTGGATTGTTTTTTAATCAAAACTGTATTTAAAAATCCCTTAAATAGGCAGTTCTTACAAACCAACTACATTCCCTTACAATATGTGTATTTTTTTTAACCCCACAAAAGATGTTGATGCATCAGCAAATGAAATTTACTTGATCCAGAAAGTTCTGCTTCATGTGCATACACAAGTAATGTCATTCCCATCAATAGCACTGGTCAACTAAACAAGACAAGAAGAATTATATTTTTTGATACTTCAACATGGTAGCAGGGAAGACATCACTACCACTTTTCAGCGAAAATAATTATTTTCCTTATTATTGTTAATGCTTTTGATTTTTTTTCTTTCTTTCATGTTTTTTTATTATTTTTTTTTCCCCAATACCTGTGACAGGCTGAAGTATGTGCTGGGACTGTGGCTGAGGTGATCCAGTCTGTGGTCAATGGGGCAGATGGCTGCGTGTTCTGCTTTGGTCATGCCAAGCTTGGTTGGTATTACTAAATTTCCCTACTCAAGTAGCAAAATGAATATTTTTAACCCAGGATTACCAGTCTGTTAGGTTAAGGAAAACATACTTCTGTTTTTCTGTGTATATTAATTCTATTTGGAAGTACCTGTGCATGATCTTGTACTACATCTTCACCTCTTGCTTACACGTTTTTTCACTTTGTTTGTGTGAGTGTTGGACAGCGTGCTCTTTGGAACAGAAGTTACCTTTGAATTATTGCTTCATTTCAGCCCTTAAATACAGCAACTTTGTCTTGCATTGTCTTCAGTCATTAATGAATGGTCCAGCTGTGATCTACAGTTTTTCCAAATGTGCTTGGTGTTGTTGAGGGTTTGCCCAAATTCCACTTTTATCAAGCTGTCAACTATGAGTATTTACTCAAGTACTTGATGTTTGTGATGACACTCTTATGGAGTGTGACTGGGCACTCCAATAGTTTGATTTATACTTTACTCCCTGATTAGACAATTCACTCATTACTGACTTGTTCCTACTGTGTCTCCAATAAAACTTATTCTAATGGTTAACTGAATGTTACTGATGGATCAAAACTCACACTTTGGACATGCTTCATTAGCATTTCAGATATTCATGGGAGGACAACAAAAAGGAGAATCATCATCATTAACACATTATTATTTTGAAATAACTGGATTTTGAGAGTAATCATATATTTTGTTCATGTTTATCTAATTGTATTTTGGAAGTACTGTCTCTTGAATGAAGAGGGGTTTATTGCATGTGTGCAACGATTTCCATTCTTTACTGTCTCAAAGAAACAGAGATGTACACATATAATTTAAAAGGATAATTCAGTTTTGCAGGTGGTAAAGAAGATCAAGCTGTATCAGGCCACAATTATCCCAAATTATAAGCAACAAAACCTGGAGAGCACTGAATGCTGCAATGCAACCAGGTTGCATTGAATGTACAATGAATGGAGCAGGTTGGTGTTCCAGTTACACCAGAAAGCCCCTCTGGAGCAGACAGGAGTGTCTCTAGGATGAGCTCTTAGATATTTAACCCCTCTGTGACCTGCCAAACACAAGATAGCAAATGAGACAGAAGCAAATGAAAAGAAAGCCACCACAGTGCTACACATCCTTTAGAGAGGCATTCTAGCTAGGGTTTTGATGAGGCATGAGTTGGGTCTCTGCAGTTGCTTTGTTGACTGCGCCACCATCACCATTCCACAAACCATGGACCTACCCAGACCTTGACACAGACATGTGCATAGAAGTATTTTTTTCACTGATCATTTTTCACATAGATTCAACATAAGAAATGAAACAAGGTAAAGAAGCCACAAGTACCTGCCTGAAAGGATGTATACCTTTATCATTTGGCTTATAAATACACAAGCTTTAGAACACTTATCTAAAAGCATTTTATGTAGTGAGACCTGAAGCAATTTAACATAGGACTCTGTGTCTCTTCTTAATCACCAAATTTCTACAGCAAAGACAAGCCAGAGTTATAATTGCTGAGTTAAAAAATACTTAACCAGGGGATGGTTTTGACCCAGACGAAATATTAATTGTTGCAGACCCACTTCTGCACCAAGTGATCACATATAGCTGGTTTGGTTTGTTTTGGTTTTTTTCTGAATGAGGTTACATCTGTGTGATTCTGGGACCAGGTTTCTGTCAATCTCAACTCCAGCACTTGAAATACAATTGGGTGCTTTGAAGTAAAATGGTATTGAAAGAATAGCACACAGTATTCAAAGTAGAGGTTTTTAGAGACCATGGCACTCCTGCTCTACTCCATTCCCTCTGAGATTCAACCACTTTAGAGGCTGCAGCATTACAAGGTGAGGGCCTGCCTTGGAAATGGGAGATATCAGGGTAATGAGGTAATGATTTTTTAGAGAAGCTCAAGATTTCATCTACAATTTCCTTGTCCTATTTGTCTACCTGCCTATATTTTCCCATTGCTGACTGTCCTTGTTGTGGTGAAGTTGTTTTCATGAAGCTGTGCACAAGAATCTCTCTTGGCGGAAGGCTGTCAAGGTCCTGGGAATTATGTTATATTTTCTTCATCCCTCATTCCTGACAGGGAAGTCATACACCATGATTGGGAAGGATGATTCCATGCAAAACCTTGGAATAATTCCTTGTGCCATCTCGTGGCTGTTCAAGTTGATTAATGAACGCAAAGAGAAGACAGGAGCGCGCTTCTCGGTCCGGATTTCTGCAGTGGAAGTGTG
Organism: Polioptila caerulea; assembly: GCA_013397295.1. Taxonomy (NCBI): domain Eukaryota; kingdom Metazoa; phylum Chordata; class Aves; order Passeriformes; family Certhiidae; genus Polioptila; species Polioptila caerulea. Next base: position 77,741 of record VYXF01006929.1, on the reverse strand, counting down.
GGGGAAAGAGGAAAATCTGAGAGACCTGTTGTCAGAAGTGGCTACAGGCAGCCTGCAAGATGGCCAGTCTCCAGGTGTCTACCTTTGTGAAGACCCCATTTGTGGCATGCAGGTGAATCCAAGATTAATTTTACACTGAAACAAGTAGCATGACTTTTTTTTTTGGTTTTTTTTTTCTAGAGCTATTGAAATGGTTCAAATTCAAGAATTACCCAGAGCATAAAGTTTATAGACTTGAAAGTGTTTACTTTAAAACATGCAAGAACTTTATGACCTGCAGCTGCAGGGCCATCTGCTCTTCTGGCCTAAATATTTGTACCTCTGGTATAACTGATATTGAGCAAGGGCTTGTGTTTGCAATAAAATGTGAAAACATTCAGGCAAAAAATTCACCTCATTCTTAAAGAAAAAAAAAAGAAACACAAGTGTGATCTCTCTTTTATAAAAAGCAAGTTAAAATATTTACAGTACTGCACAAATTGCTGTAGGCCATTAATATGGCTGTTTATTTCTTTATAAACTACATTATTTATAGCATTTGCATTAGCAGTGTTGTAGAGAGCATTAATTGTTCCTTATTAATTGCTGCCAAGAAGTAAATTCCTGAGCTGGGCAAGTCAAGAAAAACTCAAACTCTTTTCAGGTTTGGAGTTTTAGTAGAATGAATGAGTAACTGGCTCATCTATTTTGTGGGTAAATATGAGAAATTTTCAACAGCGTTATTTATTCCCCCCTCTCTTGGTTTGAGCAGAAAAAGGATCTATTCTTTCATTTTGCAGTTTGTGAAGGAGTAAATCTGCTTTTTGTATGAGTAGATGAAGAGGAAGCAAAAGAACGTGATGGAGCTTGAAAATATTCTTTCAGCCTGAAAGGCAAAGGCTGCTTCTGTCGAGAGCCCTGCTTATTCCAGGATGGGGAATGGAGGGAGAGGGGAACAGACCTACAGGGTCATGTACCCTGTATCCAGCTCCAAGTATCTAGAGATCATGACTCACATCCCCACAAGTCATGAACTGTGAGATTTTAAACAGCAAGTACTAAATTTTGTGTCTTATCTCTTTGTGGTTTAAGCCTTTTAGGCATGCTTAGGTCATATTTTCCATTCTTTTGCATTCTACCTTGGGACTATACTGTTGTGTTTTGATTTTAAGTAACAATTAGGGTTCTCATTTTCACTTAACTCCTGACTTTAGCATTTTATGAAGTATTTACTGTATTGTGAGAGATCTCACCCTCTGGTATCTAGTAACTGGTGCCGTCTAGTAAATATGAGAGACTTGAGTCTGCACAGTTCCTGTTGGATGGCTCAGTTAGGAATTCACATATGTACATTGCATGTGTTACATAACTGTGTCACAACCAGCATCTCCTTAGAGCTTAATTCTTTACTAAGGTATTTTAGCACAATAGCAATAATAATAAATATTCCATTATGGTAGCTTATTTTCATATAGATACAGACAATACAGCTACATACAAAATGAATTAGATTAGATTACATCGGTGAAGAAGAGGTAGCTCCTTGAGACATCTCTGCAGTGTGAAAGTCTGAATTAAATTGCCAGGAAAGAAGCCTTTTTATGTGTGCTTACAAGACATTCTGGAGTCATGTGGCATACACCTGAATTCCCCAAATCCTCAGATGAAAGGAGTATATTATATTATAGCCATACAGATATGCAGAATCAGCAGTGTGTATAGCAAATGAGCGATCACCATATGTCATACTGTCTGTCACTGGACCTTTCCAAGTATGCACATTCTCTTGTTGCTTACATTAGTGAAATCAGCTCACAGACTGGCCTGCCTTCTGCTGGCCTTGTTAACTCCTTCCTGTCCCCCTCCCTCTTTTCTGAGAGACCTTAACCTTTAGCTGTGTCACCGAATCCTACACACAGCCTCAGCTTTATCCCTACTCAGGCTGATTAATGTCTGCAAAGAGAAAACAGAAGTACTGTATTTTGGAGAAGTTAACTGTCAGCTGTATCATATAGCAGGGGAACAAACCCCATGAACAGGGAGCTCCTTGCTGTTTTTGTGCCAGACAAGACAAATCTATATCCTATGGGCCAGTTCTGTCTACTGCCAAAACTAAGGCTGTCAGATTACACAGTCACGTGTCCCTTGCACAGTCTTAGGTGCCATGAGACATGCATGCACTCCCAGTTTTTGGAGGGGTTAATAATATCTGCCCTCCTATGCTGTCTGTCACTTAGGAGTTAAGAGCAGGCTGGTGAGTTAAGAGCAGGCTGGTGACAGGGATTGGGGTCCAGCAAATATGAGTGTTTGTACATCACCTGTCTTGTTCCATTTAATGGATTGCCCTGGCTTGTAAGCTGGTGCATAATAAACTTGTGGTATGAAGGGGCAAGGAAAAGGCTTCTCTTCTGGGCTGTTCTTCATATGCCATGGGGCAGAACACAAGCTTCAGTCCTGTTATTTTTGAGATTTATCTGTGGACTGCTTCTGTCTGACACTTTCTTAAGGGTAACATGTAGTCCTGCCACTGCTGTTTTCCACCAGCTGGGCTGAGTTGGGGATTGACATGTCTTCTGCAAATTTTTTCCCATCTCTAGCCATGAGGGCTCCTGAAGGGCATGCTACTGCCACTGCCAGTGTCAGGAGGGTCTCATTCCATTGGGCACCTCCTTGTTTTTGGTCCCAGTAGAGGCCAGTGTATCCACACGTTGATTGCGGGAAGCTGTGTGGTGGTGTTTACCTGTGTGGGGGTTTCTCAGCCATTTCTCCCTGCTGTTAACTGCAGCTTCAGAATCAGAGCGAGCTCCGCGCCCCCACGGCAGAGAAGGCCGCCTTCTTCCTGGACGCCGCCATCGCCTCGCGCCGCAGCAGCCAGCGGGACTGCGATGAGGAGGATCACCGCAACTCCCACATGCTCTTCACGCTGCACATCTACCAGTACCGCATGGAGAAGAGCGGCAAGGGCGGAAGTAAGCGTTCCTCTTGCTCCTCTCTCTCTCCTGCAAGCCAGCCTGGAGGCTGGGCCTTCACACAGTGTTCTTTAGTGGTGAAAATCAGCAGAGCTCTCCATTCAGTGGGGAGAGGGGCCATTCCTGCAAGCAGGCTGTCCACGTGCCTGGTGAAGGCCCACCAAAGGCCATCAAAGGCCACTGGGGATTATTACCATCACTTGTCAGTTTAGTTGCTCTTGCGGAGACATAGAGAGTCTGCCCCCTGTGTGGGCCTCTGTATCTGAAAAAAAAAGGTGCTTTTTGAATTGGCCTTTATTTTATCTTTACAGATAGCGTTGAGGTCATGGATTAAAATGTTGTGGTGACTGGAATTCCTTGCCACCCTTATGTTAACTGTTCCTCTTTGGCACCTAAATAGGGCAGTGTGTGTGGAAGCTGATGCTGGCAATCCATGAACTGGGAAGCTGATGTTGACAACCCATAAACTATACCCTTTCTTGGAGATACAAGATATTTTAGTTGCTGGCCTAACTGCATGTGCACAAAGGACTCTCATGGTTCTTTGTAAAGGGTCTGGATTTTTCAGATAGGCTTATTCTCTCTCTTTGCCATGTATGCTTTCACTAGCTTCTGTCTTTACTTCCATATCTGACTTTTAAATGAGGGAAGGTGCTTCCATGTCTACTTTTATGTTTGTATAATTTTCAAAGCTTTCTATTTTCTCACACAATTTTTTTTTATTATTATATTCGTCTTCTGTTTCAAGTTTCCCAAATTGTTTATGACTGAAGATATACAGAGAGGGGGTTTTGTAAGTAAACTTCAGTGATAAAAGATTTGTATAATATAGGAAGCACTCTCACTGAAAAAGAAAACTCTGACATTAAATTTTTTTTTTTTTTAAATAATCACTTTTTTTTACAGGGAAAAATGTTTGTTTGAAAGACACCAGAGACATCTGCTTCTTTAAATTCATGGGCTTAAGCAGTTCTGCAGAAACAGCATATGTTTCAGCTCCTGGCTCTGCATAGGTTATTGGTAATAAGGAATAGATTGCAAGGCATGATGTGTAGTGGGTGATCACCATTGCAGTATTAATGTCTGATGTTTAAAAGAAAATTTGCATCGACTGTACTTATAGAAGAGAAAACCAGAAAGTTACTCTAAATGGAAATGCGGCTTGCATGTATTTAAGTAATAACCCCTGTGGAATTGGCAGTCAGAAATCTCAATTAACTAAAGGTTTATTAATTAACCACCCTGCGGTGGAAAGGAAGACAGTGAATACTCAAACAGACCGGTTTATAGGAAGAAAATGGCTGATTTTGAGGGAATAATTATTGCAATTATTTAATGCTCCGTATTTTTTACTACATGAAAGTACATGTACACACAGTCCTTTTCTACTGCTTTCAAATACCATGAATAAAAGGGAAAATATTACTTTCTTGTGGTTATAAAGAAGATAAAGATAAAGCAGACTTGATCTTGTTGGACTAGAATATGGCATGCTTTGCCCACTGCCTCTAGTTACATCTTTGTCTTGTGGCCATACCATACTCCTGTCTTCGAGTTCCCATATCTGAGTGCCCTTACAAGCTAGGCAGGGTCAGATCCCACTGATAATTGAATGAGGGGGAATTCCAGCTGCTCAGAAAGGGCGCCTAGTGATTATCACTGTCTCCTGCTGTAATGAAGGACTTCTCAGAAAAAAAACATGAAGATAGTGGAGATATATAGATTCCAGTAACAGGATTAAAAAAGGATAGGAAGAAAGGGGTAGGGGGGAAAGAAACCCAGCTTGTAAAGGTTAAGAGATTAAAGGGCTGGCTAACGTGTGATTTTGGTAAAAAATGACTGTTAGAATAAGGCATTGGTACTGTACTTACCTCCTTGTTAGATTCATTACCAGGAATGTCATGAAGCAGGCTTAGCACCATTGAAATAAATGACATTGTGGCAGAACAGGATCACTGTCATTTTTCAGCTGTCAGCTCTTCAAAGTCTCTGGGACCATAATAAAAAACAAAGTGGTAGGATGTTCCGCTTCTTTTCTCTGCAGTAGCCTGGCACATTAGTGGACAACTTGCCTAACAAATAACTTCAGTTTCAGATTAATCAAGTGGATCTACAATCTCAAAAATATTACTTCAATGTGTAAGTTAAATGAGAAAGAAACAACCAGTAAGTTGTCTTATTCTGGATTTTCTCAAGTTGTGTAACAGGAGTATATGTGGAAACAATATGACAGCTTTAGAAAGGTAGCAATATTTCCTCCATTTTCTTTTGTTTCCCTGACATCCGGTAATCTTAGCAACAGAAATATTTATTATATATGATTCAGTAAAGTCAACTACAGTCATTTGCAGTAGCAACTAAATGCATTTCTTTGTTTTTCTAAATAAATGTTTGGGAGACACTCAAGTAAGGAATTCCAGCCTTCTGAGGATAGTGACGTTAGAGAACTCAGGGACTCTTTAAAGGTCTTAAGGACTCTTAGAGGGGAGACAAAGATCCTCCATGATCAGTTCAGAGGTGCAGGTGCCTTACTGGTTCTTCAAGGCAGCCTCATTTTCCGCAGTCAGTGCAGGAGTGCATAGTGTCTGGATACTTTCTGGAGAGAGAAATACATAGAAGTCCACTGTTACCTAACACCAGATAGAGCTGAAGTACTAACAGGACTTTAAAGCAACAGAAGTTGCTGTATTTTAACAATTGTTGACAGAGATACTGGGTACATTTTTGGAATATTATTCACAAATCCCATAGGAGTTCTTCTGTCTTTGTTCATCTCTCTTTTCTCTTACCGAATGTGCAAGTTGAGATTCTGTGTCAAAATGGCTGTGAATTAATTTTCATAGAGGTAAACTCAGATGTGAAAGTATTTCTGCTGCTGGTTAAGGTGTGTTTGTGTCCTCATATGTTGCTATTACCTCTCTCTTCCAACCTAGTGATTCTGTTCTGTTCTGTTCTGTTCCTATTAAGATCCTAGAAATAAATCTGCCTTTTCCTACAGACTGCTTCTAAACTAACTCTTGGGAATGGGGAGCAGTGGTCCAAGATCAGATGCAAGAAACTCAGCTAGGAAATTGTCTTGAGGTAGTAGAGAGTTAGAAGCACTTCTGTGAAGTCTACATAGTTCCCATCCTGGATTCATGAGGAACCATACATAGACTTTTAAAGAGAGCAAATGTCTATTAATCATAGTGTTTCAATGGCAGCATCTTTTCACTCTGGAAGTAGTGTATTGATGCAGGGTAAACAAGAAAAAACCATAAAGATCTGTTGCTGGTTTTACAGAAACTGTTCTCAGAACAGATGTGCTACTTCACAATCCATTCCAACCTGTGCCTTGGCAAACTTTTCTTGGCTGAAATGATACTGGGAAAGTATATAGACTTGAAGAAAAGTTGAACATACCACAGATGCCATAGGATGGGAAAAATAAGAGGAGGATCCTTGCTTACTAAGCAGGAATTCCCAGCCTGTAGTTTTCCAGGCAGAGAAACAGTAGTGAGAGAGAGAGAGAGAGAGAGAGAAACAGAGCTAACTCAGGTACAGGCTAGCAGAGCTATATTTTAAAAAATACAGTCGCATTGGTGACTCTTACAGAGTTAAACCTGCAGGAGTGAGTGAGTACTCAGCAATAAGCAGGTCCGGAGTAGACAGCAGTGTACAGCAGTGTACAGCAGTGTACAGCAATGTACAGCACTGCACAGCAGTGTACAGTGATGTACAGCAGTGTACAGCAATGTACAGCAATGTACCGCAGTGTACAGTGATGTACAGCAGTGTACAGCAGTGTACAGTAATGTACAGCAGTGTACAGCAATGTACAGCAATGCACAGCAATGCACAGCACTGCAGAGCAGTGTACAGTGATGTACAGCAGTGTACAGTAATGTACAGCAATGCACAGCAGTGTACAGTAATGTACAGCAGTGCACATCCATAAAGGCTGACAGTGCATTAACAGGACCCTTACAACCTAGCCTGTCTGCTAACAGGAGTCAGGGAAGGCTCCTGGGTTGTTTCCTCTTCACAAGTCATGATGAGTCGTTTGCTTTCCTGGGAAGCTGCTTTTGGAGGCCCACACTAACTGTGTGCTTTCTCTGTTTATGGCAGTGTCTGGAGGCCGCAGCCGCTTGCACCTCATTGACCTGGGCAGCTGCGTGAAAGTGCTCAGCAAAAACCGCGAGGGAAGCTCTGGCCTCTGTCTCTCCTTGCCGGCACTGGGCAATGTCATCCTCGCCCTTGTCAATGGAAGCAAACACATCCCATACAAGTAAGTGGTGGTCTGGGTTGTGCCTAATGAGAGGATGCTTGAAAGCAGTTTGTCTGTCTGGGCCTGAGGCAGATTTGGGTAAAGTGGAAAATAGTCTGCTGAGGTCAATGCAGCCCTCTTGAGCCACAGCAAAAGCTGCCTGAGGTTCAGTGAGACCCTATCTGACCTTACACCTGGTAGCTACACTGTGTTTGACAAACAGTTTTCAAAGGAAGAAGCCTGCTGAAATAGGACCCAGGTGGCTGAAAGATCTTAAGGTTTGAAGTTCAACACATTAGGATTTTATTTTCTGTGGCTTTTCAAAGATTTTTTTAATGTTTCAGAGCATGTGAGAGCGTTTCATATTTGTTCCAAGGAAAGGAACATTGCTGCCGTAATGCAGCACTGTAGAGAAAATTTTCTTACTGTCCACTGCATGGAATTTACTTTCTTGGAAATATATGTCACTATAAGCATGCATGTTTGTCATGAGATTCCTTCTATGATCTAAGGTTACTTTGCGGGGTTTTTTTGCATGGTTTGAATCTCAGTGTCAGCTTTTCATGTGCAAAAAAAGAAGTAAGCCCTATTTGCCACAGTAAACCAGTGGCCTTTGCTAACTGCAGGTGGCTTCTGGGAAACAAGATGAATTGCTCACCTAGTGGGTATTCCTTGTTCTCATTTCTAGTCATCACTGCCTCTCCCTATGTGTCTTGTGTGCGGGTCTGAGAGGAAGCTTGGATTCATTTCCCAGCCCAGGGAGTCACACTGCCTTCCTATTGAGAAGTTTCTGATTTTGTGGGCAGTACTGCTTTTCTCTAGCCTAGAGCCTCAGGAGTAGCAACTGGCATCATGGGAATGGCTTCCAGTAGCATCTTGTAATCAAACTGCCAGTGAATGTCACCATTCATGAAGGACAGGTATGACATCAGGAATTAGGAACAGCAGGATGACAAGGAGAATGAACCAAGTCATCCACTGAGCAATATTTCAGTCCATGCATCTTACCCATTTCAGCATTTAAAAGGCTGCAAACATGATTATTTACACATGTTCATTCAATATTGCTTCTTTGTTTTTGCCTTCATTTTGGCAAGTAAAAATGAATTGATAGTGGTTGTAATTCTGTTTCTCTTCCAACCTTTACTTTCAAAAATTATATGGTAGTCTGGATTTAAAACTTGCTTTCTGGAAATATTCCTTGTTCCTGGAGTTCAATCAGGCTTGAATTCAGTTAAGGACTAACCAAATTTCTATGTACTAAATTCATTAAATGTTTTGTGACTCATGCACCTTGTCATAGCATGAAAATGGCTTGAATTCTGCACTTCACAACTGAATGCAACTCAGGCAATGCTTATCAAAATCCTGTCTTCCTTCCTGTTGGATTTTATGGATTCCGGTAGGAATACGAAAGATAACGCTAGCTTGCTAGGCTAGAACTAAACATACAGTAGTTACCAAATACAGCAATTGTCTCTCCTGCCAATGACTGACCAGGAGAGAAGCATTGCCAAACACATCTTCTAATTGTAGTGTGTTCAATCTCATTTTGCTGTGACTCCCAGCTGTTGCACTTCTGAGCCTACATGGCCAGAGATGTCAGTATATTTTCTCATCAATGTCTGTACTGCTGAAAGAAGATCAAAGTTCTCTTCAGGCCTCAATCCCCTCTTTAGTTCACTCCTAATAATAATTCTTCCTATAAGAAGATATTATAGAGTGTAGAGAAGTGATTGGTCATCTGTAAATCAGAGTCGGTGTCCTGTTTCTAAGAGGACTTTTAAAATATAATTTGAAAAATATAGTGGCATATTTTGGAGCAGATCTTTTCTTCCTCTTCCTGAGAAGAATCCAGAAAACATTTTTTCCCATACATAGTCCATTCCTGAGCAATAGGAGTATGAGTTTTGGTGCCTGGATGAGCACAGACACCATTAGCCCAGTGATCCAGCAGCAGAGGTGTGTCCTGCTCCTCGGTGGAGATGAGAGGAAGGGGGATCTGGGTGTGGGTGTGCTGCAGTGTAGGAGAGGCTCAGTACCCCACAGACAGAGATGATGTGTTCAGTGGCACCTCTTGTTTAGAGCAGTGAATAGTCTCTCTAACTGGGGTAATTCCGCTTTCTCTAGGCAGTGTTCTCTTTCACAGTTAAGTATAAAATTATATTTTTGTTAACTGCCTTTTTTGAGTGGGACCAAAGGAAAACAATGGAAGCATTTTCTTATGTGACAGCTCTGCACATCGTGTGTGGTCTCAGTAAATTTCAATAGAGCAGCAGACAAAATGGAGCATCTTTTCTGTATCTGAGCTATTAAACAGCCATTAAGTATTTTATGGCAGCCTGTCAGTAGGCACTGCATGGCTTCCTGGGAGCCTGGAAACTCACAATGCATAGTTTTTCTCTTACTGCAAAAATTTGGTTCTCTGAACTCTGAGAGGCTGCAGGCTCTTGAATTCACTTCAGTTTTGTATCCAGCTTTATCTCCACAGGTAGTAGTTGTAGGGAAAAGCTTGTTCAGATTCATAGCTGGTGTAAGCAGATGCCACTGCATTGCCTTCAGTGCTCTCTGTGTTTATGCCAGGGATGAATTTGCCTCTCCACCTGCAGTCTCTGTGAGAAACACATGCTGTTTTTCAGCACATGTTGCTTTTCTTTAATTTTTACCCATAAGGCTAAGCCTTGGAAACCATTCAGTTGGAATTTTTCTCTCTTGTGAAGAGCCCCCTATACACTCCCATTTTGGGCATAGTAACAAAGATTTATACTAGCTTTAGCAGGAACTTGTTTTCTGAAGTTGCAAGAAAGTAATGTAGAAATTCTCAGACAGTATGGTTTGATATGATCTGGGGGCTCTTGTCTTGTATCCAAGTCAAATTTCACATAGGTCTGAAGATGGGACAAGAATCCCTACACTGGGCAAATTCTTGCAGCTAATGAGTGACCAGACCATGATTTCTGGCAGTTTGTATATTTGATTTATGTAGTTTAAATCTCACTCTAATCTCTCAGTGTCACTATTATTGTCACTGTTTCCAGACCTATTTTGAACCTTAGTAAGCTCATTGTTCTGTCATGGTATGAATCACTGAGTTCTTCCGACTCAGTGTCATATATAAAAATAGAATTTTTATTTGACTTAACTACATTGCCATTTTATGTCACCAGTTTCTTTTGCTCTTAAAGTATGAACAAATCCTTTGGAAGACTGAGCAAGAATTATTTTCCCCATGGGAATGTCAAATATCTTAAAAAAATTGGAAAGGAGAACTTGCAAGCTCAAGGAAGAGCAAGGGAGTCAGTTCCAGTCCTGACCGAGTATGACTGGGCTTAAATCTTCTACAAAAGGGTTTTGCTAAGATGCAGTAATTGCTAGTACCATTTTATCTTTTTAAGAGTATTTCAGTTTTATGTTAGTGCTGCATTATCTGCCTCTGATTTCCAAGATGAATGTTTTAAACTCTCAAATGAACACCCATTTGCACAAACTCCAGATACTGGTTTATATAGCTCACTATTCAAAAATTACTCCAGTTGCTAGGCAACATGGGTGGTGATAATTCATAGCAATGCTGTTTTGGAAATAATCATTTTTATGCATTTTAATGACTGTGAGAATGCAAGAAAACTGTTTAGAAAAGTGCAAGGCTGTATTTATTTCTCTTCTAGAAATTGTTGCTTGTTTTATTTAATAGTCTTCTCCCTTAATGTGCTAACCCAATGTGCTAGTGTTTCTAGAGGCATCTTATATTTTAAACTACATGCTTATGCTTATCCAAGGAAGGAGTCTTGTCTGTAAAATAAATGGGTGTGAGTTAAAAGCATGAATTTTATTCTTGGCACTCCTGCTTCTCTGTCATATGGTTGCATTTCCTTCCAGATCTTACATGCTGGTGTTGCTTTATTCAATCCTATGTGCAGAAAATAAAATTATATTGAGTGACTGGTGCAAGGTTGCACAAGAGAATTCATGGCAGAGCCACTGTGTTTTAAGATCTAATCTGGTGCTTAAAGCGTGGGTTAATCTATTCTTTCTTTCTGCATGACCTTTGGAAAATCATTTATTCAGGTGTTTATTTCTTTATTCACATTTATAAAACTGAATTATAAAAAATTCAAATAGGATTTATAAAGGGCATTCAGAGTTGGCAAAAAGCATTGTAGACTTTTTTACTATTGCTATGACTGTTACCCTATTCCTCCCCTTTCTTTAGAGTTAATGGCTCACATAAATAGTCCTAATGGCATGCAGAATGTGCAGGGCTTTTTGGTCAAATGTAGAGTATTATTGCTTTTAAGTAAAGAGAAAAGAGAAAGTGCTGGATTATAGTGTTGTGGTATACTAGTTTAAAGAATGAGCTATATATCAGGTTTTTTTTTAATTGTTAGTTAAAGATTGGAAAAAATGAAAATGGGGTTTGGATGGATCCAGTACCTCAGTTTCTTTTCTTAGTTAGATGGGTGCATTTATCTGCAGTTGTTTCATCTTTGTAAAAATCTGTGTGTGAGAAGAACTGAAATGCCAGGTATCTTTTGTTTCTATGCTTTGCCGTTGCATTTTTAGCGTGAGTTATATTATTTCTTTCCAGAAAAGATGTTAGGATTTTCAGGAGGATGTTAGGATTTTCTTGGACAATACTGGAGTACTGGAGATTTTACCCTTATTTATGAGCTTGTACTAAGTCCTAGCTTTGTTGGATTCACAAAACTTTGTCTGCTTACTAGGTCTAAGAATTTAATGACATTTGAACTATATGTGTAAAATAAGCAATCTATTTAATGGTTACTTCATTAGCACCTGAAACTAGATTGTTTTGGTTTTTCATTTTTCATAAAGAAACTTGAATCACTTTTACTTTCCACTGCTTCATCTATGTCTTCTATTCCCTAACTTTTGCACCTCCTCAATTAGAATATGGTATAAAGTTCATAGCCTCAGAAAAAAAATCTTGTGTGCCCTTCAGTATCTCCAATCTTTCTGAGTTAATTTAATATTGAATATACTAGAAGTGGATTAAAATCTGCTGTTTTATTTGAGGAAATGTGGGAGCAGAAGAAGGGGGGGAAATGAGGACATGAGACACAGCTGAAACAGAATCACAGGGCTGGAAAATGGCCTGAAATGAATGAGAAAGCTCCAAGAGACCCTGAAATGATGTGTAAAGGAGACAACAATCCACAGAAAGGAACTGGGAAGCAAACAAGGAAGAAGAAATGAGCCTATTCAAAAAGAGGAAAAAGCCTAAGAAGTACCCCTGAATGATCCAATTGTAGGAGAGTGTAGGAGAGTGGTCAATGGACATTTTGTTGAATGTGTAATAGTTCCTAATTAACTATCAAAAACATGATCTTCTCAGGAACAAAAGAATTTTTCCTTGATGTTTCCAGCCAGGTCATGTGGACGAGAACCTTGGCTAACAGACACTGAAGCCACTGGAGCAATGCCACCTTGCACTGGTGAAGGACCTGGCCTTAGGCATATGCCCTTTGGCACTGGGCAAGTGCAGTGCAGTTGCCTGCCAAGAGCAATGAAACTGTCAGCGTGCATATAATGAGGACTTGGAGCAGCTGGCAATTATGTTCACCTTTGGGGCTTTTCTCTCTCTGACAGTTTACTTGGTTGAATTTCTGGCAATTTCCTTCTTTATTACAGGGAACTACATAAAATAGATGGAATCAGGTATTCACAGTTTGTGAATGTAGGAAAAATTCTTGCATTTTATTAGAATAATTTAATCAGCAGCTCAGGAGCATGCAGATGATGGGTTTGCATGCTCCAGCAATTGCTGTTGTGTTCACCAGCGATGCACTTTATTGTAGGATAGTTTATACAGCTGATAGTGCAGATTTCAGCTTTATCTGCACACATCTTACAGCATTGTGTTTCATCATCAAGTTAATGAGACACAGTAGGCAAAATCCTCAAAAGAAAAGCTGCAGTGGAGCTGCCATTCTCCACTTTGGGTTTTCCCACTCAGTCCTGCCAGTCTGGCAACGTGACAGGAATTGGAGCAGCGGTGTCTGTGAACATGTGTGATGGGTGCAAGTGGCTATGTTGCACTCACTGAGCCTGCACTCCTGTTGCACCAGTTCTACAGCAGACCTCATCTGACAAACTCCATTCTGCACAAGTATTCAAGAGAGGAGAATCAGGCCTTGTGAAGTATTTTTTTGAATGCTCTTTGGACCACTCAGCGAATTAGTACTTTATGGATACTGTAACTGGTAAATAATGATGGACTGCAAAATGAAATGAGAAGGGAAGTGCTGTGGTTAATAGTCAGACTTAACAGCAATTACTAATTGCATTTAAATAGCCATTCCTACGAGCAGCAGATAGCTGCATCACAGAAGGACACTTCTTTGGTCTGGGGCCAGCACAGACGTGGCTGGTAATGAACAAGCAATCCAGTAGCGTGCAGTTATTCCTGAAATATAGCTTGAGTGGAACCCAAATAGGCCATTGTGGTAATTTTATACAAAAATTAATCTGTACTTAATTCATTAAAATGCCATTTTGAACCTTCAGTCAGAGTACCCAGCAGTTTATTCTCACCTGTTCTACCACTGGTTCAGGCTCAATTGAACATTAATACATTTTCTCTCATGGAAATGTGGCGATAATTCATTTCATGTATAATTGAACAATTTTTAAATAGTCATATCCTTGTACTTCTTGTACAATGCAGCAAATTATCAAAAAGCATGTAATAATTTTTATTAGGCTTATTTCACATTTTTGGTTATCTCCAGTTTCATGAATAGTTGCATATGGATATGATGTGTTAAATTAAATTTCATTTCTGTATTGATCCTTCTTTGCTTGCACAAAACCAGTGTGACACAGAGCAAAAAGATATTCCACTGCAGTAGACCAAAGAAAATAGCTTTTCTATTTATCTGCCAGTATATAGCTGCTTGTTTGGAATTGTGCATCTCATTGCTAAGAAAAGGTTACAGACTGCAGAGAATTTAAAAGCAAGAAGAATTATGAATGGTCTGAAATGAAAGGGCTACTCACCTGGAAGAACACTGTGACAGAAATAAAACTTCATAGCTTGTAGGGGAAAGGAGGCCTCTGAGAGAAGAGATGACAACTACTCTGTAGTGTTTCAAGGATGTGAATACACACAGGAGGAGAGAATTGTTTTCGGTGAGACAAAGAGGCAGAATGATTTCTTATTTTCAAGTAGTGATGTGGAAGACTATAAACTTTAAAGCATGCTAACAGAGGTTCTTATTAATGGAATAACTATTCAAGAGCTGAAGTGAACACTTGGTAGAATAATTTAAAAGCAAAATAAACTTGTAACTAACAAATATCCATTAACATTTACATAAAAAACTGTTTAAGATGAGTTAAGGGCTAGGCTTATGCAATTTCAATGCAGAGTTTTGGGTCCAAATCTTTGACAATTTTCGATAGCTGTACTTCCTTTTGATAATTTATTTTCGTCCTTGATTGTCAAGTGTCTGCAGATGGCTGGCAGTTATATAAATTAAAAATAAAATGTGTTCTAGCGTGTCTACTAGAATCAAATCTGCTTTTTGGAGCCTGAAAACCAGTGGTTGGATGGATTGTTACACTTTTATGATGTCAAAGAAATCCAGAAAGTCTCATTGGTGTGTTTCTCAAGGCCCTACCCTAGCAGGGATATGGGCTGTCCAGTCCATTCCTGTGCCAGATGGTTTAATTCAGTTAACAACTTTTTTCCTTTGTCATTTAGTTACACATTTTTTTAAGGTCTTGTTCTCTTCAAATTGCAAAAGCAAGTTCTCCCAGTGCTTGATCCAAAACTCTATGTAAATCAATGGAAATCTTTTTATTGGGATTTGGCTTAAACCCACAGATTAGAAAACACGCTTATATCTCATTAGATGAGATAATCCTCAAATCCTTGCTAAGGGATATTTCATGTTCTGTATTTGATGATTAACAGCTTATTTGTTGAAAGAGGCAGTATGTGATTAAGTGTTACCTAATGTTGAATTTGTTAGGAATCGCAAGGGACATAATTGATGGAATTGGTGAATGTGAAAACTGCAAAAGTACAGTCTTCTATTGATTGGTTGCAAAAAGGTCTGTGATCATGAATTTTAAGCTCAAGAAGTTGATTCAGAAACTTGCTACACAAATAGGGATTTGAGACTACTGAAGTAGCACAAGCAGGACAATTTTATTTTCCTCTTCAGTGTTAGTATTTGTAATTTTAACTTAAGAATAAACATAACTTTTTCTTACATTTTCTGAGAAAATCGTTGAACATTTTTTCTTCAAACTCCTTCTTTTCTTGAACTCTATTTAGACATCACGCTCTCAATGGAGTGATAGGCCCTAGAATCTTTTAAGAGAATTGGTTTGTTGTAAGTGGAGGATACTTCAGCCAGTTTGCCTTACTGCTTCAAAGAGTATTTGAATGGCATTACAACTGCAAGATGTTTTTTTTATTGAAGTTCTTATTTTTGTAACACATTTGAGAGTAAAGCAATGGAGATAATCCTCTTGTGCTCTTCAGATACCAGATTCTGCTGGATGATCAAAGTTTTTGGCTGGTGGCTGCCTCCAGGTCTATGCACAATGAACAGATGTGAAGTGGATATTTTTAAATATGCATTGACTTTTTAGATTTAAGCAGGCTGGTTAGAACTGTCTTCTGAAATATGAAAATCACCTCTCTCGTGCTGCAGGATGAACTTGTTAGGTTATTTTAGTTTTTAAAAAAATTTTTTGTAAGTGCCATCCAGGTGTTATGCTTTCTAGCAATGTTTGACAAGACAGTAAAACTAATATCAGACAGCAGACTTAACTGTTTTAGCTGTATTGTCTTTTAGCTTTGTTTTGCCTTATCAGTCCATCAGAAAAACTATCCTACCAGCTCTATTTAAAATTAATCCAGTTTAAAATTATTTTCCAGTGGGTTATTTTTGAGAGATGGTGGAATTTACTAAATTGTTTTCTCCCCATTCCTTAGTTCATGCTCTTGGTCAGAAACAAAACCTCATTTTTTTTGAAAATCAATGACAAAATATATGTCCACACTATCAGAAATCCCTCGTGGCTCCCTTTGGCACAGGTGGTTCCAGAGAGCACTGGCTGTGCAGCCTAGTGGTGGTGGTGGCTGTTTTGGGTGCTGTTACAGGCAAACATCGCTCGGCTCAGACCGCAGAGAACGAGGAAGGGGGGCCCTTACAAGGTGACCTGTTAAAAGCACCTCATCATCTCTGTGCAACTGGGACCTGAATCTCCTTGGAGCAGTCTTTTAAGGATTGAACACAATTTTCATGTCTGCCTCCAGCAATAAATAGAGTAGCAGAATCTTTTGTGCTCCTAGGTTGTGCTCCTTCTCCCTTGCAAGCAACAGTTTTCTCAGGCTCTGAGTGAAGTGTTTTAAAGTTACATGCCTATGCAGGAGGACAGGAATTAGATGCAGTATCCAGATCTGCTACCCTGCTGGCATGTATACATAACAAACAAAAATGTTTTCAAAGGTGTGGTGTCAGAGAAATAACTGCACTTTTCCTGAGAGGGAGAGTGTGTTCTAGCTCTGTGTTCTCGGTCAGACCATGCCAACACGCACCTCTTGAATCCTGGACATCTCTCTCATGTGTGGATATTACTGGTGTGATGAAGGACAATTCTCATGTCACAGGAAACTGAGAGGAACTCTGTAGCTGTAGTTATTGATGTATGAACTGTGGAGGGGAGGAGAGGCTGATGGAGGATAAAAGCTGAGTAAGATTTGACTCTGAAAATACATGTGAAAGAGAACCTGTTGCCACCCTACCACACTGTGCTCTGGTGAGATTTGTAAAATACTCCTGTTTTTTTCAGCTAATGTTGACGCTGCTTACTGTGGAGTGGGTTTTACAGAAAAAGTGAGGGTGTACTTTGGTAACTTTTAGAAACTTTGCACCATACAGAATACAAAATAAGACTGTTAAGCTGGTAACAGATTTTCTGTTCTCTTGCTAGGTGACTGCTGCCATTTTGGATGGCTATGTGCAGTGCAGTGGCACTATAATCAGTGGCTTTTATTGGTTTTATGCTCCTCGTGGTTGCACTGTGTCATGGCTGAAACCAGGACACAGTCCTTTGTGAGCTCCTTTGCCTGGAATCATTTATGTGTGTCAGATGTGAAAATCAAGTGTGTTACACAAGCTGTAAAGCCCTATGTGTCCCTTTGCAGATGTCGTGTCTGTTCTCCCCACACCCATCCCAGTGCAGGGAGCCTCAGGGTGATGAGGGTGTTGTTTGCAGGAAGTCCCTGGCTGCTGTGAATCTCAATGTTCATGCTCCAAGGAACTGTCACCTTCTTCCCAGCAGGGCCAGGGATAGTCCAGGCAGGGACATAATGCTTCTGTGGCACTGTTGCAGGGTATCACAACCATGTATGTTAGGTGTGCTCTGAAAACTGGAATGGCTTTTTTCATCCTCCCAAGAAAATTCATAGTTCCTCTGAAAATGCTATTATATCACGCCCATGCAAAAGATAGTATAAATAAATTTTTAATTCCATTGGCCAGGTTCCATCCATCAACAGTGCTTCTCTGTGGAGCAATAACATTCTTTTAAGGAATCTGAGCATCACACTAATAGCTGTTCTGATACCTGTTCACAGGGAAAATTGCTGTTCCTAAGCATATTCCTCCCATGGAAGACCAGAGAACAATAGGTAACTGAAGAGAGTAACAAAAAAAAAACCCAGATCTTTTCAACAGGCAACATTCAGCTGTAGGCTATGAATAAAGAATGTTCCAGGCTGTGTATGAAGTGATAGTAAGCTAATATTCAACTCTAACAGTAATAGTATGGGTATGTGAGAATCATTTTGGCCACAATTACTCATCTATTTTATGCATTAAACAGCTATGTTATCTCTCTATTGGAACTAAACTTAAATTCAAAACAAACATAACTTTCTTAATAATTTTTTGTTTATATTCATATGGATATAAATGTTACCAGTGTATTGTTTCACTTTAATTCATCTCTCAGAATAAAAAATACCAAATGTTTCCTGCTAATGTCTAATCTGTAATCCATATTAGCTAATGAATTCTGTAGTCTTCTCTGTGTTTTATCCATTAATTGTGGCACTAACTGAGGCTTCATATAAGCTCCATTATTTGAAAGTACTTCTTCATTTTGCCAGAAGCCAACTAAAAAATGTTACTGATGATTACTGTCCTAAATACAGAGACTTATCTAACAAAGAGTTATTCTATGATGACATTGTAAGTTATATGCTGCTCATATTATCTTTAATATTCTTTTCATATTATCTTTCTATGTGCAAATTCTCCTTGGTTAACCTCATAGTATGCAATAGGACTATCTGTACAGTGCTTTTTCCTTCTGGCTCCTTTATTAGAGTGAAGGAACACCTCCCAGTCCTGTGGTCTGATTATGCTCATATTGAAACATTTCTGGCACTTAAATTTGAAAACCTTTGCATATTTATGTACAGAATATTCTTTTGGGAGATTTAAAAATCTGGGCAGAGTGGCAGATCTTCACTCCTCTTGCTGTGCAGGTTCCAAGAAGGGCAGTCTTAAGGGATTCTTGCTCCTTCCTCAACACGAAGAAAAAACCTTTACTGCCATATTTAGGAAAAAAAAGTCCAGTTTTTGGCATATTAAAGGCTTATTGTCTTGAGGTCAGGGCTAGATGAGTGTTGAGAACATGCTCTGCATAATGTGCTCTGCCATTGTTATCCAAGTTTTGTGTTGCACAAGTACAGACCAGCAATGGATGTGTTTGAGTGGTTGTTTTAGAGACATAATTTGGGGATTTTCAGCCATTAATGTATGATCATATCTATTTTTTACTCGTTTAGCCTTGGAACCAGGAACAATAGGAACAGGAACCAGGAACACAGGAAACAATATTGGTATTGTTGGGTGACTATCACAGTCTTCAGAAAAGAAATTCCAGCCCAATGAGACTGCAGCAGATGAGAGCCCCTAAATGTGATCATGTTCTGCTTTTCAAATATTTCTGTCATTGCTCTCAATTTTTTAATATTAGTTATGAAATATAAGACTTTGTTATCCCATGGTGCCCTTAACTTACACAAGTTTACCAGAGTATGGATCAGACACCTTTTCATACTGATCCTACCTACTTCTTTCCATCTAGAATGTTTTCTACTCATTAACAAGTGGTAACATTATGAAATGTAGTGTTGTTTTCCCTCTGCATCTCCAGTGTCTCTCAGAAATAACTTTGATTTATCATAGAGTTCTGGCAAATAGCTGTGAAGCAATCATTGTCACAGCTGCAGTATCTTTAGTTTCTCAAATACTTTCATAATCTCAAGCAGGTGGGGGAGAAGGAGGCAGGAGTAATTGTAAGCTGCATTTCTGATTCTGGGACATTCCAAGGGCTCAGCCCCCATGTCAAATCCTTTGGAGGCTTAACTGGCAGCAGGCCTGCCTGACATCTCCACAAGACACAGTGCACAGTGCTGCGACCCCATCTCTGACAGGTCCCCTCTCCTAGCAGCAGTCCCATCCTTGGCAAGGCCCTGTTACAGGAGAGCCACAGGAAATTGTGTCTTGAGTGCTGTCTCAGTGACTGTGCTCCTAAACATTCTCTCATACTATATCTGATATATTGTGGAGGAGGTCAAGGTGTGTGAAGCTTTCACCCTTTCCTGTTTTCCTTTTTATTTGCCAGGTCTGGAACGGAATGATATGTTCTGCTGTCCTAATTGATTAAATGGCATCTATCATAACATAAAGAGATCAAATAGAATTATTTTTTCTCCCATGTTACCATTTATAGCTCTCAATTCTTTGCGGATCATTACCGTATAATTTTCAGATGAGTTGGCCAGTAGGTCCCTAAATAAAAATTAGTAGAAAAGATTACCTCAGAAAGCTAGACTGGTAATGAGCTGTTGCACTGTAGTAATGTGATAGGTTTATAGTTCATATCTAGCCCTAATCAGTGCTAAGTGCAAGCTGTCAGCATTTGATAGCTAATTGGTGTTTCTTGGAATTACAGTGCAACAAAATCACTGAAATAAAAAGAAAGCTTTTCTTTATATATGACAAGTTAAGGGTTAATTATAAATGCTTGGGTCAAATACACCTCTTAGCTACACTGTATGTAAATCAGCTGTACTGAGGGAAGGTTCATGGGTTGTCAAAACTTCTCTGGTCCCTTTTGGGTAGTTATTATTTTTTTAAAATCGGTACAGTAGTGGCTTTGAAAACAGAAAAGGCCCTTTAAGCCCTTTGCTAGGTATTTAATATGTCATACAACACACAAAACCCCCTTAAACCTGAACTACTGAAGGATATTAACAATGCAATGACTACTTGAACTCTTGTAGCAGTCCTTTTCTTAATGATTTTCTTAATGATTTTGTTTACTCTGTGTTTTTAGAACTGCTGTCCTCCCACATAATTACTTGGATATAAAGTCATAACATGGATCTGAAAAATTATAAGGCAGGAATAATCTAAGCCACTAGATAGCAAAGACTTAAAAGCCTGGCTAGCTTGACATCTGTGAGCTGAGATTTTTTTCATTGCACAGCTATAAATAGGTGGCTCTAATCACTGTCCTAGTGCTAATACGGGAAATGTCCCGTCTGTCCTCAGTAGCTGGTGGTGGGAATGACTGCTGTGCACAATGTTGTGATTCCAAATTGTGAACCCAGACAAACTCTGCAGGCAGAATTTCCTCTGACATGAGTGCTCTGAGAGAATTTTAGCTCTCTCTTGAGAGGCTAAAGCATACATGGTCACACAATCTCATTGCTAGTCATCCAAATACATTTTTTAATTGACTGTTAAATTGACCATTTCCAATCAGATTTAATGCAGGCAGAGGCCTTTAGATATGAGGTCTGTGCAAGACTCTTGAGACTGAGAGAGGGGTGGGGCAGAAGCAGGCTGGGCCGTGAAGGTGTGATGACACTGCTCTGTTGTGTGCTGGTTTGCCAGCTGGCTGAGCCAAATGCCAGCCAGCATCCACAAACCAACAAGGAGAGAGGACAGAGCTGCAACTGAAGGAGGTGAGTTAGGTGGGATGTGGCAAGGTGGGGTTGAGGGGACAGCCAAAGTATGCAAGATGGAGTAACACAGGACACAAACTCAGGAAAACTTGCCTTCATTAGTTCCTCTGTTCATAGAGCAACTTGTTCATTTTTCCAGATCCATTTGTAATGCAATTACAGTAATGTATTTTCCTACTGAGTAAAATTCATGCAGTCAGCAGACAAACTTCTCTCTAAATGATTTGCTCATCAGTGTGTGGAGGAGGAAGGGGAAGAGTAGAGAAAAGAGAGGATTTCAAATGAGGTCACTGCTAAATCATCTGAATTAAATGATCAATTTTTGTTAGTGTAATAGCTGCAAAAAGTAATACTGAGATGTTAAGAAAGTCTTGCTGCAACAATAATTTGGTATTATCACTCAGATGTGAGAGGAACAAATCCTGAAACCTGAGTTGAAACTCACTTTAAAATAAATCCAGACAACAAATACTGCCTTCTGAGATGGTGAACCTTGAAATATCTTGACTGTTCCCAAGACCCAGAAATTTGGAACAGATGTCTGTGCATTTAAATTCAACTCTCCTTTCAAGATGTGGATACATTTGGGTACAACCTTCTGGATTACAGCCCTCACCCTCTGTTCTATGCAGATATGGTACCTAATGTCTAGGTGAAAGAAATTTAATCTGTCTAGATCTGAGTAAATGCCTGAATTGGTGTCCCCTGAGAATTTACTAGTTAAACTGAAGAAGACACGGAGCAGTAAGATGCATCATGTAGTGAAGACTGCAGAGACCACAGTAGCTAGCATCTGCTAGTGGGAAGTGGGAGCTATCAAACTAGAGCCAAGGCTACAAGGGAAGTTCTTCAAGGACCAGTTTTAGGAGAGGTTTTATTTGGTGTTATTTATCAGCAGCCTTGGCACGCAAAGCGGGAGCACGCTAATCACAGTGACTGCTTACACGAAGCTGAGAGCCATCATCTGCACTAAGGCAGATCAGAACATCAGATGGGAGCAGCTGTGGGACCTCGAGGGCTGCAGTAATACAAATGGCACTGCAAGGGCTTGTCCTGATGGACTGCTAATATTTTCTGATGCAATGTGGGAGCTCATCAGCTAGAAAGGGAGTGGGGCTGTGTGCTGATTTAGGCGTGTTGGCTGATGATCACAGGTGTCCACAGCTGAATTACAGTGACAAGGTAATGAAATCTGAGGAGATATCAGGAAAGACAGCAGAGAAATAGTAATAGTTATGCAAGGGGCTAGCAATTCCTCTCCTGGGTGCAGTGCTGGTGTCCCATATGGATGAAGGATGAATTGAGACTGAAGCAAGTACAGGAAAGTCTGGCAAGGGGAGTTTTTCACATGAGAAAAATGAAATTAATTTGGCTTGCATACCCAAACAGATTTGAGGGATAGAGAGCATGTGCCTGTACATGTGGCCAGGAGCATTCCCATCCTTGGGGAGGGAGAGCAATGGAAACCAAAGAGTGCAACCAAATAGAAAAGTAGTTGGCATGCCACTCCTAAATGAAAATGTGTGGGGGCAGTGTTAGAAAGCCATAATGTTTTTTAAGGGTGGGTTTTCTAAATGCTTAAGGAGGATTATATTGTTCTCTGGGTAGGGGCAGGAGCTAATAATTCAGTTTCTTCTCAGCCCATGCATCACCTGTGTTGATGCTGTCTGGTGGGGCTTAGGCTCACAGGAGCAAGCAACGCGTTTCTTTCCTCCTTCTCCCTCTATGTTGGTTGTCCATGTGCTGTCTTTACAGGAATGACTGTCTTTCCTCTTGGCCTCTCTGTGTCTCCAGACGTATTGGCCAGGGTTGGGTTGGTTGAATGCTGGGGAACTGTTTGCTGTGTCCTTAGGCAGTCACAGCAGGCATGCAGAGGGGTTACAGGAAGGAGGCTGCAGAGTCAGGCTGTAAACCTTTAAAAGCCAATTCTAAGAATATTAAGAATGGCTGTACTGATTCAGTCCAAATGTCCTTATAGCATCCTGTCTGGCTAAATTCAACAGCAGATGCCAAGGATGGAGTGTAAGGCTAAAATAAGTACTTTGCCAAAAAGTACTCAAGCCTCAACTATTTTCAGCTGTGGGAATTCCTGAGTATCAGCAGCGGCTTTGTAAACAGAAGTAGGACCTTCCAGGCACATTGTAAATGATTCCAGTCTGAGGCTTTTTAAAGACAGTTTAAGTTTGAAAGGAGCTTTTTATGAAAGACTGGTTCAGCTACCTTTGAAATTTTGTTTTAATGCTTCTTGGATTTTGAACAGCTAACTTTAAGGGACATCTTTTTGCAATTTAGAACTTAACGCAGACAAACTTTAGTATATTGCTGTTTGCCACTCACAACTCTGTTCTAACTATCAGCCTTGTGGAGAGGCAGCTGTTAACATGGAAATATTCAAATTTGCAGTTGTTTTTCTGAGCAGAATAGATATAATATTGGGCTCTAAAGCATGTTCTGGTCATCTCAGGCAAAATAGCAAGCAATTGTAGTAACATTTGTTTCTACAAATGTAACAATTGCTAACCAGCAAGTTTAAAAGAGTTCCTTTCCTTTGCTGTTCAGGGTTATGAGAATGTGTCTGAAGTGTCAGGTATACAAGAGCCTATTGAAAGATTTGTCTAATCAATGTTACTATAGCGGGCAAAATAAATAGAAGAATCCATTTAAAGGGGGAGTGAAACTTCAGATAACATGAAAAATGCATGTGTATCTCTTTAAATTTCAAATTGCTGCATAGATGAAGATAAATGTATTGTGACAGCCTATCTCCAGTTGATTTAAATATCAATTATATACATTAAAAATATTTATATACCAATTTTTCTGCTTTTACTTACAGCACATAGCACTTGCATAGCCTAGAGTCCCTCAGGTTTTATTTAGGCTCCTCTGTGAATGAAGTATGATGGAGTGTGAGAGATATAAAAGAATAAAACATTTCGTTTCCTTATGCTGGTGTTTATAGATGACAGAATTCCCACTGCCCTGCACCGGCTGCTAGATTTGGTCCTGTGCTGCCAAAGCTGTCATCACAAACCTGCCTGTGCTTCCACAGTTTAATTTCAATGCCTTGTATTTGACGTCAGAAGGGACCGGTTTAGTCTTTGTCTCATGTATCCTGTCACTAAATCTGTAAAAACCCAGTTCAGATGCTGTTGTAGCTTATGGGAGCTTTTCTGGAGATTTCAGTGACAGCTGGGTTTGGATCACAGTGCCAGTGGATTTCAGTTAATAAAATCCTAATTTTTGGGGCTGGTTTGTGGACTTAACAAAAACACAGGCACAGGCAGGAAATTTTAATCTATGATCTTTATTTGCCATGCAAGTCACCATCATCACTGCTATTGCTCAGCCTGTCTCTTCACATCTCTAAATCAGCCAGTTGTGTGAGTAGCTCAGCCCATCTGTGGATGAAAGTTTTGGCTGCCTGATAGCCATTCATTTTTATGTGAAAGGAGTTCTTGGTGTCTCTCCTCTTCCTAACAAGGTCACCCCACCCGTATTGACTTGGCAGTAAAAATATAGAGGCCAAGGATTTGCAGGCCAGAGAGTGCTCTGTTCATTAGATTCTGCAAGCATCATTGCAGGTGTCTAACAAACTTATTTTGACCCTTAAGTAATAAAGTAAATTGAGACCTTGAAATGCAACTTGCTTCCAGTCCTAGGTTTTTAAAGAAATAGTTGTAATGGAAAAGTCAGCTTTCTTACTCTTCTCTAAAGAAAAAGAACGTGTAAAGTTAGATAGCTAAGTCCCTACTTACCCCTATTACTTATCCTGATTTTTAGAAAGAGAGTTATGCTTGTTGTCTAGGATCTTTACATATTCCCTGAACATGCTGATACATTATTCCTAAATGGAAGTCATGGGTTTTTAATTTGTATATGATTTGGAGCTGAACAACTGAGGCCAGTGTGTGTCTTCTGGAAATGGGAGATGGCATAAAAATTTCCTCCTTTTTGGAACTTGCTTCACCTGCTTAATTCCCATGCTAGTTAGCATACCACTTGGCTGCTGCAAAGTTCATCTTCCTCAACTATGGACAGGGATTGCTTCTTTTATCAGGTTTCAGCAGTTTCATGCATCTCTGTGAAGCCATTTGGAACTGTATGTGAAAAGGAAATTTAAAAAGTATTAAAAGTATTACATTGATTACCACAAATGAAAGCATGACTTGGGGCTTCTGACTGTATATTTTGTTTTAATGCTAATGGTTTCATATTTTCACTGCTTTACTTTGGGTTTTAGCAGTTTTTAGTCATGACCGAGTATCATGGAAGTGCATTTTGTTTGTTTGTTTGTTTGTTTTTTTGCTGTTGGCCTAAATGAATAGTTTTGTGAGCACCAGCATCAAGAATACAGTGTTTCTTACAACTTTTGTCTCAGTCTGGCATCCAAAAGGGTGTAAACACTGGCCAAAACTATTCTTTCAAAACTATTCCCAAACTGTGTTTGGGAATTTCTCTCATCTATATGCTTTCTCTGGTGTGTTCAAGAATGGAATTGAAGGCATTTACCTCATTTCTGTGGGAGCAAAAATAAGATTTCTCTCCATCCACTCAGCTGCTAATCCTTCCAGCATTTACAGAGGCTTACTAGCTTTGAACTTCACATATTATTTTCTCAAACTTTCTTCAAATTTGCCGAAAGCCTAGAAGTTATTGCTGAAGGTGATAAGGCAGCCTTGTGTGCAGATGCAGAGACAGCATGAACTCTTGAGCCTAACTTTCTTTGGGGAATATATCTAATGAGTGGCATAGATGAATTGTATAATTTCCATATCATTAATGACAACCAAAGTCTGCCTTCTTTTTTCCTTTTTTTCCCTTTCCACATGGGAGTATGTGCACTTTCACTGCCCTCTGCTCTAATGCTGAGGGCTGGAGGCTCTAGGAGGTTGACATATAAAATCTTACCTATCAAAATGCGAAGTATTTTGCTGAGTGACCTTCCCAGTTTCCTGGAGATGTTATCTATTTACACAAGGAGCAGCGCCAAGTGGGGTGGTTTCTAAAACTGAACAGCAGTCAATTTATTTTCAGGTACCTCTCCATTTGGGATTGCAATTAGAATAACTAGAGCTGCTCTCCAGCACAGGAAACTGGGAAGGTCATGCTGCCAAATTGTTGGCATCTTGATGAAGGAGTGTAAACTACTGCTGTCGCTACTGCAGATCAAATGAGCCTAAGCAGAATGAAGTAATTATGAAATCCTCCCAAAAGATCATGAATATTCATGTATCCATTACAAACATTTGAAGTCAATTTTCGCTTGAGGAAATCACCCTGGCGTTCCCCGCCCGGGTCCGTGCGAGCCCCGGCAGTCCCTGGGGCGGAGGGCAGGGCGCGGCTCCCGGTGCCGCGGGGTGCCCGGGCAGCGCCGCTCCGCTCCGGGGGCACCGGCCGGGCCCTCGCTGGCCCCGCTCCACATTGCCGGGGCAGTCACCGGGGCAGCCGGAATGGTTCCCGGGCTGCCTGCCGGGGGGTAGCGCCGGGGTCGGGCCGTTCTGGCAGGCAGGTGCTGGTCTGCTCCGGGAGGGCAGCGGAGCTGGCTGCGGCCGTGCCCTCTCTGCGGCTCTGCAGCGAGCGTGACCCCGGCGGCGAGACTGGCGCAGCTCGGCTGCAGGGAGCTGAGGTCAGACAAGCTCTTTGCTTGGCCCCATGGATACAGAGCCTTGCTCCAGTCGGCTCGGAAGGCGGCGGCAGCTGGTGGTGGCAGCGCTAGAAGGACAGATGCTGAACAAAGGAGTGTGCCCTCTCCTCATGCTGATGCAGGGGTGGTGGAAATGCCCTCACTGGGTGTCTGCTCTGCTCCTCCCCATAACCCAGAGGGGCTGCTGTGAAGTTGCTTTCCAGAATGTGTCCTCAGCAGATTGTCAGGGAATGTTTCTGCACGTTTTTTCTCGCTATGTGTTTTGCCCTGTGACTGCCCTAGAGGCACAGGCACTGCTCAGCTGCATTCCAACCTTCCCCTTCCCAGCACTCCAGCTGCACTGTCAGGGCACAGGTAGCCCTGAGGAGAGGCAGGCAGGCTCCTAAGCTGCTCCAGTTGCTATTCCATAGCAGCTATGTTGTCTTCTCGTATAAAGCAACTAAACCATACCGATAAGCTGAGCCAAACTTGTGGCTGCCATAATACTTCCAAGGAAGGGAGCCAAGGAAGGGGAGAGAGAAGACATTTTCCTTCCCTTTATTAATGTGTCTTGGTAGAAGTTAGCCTAGCCAAGTGCAGAGCCCCTAAATTATTTAAAATCTGGATCATTATTGGTTTTAACTGCAGGATTTTTTTTTTCCTGTAAATCAGCCTACTTATTGAGCATGTTTCCTTAATAAGTGGCATTGCTGATTTTGGGGAATCTGGCTTTAGCTCTAACATAGGGCTGCTGAGCCTAATTATCTCCCTGGATTAATTGAGTTTCTGTTTTTCAGCTAGAATTTATTAGGAGCTGGCACTGTAATGAGACAGACCACTAGGATCCTTTTAATTTTGCTTATCTTTGAGCTTTGTTTGGATGTTTTTAATGGCTGCTTGTGAACAGTGTTTGTTTCAGTGCTGAGATTCAAAGTACAGAGGGGAGAGGGATAATTTTTTCCATTTTCAGTGTAGTCTTCTCTCTGAAATAATCACTGGCCCTCAGCAGAGCTGTGCTCCTAACCACCTCCTCTCTCCCACCCCAAAACTTGCACTTACTGTGACTTTAAGCTACATCTGGATCTCTGAGTTCACATTAGAGTAACACACTGAGCTGTAAATAAGGGTATATGTCTTCTGTTTGGTATTGCCAAAGTGCAAAGTACACCTGAACCAAACTACATAAAATTCACAGAGCTGGGGCAAGGACTGAGAGGAGCTTCTTTCTCTTGTTGGTTGAATTATTTGAATGAAGCTTGTATGGCTTCTGCTCCACTGCTGGCACAAGGCAGAAATGAGAAGATGTAGGAAATGTCTTCCTCTGAGTGTCTTCAGCTTAGAGCTGGGCTGCACTGTCAGAAACCATGCACTCTTTAATATATAAATGTAAAAGTGGAGTTGTGTGATTGCAACGGCTTTATTGGGAGAGAGTTTCCTTGGAAGATCAGTCAGCAAGACCTTAAAAAAGTGGTGAACTTTTATGTCATTTATAAATAACAAGGTACTCCTGTTTTGTGGACTGTTTAAGCTTCATCAGCTTTGGAGCAACTTTTATACAAAAGTTACAGCATTTGAATGGGCCCCTTTTATGGTGAGAGGGATAGTTCCCTGACTTGGGAGAAGAGATAGCCAAGCCCCATCCTGCTACAATCTCCTTTCAGGCGGTTGTAGACAACAGTGAGATGTCCCCTCAGCCCCCTTTACTCCAGATTGAACACCCCCAGCTGTCTCAGCCACTCCCCATGAGATTTGTGCTCCAGATCCTTCCCCAGATCCATTGCCCTTCTCTGGAGATGCTCAAGCACCTCAATGTCTTTCTTACAGTGAGGGGCCCAAAACTGAACTCAACTTGAGGTGCAGCCTCACCAACAGGTTTCTGTCCTTCTGTCATTGATTTGCTTTTCTGCTGTTGGTAAAAAGAAACAAAATATGCTCTTTTGTGCATCTGTCTCATGCTCATGGGTTGTCACAGGCTCAAGGATTGTTCAGCAATATGAAAATTTCTCTTAAAAGACAACAATTATAGGGGGAATCTCCCTACAGTTTATATACATTTTGTACTAGTACAATTTAATTTACATACTTGGCTGCAGCAACACCTCCCACTCTTGACCTCTTGACTGCTGTAGTGTCACATCCCTTCTAGATGTGGAAGTTTCATGGTACTGAACCTGAGCACAGTGTAATCCTTTCAGCTGGCTCCCCCTTCCCCTCTGCCGTGAGCAGTGTTCTGGGTTGTGCTGGTGCACCTCATATGAGATAACTAACTGCAGTGGCAGTGGAAATTTCCACTCTGCTTCATTTTCCCTTTAAGGCTAGTCTTTTTCCACCTGGAGCAAGTTCATTGTCTCCCCAGTGCCTCATTTCACCCGGTGAAGAATTCCCCAGGTTAAAGGTCCAGCACGTTACCCATCTTTCTTCAACTGCCTCATTTTGTTCTGCTAACAAAGCCAGGCTTACATGGCTGAACCACTGAGGGCTTTATCTCCCCACCTGGACTCATTGTGCCTGTGCCTACACACATTGCTCCCATTTCCTCTCTCTCTCTCTCTATCAAAATTATTAACAGAAAGGAAAGACATAACTAAGCAAACTATACCAGTTCACAGTGAACTCAGCTGTTACACACCTGTAACATCCGCTGTTGGGCTTGTGCTTTTTGAGCTGTAAACTCTCCTCTGTAGAGATTATTCCCATGCAGTGAGAGCCAAAACCAAATATAGTCTTTATGTGGTTCCTTTGTTATGTAAACATTTATTGCTGTGAATAAAGCAGTGCATCAGCTCAAAGGAGCAGAGTTAAGACTTCATGAGCAAAAATGACTGTCATAGTTGCTGAGATTTCTTCCTTTGACATACCTCTATAAATAATTAGCTTACAAGACACCTGAGGGCATACATCATCTGATGCTGTAACAGTAACACCTGGAGGGAGTCGACAACTTTCTCTTTTTGGCCAAGTGCCTAGGAAGACACTAAGGTATATGATTAATAGAGAGAACAAACACACTGTCTTGCACTTCCTAAAGCTTAGCTGTACTATTGTATTGTCTCCCTTGTGGAATTTTATTATTCCTATTTCTGATGGTGCTGCTGTTGTCATTGAATAGCCAAAATCCACATAGTAGTGGGGTGAGAGGAATGGGAAAACAAAGAAAACATTTGTTAAGGTGGGGGTGGTGATGGTGCAGGAAACAAAACAAAGTATATTATACAATTGGGTAAATAATTCCACAGAAAAATCGTTATTCCAATGCTTCAGCTGGATCTTCCTCTCCAGTGTTGCCTTCTTTTCGTGAAACAATTCTGTGTTTGTGTCTCCCATACACAGAATTAAATGCTGGGCAACAAAAATTCCTGCGAATTTCCTGAGCACAATATTTATTCTTATTGCTTCATTTTCTATTCATGAATTCTATTTTGAAACCCTAAACAAAAGCAATTATCGTTTGCCTCCTTTCTATGTAGCTCTCTTTGAACACACAGATTTTCTTAAAGCTGGAGGACGTGGCAGAGGAAGATCCAAGAAGGCACTGACCATTTTCTGCCCCCTTGCCTGGCCTGCCCCTCACCTGGCAGCATGATACAGCAGCCATGCCAAACTACAGCCACGTTTTGGGGTTCCTCTCCTGGGTGTCAGTGAACAGCTGGGGGGAATCTTGAGTGGGGAGAGGGGCCGTGGATGTCAAGCAGTGAGAGTGGAGGAAGTTAATGGGAGGAAGAGGGGGACAAAAGAGAAGTTTAATACTGGAGGAGTGTCTAGCAGTGCTGCTGGAGAATGGCAGTCTGGTGTAGCTGCTTAGACCACTGCAGGATGAAACTGGGCTCTGCCAGGCTGTTTCAGGGAGGAACTGGGGATGAGTGTCACGATATGGGAATAAGAACAAGCAAAAAGGTTAGATAAAGAAAGCCCAGGATAGACACTGATAGAAGAGTGTAGGATTGTCTGATCAGAGAAGAGCATGTCAAAAAGGACATGAACATGAGAGCACAGCTTTCCTGCAGTGCAGGAAAGGAGGGTGTTACTCCCAAGTCTTCGTGTTTTTCTGCAGGTAGCAAATGTTAGCAAATCCCCCTGGTAAATTGTAAGTCATGTTACCCTTCACTATTGCTTGTCCAAACAAAATGTGGCAGCCAGCTGCTGCTGCCAGCTAGTTTAGCAACTGAGGCTATTTGCTACCCTGAAATGTTTCAGGCTTGCTGATGTCTCATTGAAGTGTAACCACAAATCCACATGAATTTGCATAAAATATATATAATAAGAGCATTTGGATCATGAAATCAATTGCTATAGGGTCAGGAAATGTCAGAATTAATGGGCTATATATTGTATTGTCCTTTCAGGGTTGTCCCTCCATCCCCAAATATAATCTTTTTTCAAGGCAGATAAAGGACCTGCTTTAGACATGAATCAGGACTGTACAGTGATGTGGTCATTGTCAGTAAACATATGGAGGATGGGATGGAGGACTGTGGAAGAGAAGGGAGGTATTTGGACTAGTTCTGACAATGTGTTCCTAAAATTTTTAGATGGGCTACTAATTTTATGTTCCTGGTTTTTTGGGTATCCTGATTTGAGAACCAGCTGCCTCATTTGCTGTTCGAGATAAGTCAAAGTTAGCTGTACTTTGAATATGAAGACTGTGTAATGATCAATACTCTGAAAGATCTGTGCTTCACACCAAACACCTATACTTAATGAAGTCTTCAATGTTTCAGGTATTATCAGAGGAATATATGCCTCACCTCAGAGGCATTCATCAGATACTGCATTGATGAGCTCCACAGGGAAAAGAAAAAATGATAAAGAGCCTTTGAAAAGAATCAGTCATTCAGGATTCAGAACAGAGTCCTAACAGTAAATAAGGCATAAATCCATACATTGCAAGGCAAGGATTAAATGAAAGATTAAATAACTTATGGTTCAGTGAGCACTGTTTATTCTGTGCAGGGTTTGAGGCAGGGCTCTAGTGGAAAAATAGCATCCAGTCACAAAATTAAAGACTTTAACTAAACATACTCAGGCAACTGGGATTTTTGCAGTGTCCAAGGACACGTATCATGATATACCATGCTTCATTCTTCAGTGCAAGATTCTGTGTTGTTTGAAGTGGAGTATAATTAATCATTCATGAGAAAGGGAAATACAGATGAGTATAAGAGGAGCATGAAGATGTACATCTTTCCTGCTTACTGAAAGGAAGATGTACATCTTCCTGGCTTAGTGAAAGGACTAATTTACACTGGTCCCAGTTTGCATGGTGGTCTCCAAAGAGAAGTAGAGAACACTACTCATTGCAGCACTGCCATATCTTTCTTTTGGAGAGGTTCAATACCTGCTAGGGTTCCTATTGAGAGATTCAGAAAAACAGCAGCAAAACAGATAAGTCCTCCAGCAGCTATTGTAACGTGAGAGAATGGAACCAACAGAGGAGGAGAGGGAGCACAGTGAAGAAAAGAGAGGTCCTTGCATATGGAGGGCTGTTACTCCGTGGGATGAACTGAGTGGGGTGCCTGGCAGTCTGCACCTCTGTACCTGCTGACAGAGGTCGTAGAGATACCTGAGTTTAGTCTCCTGCACGCAGGGCCCTTGCCTCTGGACTTTTCCAGAGGTACAGCATTTCATACTTTATTTTTGGTTTTTACCTCTGTGGGATATATATGAATAGTATTTTGCAGCTTTTTTTCTGTAGATTGTCTAAGAAGCCAGGCAAGAAAAGGTTTACAAGTAAAGGTAATGTATTTTATTAGACCAAGTTATGTAGTTAGAAAAAATGAGGTGACTTTTAAGTACTGAAAAGACTGCATAATTTACTTACTGATATACAGGCTTTGGAGTCTGAAGTGTGGCATCCTGACCTCAACTTCAATTTCTTGTGTGTTT
Organism: Polioptila caerulea; assembly: GCA_013397295.1. Lineage (NCBI taxonomy): Eukaryota > Metazoa > Chordata > Aves > Passeriformes > Certhiidae > Polioptila > Polioptila caerulea. The sequence goes on along the minus strand of VYXF01006929.1, from coordinate 45,012 downwards.
CATATCTCCTAATCATGATGGTTTAGGGTAAATTTCCTTAACTAGAAAAGCATTAGTGGATAGGATAGAAATACATTTAAAATGAAGACAGGTATATAAAATGGAGTAATCATGCTGCTCTGACCTATATTTTTTATTACTTTTGGAGCAGAAATAGACCATTAGCATTCCTGAAGCTCTCTTATTTACCAGGAAGACATTGATGCATTTTACTCTGCTGCTCTGAGAAATCTGAACCTTCTGCTAGCCAGCCTCTGCTTAACACAGGGAGCAACATACATCTAGGAGCAGCAGATTTTCTGCTTTCTTCAAAATTTCCTGCATCTTAGTTTGGTTTACAGAGCCAGAGGGTCAGCGATGGTCTTCCTTCTCAAAGCCTTTCCAGTGCAGAAGTGCAGAACCTCCTCTTTGTAAAACTTCTGCTTTCACAGGAAATTTTGCGTTTTCAAATAACAGCTCACAAACAACCTAATGAAATAATTTCATAGCCTTTCACTTTTTTCAGGCAGAAATACAATGCCAGCACTCAGAACAAAGCATCTACTTTGTGTCTCACACTGACTACCAAGCAAATTTCAGTGAGACATCCACAATGTTTTACCAATATTTTAATTGAAGTGGATAGAGTGAGTTAGAAACTAGGCCACACATTTTTGTATCTTATGCTCTATTTTCTTTTCTTTCTTTCTTTCTTTCTTTCTTTCTTTCTTTCTTTCTTTCTTTCTTTCTTTCT
>VYXF01006929.1:15274-44206 GCA_013397295.1 Polioptila caerulea | reverse complement strand
TCCTTCTTTCCTTCTTTCCTTCTTTCTTCCCTTCTTTCTTTCCTTCTTTCTTTCTTTCTTTCTTTCTTTCTTTCCTTCAGAAGTTAGTAAGTGAGAGTTATTGGGAGAGGTGAGTGAACCCCGAACAGCTGAACTTGTCTTATGATAATGTCCAGATTTGACAAAAATATGTGTAAACTTAACTTTCTTCCTCTTTATGTTATTTTTCAGTGTACAGTACTGACGTGAGGCTAGTTTTTTTTTTTCTGGGTACAAGGTGAAGTTGAGAGTCAAGATGTAGCCTGTGCTGAATGAACAAACACTGAAATTAGAAATTAATGCTAGCAGGGTTTTTTACTGCTTTATTATTTCATGCTTTATTCCTTAACAAATCTGCCCTTTAGTTCCCATCTTTGTCAGAAGATGAATTATAAATAGATATTTCTTCAGTATACTTATTCTTCTTGCAAGTGGGTATTTCAGTGCAAGGCAGATGGCACAGATTATTTTACATTCCTAAGGCATATATCTCTAGGACAGCCACACCTCAGTGCTGATGCTGGCTGCATGGGCTATGCATTCTCAGGAGACCAACATGTTTAGAATGTATTCTTTTGAGCTTTCCCCTGTTGTCGCATGCTCTGCTATGGTAGAAGTACTGGCAAATGAAAGGCTTGTTATTGATTTCTGTGGAGGTGTTAATTTCCATGTTACTCTGCACTGGAGTGACAGTAACAGATGTACTAAATTTGACATCCTAATTATTCTGTGATGGAAAGGAGGGACACTAACCTGAGACACAGCAGCCTAGTAACTCTGGATCTGTGGATTCAAAGCAGCCTTAGGTCACAAGTGAAATGAGTGAGGCTGTCTCAGTGAAGTCTTTATGGATGTTTGCTTCTCAAAGACACTGGACTGTCTTCATTGTGTCTGGAGCTGATGGAAGCAAACATCATGAAGCAAAAAAAAAGTTTTATTTTCAGTATTTCTAGTCAAGCTGAAACTGCAAGTACTAGAAGCCTTAGGAGATGAGATCTCTCCAGAGCTACTGCATCAAAATATGCAACTCAAATGCTGCTGTTTATTCAATCAAAAAGGGTTTTGGTTTTTGCCCATTGGTCCCATCCAGTTCCCAGCTTCAGTTCCCAGCAGCTGCAGCTTTATGCAGAGTTCCTGTGAGCTGGAAATCTCAAGTGAATAAACAAGGACACACGTGCACCATAGGTCATTTGCAGATATTTAACAGTGAGCCCCAAAAATCTGATCCGTAGCCACTGAAGGTATCACCATCATTACAACAATTAATGCAATTCCTTTAGTGATAGATTAATATCAGGCTATTGCTGTCTTTGTTTGCAGCTGTATGTAATCATCATCTACAACCTTTAGCATAGGGGAGACACTCTTCTAGTGAATGCCATTTCCCAAATAACCATCCAGCTGACCTCTACACCATGGAGCTAAGGGTCTCTTTAAAAATTATATATTGTGCATTTCACCTCAAAAGTATTATATATGCATCATTTTTCTGTTAAAATTCATATTCTCAGTCCAGTCACAGACAGCCCCACAATAAGGCATTAGCATTTCAAAAGCTAACTGATGCTGAACAATAGACTAAATGGCAAGAACAGAAATTTTGATTTCTGCCTCAGTGAAAGAAAAGATCTAATATGAAAGAACAATTGTGTGAAGTTTGAAGGCTTGATTGGTTTGTATTTTACCAGCCTCATCCAAAATTGACTTCAGTGACTTAACTGTTATTAATATCGAGTTACCCAATGCCCTAGAAGGCAACAAAAAAATTGTGCTCTCTAATCTAATCCAGTAGCCTCTTGTCCTCCAGAGCTAGGTCAGGGTTTGTCTGCACACTGTGCACTTCAAAAGAGCAGCAGTTTGATGTTTGCTGCTGTGGCTTCTTAACAGTCTCCAGTGCTGGTCTGCATCTCTCTGTTGGCAATGCTAACAATGGAGAAAGACTGAGACCAAAAGGAGAGAGAAAAGGGGAAGTGAAAAGAGAAAAGAAGTTTGAACTGTTGTCCAGGGTCTTTCAGCATGCTCAACTGCACAACACAGTGCAAATGTGAGGAAGGAAACTAATTAGGATTCCATTAAAAAAGAGGAGAAAATCATCTTGCCAAGACCCAAGTTACATCATGATGGCCAAAGCAAAACCTTGCTGGCTAATGTAGCCTTAATTCATTTTATTTTGCAGAGACAGCAAGCTGACCATGTTGCTCCGAGAGTCCCTGGGGAACATGAACTGCCGCACCACGATGATAGCTCACATTTCAGCCGCTGCGGGCAACTACGCTGAGACACTCTCCACCATCCAGATTGCCTCCAGGGTCCTCAGGATGAAGAAAAAGAAAACTAAGGTGACACAATGTGTAATCCCCTTCTTATAATGATGGAGGAAGGAGGAAGAAGGATTGTGAAGGATCCTTAACGGGGTAGAGCAGTGTAACAAAATCAGTAATCAGTTCCAAAGTGTGTGGGTTGTATGTACCCAGTCCTAGGCAAGTGTCAGAGAGCAATATCAGCGGGGTAAATGCTTCAGCTTCAGAGACATAGGAGTAAGTTCAGACACATCTCTTCTAGCAGGTTTGTAAGCTGACCTCATATAATAATATAGCTGTCAGGGAGCATTTCTTTTCCTTTATGCTCTTAGTACTAATGAAATAATAAGGAGTGAAAATGCTGTAGAGTTAAAGAAAATTTGGATTACTTAAGAATTAGACTCTGTGTACTTCTCAGAATGGAAGCAAAATAAATGCAGAACAATTGTGTCCAATGCCAGCATTGACAACCTTTTTATTCCTACTGCTTCTAAATATGGGCAATAGATTTTCCAAGAAGTAGAGAGAAGATGAACTGTATCCATTTTCATGTTGGAGAGTTCTGGTTGCTTCTGTGTGACTTATGGTGTGAATTGGGCAGAATGGGTGAATTTTATGCATTTAATTTAATCCGGCAGACTGACAAAAGCTTTTTTTGTCAATTGATTGAAGAGAGACAAATAAAAGATTGAGTCCACACACCATCAGAGCACTGTGTCTCCAGAGACCTCTGAGTGCATGTTTTATGATTCCACACACTGGTAGTACGGGGTCATATGTAATGAGTCTCTTATTCCTCTTCAAATACACAAACGTACACACACACACAAAATCAGCAAAACCTTTGCCAAATATCTGATTTCTTTAGTCAGGCTCAGTTAATGGAGATATCTTAATACATATTTTTAGTTTGTTTTTTTTTTTTAAGTCCTAGGATTTTGAGTGGGACTCAGAGCTGAGGCTTTGGGTTCTCCATTGAACATAGCTATGTGTTTGCTCTATGGCTGTGGATAAGCAGCTTCAGAGCTCTGTGCCTTAGTTTAGAGATCTCCCAGTTCATATGTGACCATGAATTTTTTGTGTATGCAATTTGTGCAGGGAGTAGTTTGCAATGCTGAAATGACGCTCTCTCTCTCTCTCTCTCTTTCTCTCTCTCTCTCTCTCTCTCTCATGTTGCAGTACACATCAAGTTCTTCTGGAGGAGAGAGTTCTTGTGAGGAGGGCCGGATGCGGAGGCCAACCCAGCTGAGGCCTTTCCATTCTAGAAACACTGTGGATCCAGACTTCCCCATTTTGCATTTATCAAGCGATCCTGATTATTCATCCAGCAGTGAGCAGTCATGTGACACGGTGATTTATGTTGGCCCCAATGGCACTGCCCTTTCTGATAAAGAACTGACAGATAATGAGGGTCCCCCTGACTTTGTTCCTATCGTTCCTGCTCTGCAAAAGACCAAAAATGAGGGCAGGTTGGAGGAAGTTAGTGAATCAGGGCCCAGCACATCTGAAAGAGACTGCCTGAAGTGCAACACCTTTGCAGAGCTCCAGGAGAGACTGGATTGCATAGATGGCAGTGAAGAGACCGACAAATTTCCCTTTGAAGAGATGCCTGCTCAATTTAGCTCAGACCAGGTGTCTAAGTGCACTGTCTCAAGCCAGCTGGCAGAGCTTAGCCACTTACCCGAGTCAGATAAGGAAGATATGATGCCAGAATGTCAGCATCCCGATAGAGAAGCCAAGGAAAATACAAATACAACACCCAGCAAGACTAGAAGAAATCACTCCCCTGTTCCTTCTGGAGCTCTTACCAATCTTTCAACTCCTTCTTCTCCCAGGAGTGTAACAGGCAGCTCTAGTAAAGAGCTTAACTCTTGTCAGCTGGCACACAGCACCAGCTTGCAGAGCAGCAGAGAAGGGCTCAACACCTGTGGATTTGTGGAAGGCAAACCTCGGCCAATGGGTTCACCCCGGCTTGGCATTGCAAGCCTCTCAAAGACATCTGAGTATAAGCCACCAACTTCTCCTTCCCAGAGATGCAAGGTCTATACACAGAAAGGAGTCCTGCCCAGCTCTACTCCCCCACCTGCTCCCCTGAGTAAGGATGCTGCCATGACATCTACGGAATCTTTATTACAGCCAGAAATCCGGACCCCACCTGTAGGCATGAGCCCTCAGATTATGAAAAAGTCAGTGTCGTCCAACAATGGGGATTTTGAAGAGACCGTTCTCCATGAAGGTCGGCAGCAAAGCATTTCTCCAGACTCCAAGAAGGAGATTCTGAGCACAACCATGGTGACTGTGCAGCAGCCATTGGAGCTGAATGGGGAGGATGAGCTGGTGTTCACCCTTGTGGAAGAGCTGACCATTAGTGGTGTCCTTGACAATGGGCGCCCGACCAGTATCATCAGTTTTAACAGTGACTGCTCTGTGCAGGCTTTGGCCTCTGGCTCTAGGCCAGTCAGTATTATCAGCAGTATCTCTGAAGATCTTGAATGTTACTCCAGTGCAGCTCCTGTGTCTGAAGTCAGCATCACACAGTTCCTTCCTCTTCCAAAGCTGAGTCTGGATGACAAACCGCAAGATGATGGCAGCAGGCGCTCATCCATCAGCTCATGGTTGAGTGAAATGAGCACGGGGAGTGATGGTGAGCAGTCGTGCCACAGCTTCATAGCCCAGGCGTGCTATGGGCATGGGGAAGCTATGGCAGAACCCCCCGTCTCTGAGTTTGCAAGCACCATACAAAGTGCCAGCATGATTTGTGTGAGTGACAAACAGAAGTCAGTGACTGACAACATGCTTATACTGTCAGAAATGGGGGAGGAAGCTTTTGGCAAAGTGCCACCCATCAAAGGCTGTAAAATATCAGCTCTAGGAAAAACTACTGTCACAATCAAAAACACAGCAAGTCTTAGCAGCTGTGAAGGCTACATCCCAATGAAGACAAACATTACTGTGTATCCATGTATTGCTGTTAATTCCTTCAAAGCTCAAGACACTGAGGATGCTGTACCCGCTGTAACTGCAGACCCAAAGGCTGTTCATGCCCATGATGGGAAGGAATCCATTGCTAAGAAGTTTATCAAATTTGAAGACCCTTGGTTGAAGAGAGAAGAGGATGTTAAAAAGGACAGCTCTGGGAGCAGTGATGGGCCAAGGCCTGATACAGTCGTGGTTTCAGCCAAGCCTGAGCACAGCACGAAACAGTCCTCTGCAGACAGGTTTAGCACCAGCAGTGGGGACACCTCTATTTCTCCAGGATCTGACTGTCTAAAAAGGATTGTGGATGGGTGTGAGGTGGCAGCATCCAGCTCTGCAAACCAAAGCCCCGTTCATTCCAGTGATGGCTTGAAGAATTGCAGCCTCCCTCGAGGGCTTCCAAAGGCAAGCAAGGTGGAGGAATCTGACAGTCATCTCCATCCTACTTCTACTGACAGCAGTGGAGTCAGTTCTCCTGCCCTCCCCCAGTTTTCTAAGGCTAGTCTTGACAAGAAAATGGCGTCTCCCAAACACTGCATACTCACTCGTCCCAAAGGGACCCCTCCTCTGCCACCTGTGAGGAAGTCAAGCTTGGATCAGAAGAACCGAGCCAGTCCCCAGCACAGTGCAGCCAGCAGCACCACAAGCAGTCCCTCCAGCCAGCCTGTGTCCTTCCTGGCCAGCTTCCCTGAGGAGCAGAATGCCAAGCAAAAAGGCCCTGGCATAGACAGCAGCATCAACAACAGCAGCAGCAAGCTCTTCAGTGCCAAGCTGGAGCAGCTCGCCAGCAGGACCAACTCCCTAGGGAGGTCCACAGGAAGCCACTATGAGTGTTTGTCACTGGAAAGAGCAGAAAGTCTGTCTTCTGTGAGCTCCAAAATGAGCCCTGGCAGAGACACCACCATGCCTAGGGCTGGAAGGAGCCTCAGCCGCAGTGCCATGTCCTCTCCCACCAACTCGGGCCTCTCCCAGTCAGCAGGTGCCTCCCCAAAGGCCAGCCAGTCAAAGATCTCTGCTGTCAGCAAGCTCCTGCTGGCAAGTCCCAAGGCCCGCAGTCTCTCTGCCTCTGCCACCAAAACGCTCAGCTTCTCCACCAAGTCTCTTCCTCAGTCCGTAGGGCAGAGCTCCAGTTTGCCCTCAAGTGGGAAGAACATGTCCTGGTCAATGCAGTCCCTCAGCAGAAGCCGAGGCTCCAGCCTTGCTTCCAAACTGCCCCTTCGAGCTGTCAATGGGCGGATTTCAGAGCTGCTCCAAGGGAGCACCAGTGCCAGAGGCGTACAGCTGCCGGGAAGCTTGGAGGCAGACGAGCGCGGGGGCCTCCCCGGGGACGAGAAGCCAGCTGTTCACATGCTGCCTTCACCTTACAGCAAGATCACCCCTCCTCGGAAACCTCACCGCTGCAGCAGCGGCCATGGGAGCGACAACAGCAGCGTCCTGAGCGGGGAGCTGCCCCCCGCCATGGGGAAAACAGCCCTCTTCTACCACAGCGGGGGCAGCAGCGGCTACGAGAGCATGATGAGGGACAGCGAGGCGACGGGGAGCGCCTCCTCCGCGCAGGACTCCATGAGTGAGAACAGCAGCTCTGCCAGCGGCAGGTGCCGCAGCCTCAAAACCCCAAAGAAACGATTAAACGCAGGTAAGCTTGTGGTGGGGGGAAAGGGGGACGCAGATCAAAGCAGATTACTGCTCAGAGGGTAGGCTGGCCCTAAGGGGTGAGTAGGTAAATACCAATTCCATCTCTTAGCTGAGAAACAAGGACGTGGTAAGCATCCTAGGCTCTACCTTTTTTCGTTTTGGAGCATTCACTAATCCTGTGTGGTTGTATTGCCTTTGCAATACAAATTGTCTATTGCTTCCTCCTGATGTCTTTCACTTAGATTTACTTCAGATGAAGAAAAACTGGTTAGTGTTGCCAGTGGCAGTCACATTCAAATATTCTTCTGATTTGACTCCAGAAAGGTGCCTTAATATGTATGTTTCACCAGCCCAAGATCAGAGTCTTGCTGAATAGCTCTATCTTTTGTTAGCCCACTTCTGCTCCTTGTGCGCTCTGAATGCCCAAAGGTACAAGATGCCCTACATCTGAAACCACTGTTGAATTCCTTCTCCTCACATGAAAGATGGAAAAAAAAGGGGGGCCATGTCCCTTGAAAGATGTTATCCTCTACCTGAGACTCTTGCCTTTTGAGTTGCAGCTCCTTTTCCCAGAAATTTATTGATAACAAGTAATGGATAATATTAAGAACAATATATGGTAACTACTGCACTGAAGCACTTTCAAATCTGAAACTTTTTTAGTGATCGTGGAATGGATTGGGACGACTTCTTCATTCAGACATAATCCCCACTAGCTTCACACTACATCAGGACTTTTTAATTAGATAGCAAGAGCCTCCTGGGTCATATCAAGAGTCTGTGCAGGTGCCTCTTTTCACTAGAGCATGTTTCATAAAGTTGCAGAACAGGGGATGGGGACCATTCATGAGCTGGTCAGCTCACATTTTTCCTGGGTGGTGTTTTCCCAACCTGTAGTGCAAGTCCTGCCTAATCTACTTCTGAAAAAATTCAGATTGACGTTGGACCTGGTGGCACAGGCATGCGGGATATCAGTAGCTACTTATTCTACAGCAGCTGTGTCTATCCAAAATGTGTTTTTCTCATAGCGTTCCTAATTCACCAGCCATTCCACTTGCTGAGATACTCTTCTCTGGAATTCATTTCCGGTGAACAGAGTAATGCATAACTCTCTCTTTCTTTATGCTATCGACTGTGGTAGCAGAAAGAACATGTGCATCTCAGATGTGAACAGATGCAGCACAACAGATACTGCTATCAAAACAACATCCATAAATGATTTTACCTGTTCAGGGGATGCATCTGAAAGTGATCATTCCACATGATGCAAGCCCAGACCAAATGACTGAATAATAATATTTCTGAAGCTAACTTTGCATCCTCTGGGAAAATCTCTTTTCCTAACCCTAAATTGATTTTCCTCTTTCTAAAGAGCTCTGCCTCTAAAAATCCCTTTCAAATATAAACTTTTTAATAATAACTTGCAAGGAAGAGAAGGATGATTTCTATCTTGTGGAAAAGGAAAACAAAACTGTCCACAGAGATGGCATTTGTGGGTGTAAACTGACAACTCCATTGTGTCTTGTGGAGAAGCTGCCAATCTAATACGGACTTTTTCCACAGGTCATTTAGATGGAAAAGTTTATCAAGTTCTGTGAAAACAGGCAGCTGTGCAAATGAGGGAACAGATTAGATACTAGAGAATTCCCCCCTTACTCCCTCAAGGGAGATATTTTACAAAAATACACTGAGAAAACTTCAGGAAGAGCCTCTGGATTCTTTAGACTCCAGAGTTCATCCCCAAACTGAATCACTAGAGGAACAGGATTTGGTTTTACTCTTATGCTCACAAAACTGCTTGTTTCATTTCACTTTTCTCTGCTTTGATAGCACATAGGAGGCTGAACAAGGCTGGTGGAAATATGAGTGACAAAAGCATTGTCTTTATGGTGTTCTAATTACAGACAAGCTTCATATGTGTGTGTTGTGTTTTAACCCAGAGCTGTATTTTGGCTCACAGCTTTGGCTTTTCGTGACCCCTGTGCAGGACTAAACATTGTGTCAGTGGTCATGAAAAGGGAGTTGTGAAGGAGAGATCTGTTTGAGAGTCAGGTTTAAGACTGTTCTTGTAGCAGTCTGGAGGACACACCAGGAAAGAAGAGGCCTTAAGCCTACCTGGTAGAACAGTGACACCAGTTTGTCAAACAGTCCAGGTATGCAAAATTAGCAAGTGATGGTCTAAGTAGGAACCTTTCATTAGCAGGGAACGTGAGGAGTCCTAGCTTTGCTGCTTTTTTACTGCTGTGCAACATTTGGCCTGTCTTTTTCCCCAAATACACCTATTTTTTGGCTGGCCAAGAGATTAATCTCTTTATTCTAATTGCTGGTGTGAGTTGGTTCCTCTCTCCTTCGTCAGCAACATTGCAATTATCTGCCTGAATCTCTGGGGTGGAGGGTTTTCAGTGAAGGGCCTGTCTGTGTCCTTGGAAATTGCCTGCCCCAGTGGACTCAGCATAGCCTGGCACATTGACCTCCCTAAAAGTAATTTACCAAGCTTCTCTCTTAATTCAGCATGTCACCTGATGTGGAGAGATTCTCAGTGTATTATCTCTGATACTTTACTTTTGAGAGTGATTCCTTATATCAGCAAATAATTCCTGTATTGTTTGGAATGACTTGTGTATAAGTGTATAACCAGGGGTTTTATTGAAAATAAAAAAAATTCAGTCTTTACCACCATCCATATTTCTAGCAGAAAACCACTGCCACCAGAAGCCCAGAAATTAATCAGGCTTCACTTTCATATAACCCTGTTTGCATTTGGTCCTGCAGCAGTGAAATCATAATTCTGTTTTGATGTGTTTGAGAATAGTATAATTTTTCACATGTCAGCAGATTTATGATGGCATAAACCCAGGATTATTACTTCAATGCAGGAGAACATGAAGGAGGAGTTAAGGTGTAAGGGAGAATAGAGCTGTTTGCAAATGTATTTTTATCGTATAATGAAAAAACATGAAGTTTTGCAATCTTTCATCCTCTGTAGCATCTCCTTTCTTGTAGTGTGAGTGTTATCTCTTAAGGAACACTTTTAAATAAAAAAGATAGCGCACAAAGGTTCAGAGATCTTAAAAGACAGATATTATTTTAATACAGAGTGTCAAGAGCATTGGACCTTTCCTGATTTGCGGTCACAGATCCACTGTGCTGTAATGGATATGGCACTATAGATATGCTCATTTCAGGTCAGGCAACCTTGTCCACTTTATTTATGATTATTATTAACAGAAATGCTAGCTGTCAGACACGATCAACATGAATCAGCCCAAGGCCCCTGTAAAAGGAGCTATAAAGAGTCTTTAAGAGAATCACCAGAAGATCTCACAATTACTTTTGAAGTTCTGACACATTGGCGAGACATCATTTTTTCTTGAGATTAAGATCTTGTCTTTCAGTGCTCTTAAGTGCATTATTTGTATGTGTAGGTGCTTCTGCCCTGAATGTCATACATGAAGCATCAGACCTACACTGACAGCTTTTGGATAAAGCTAGTTCATATCCTTCACTGTTAGCCTAAGGTTAATTTTTGGGCTCTGCCTGGGTACCTGTACAGTTCACAGGCAGCGCAGTACAAAATTGTGTATGTGCAAAATTAGAAGAAAATAATTGTAACAAAAGATTCCTTTTGCATTCTGGTACCTATTGAAAAATCATGTGTTTACTTTATGAAGCAAATACACCTTTCCCCTGAAGCTAACCTATGCATTTAACAAACATTCCCATTTTTCTGACATCTAATATTGGTTCTGTAACATCATGTCAGCATATATTGGCCCAAAGTGGCTGTTTGTGGCAGAAACAAAGTTATTTAGCCCTGATCTACGATTGTACATTTCAAAGCTTTGTATGGCTTCTCTTTAATCCACACTGTGGTGTATTATTCCAGACCTCATTTTACAGATGGAGAAATAGAGAAGGTAGAGAGTGTTACTGACTTGCCTAATGCCCTCAGCCAAGTGAGAGCCAGATCCAGGGCTGAATTACAGGCACCCTTGACTCCTAAACTCAGCCACAACTGACTTTGCCATACATCCTCCTCTACTCTTGCTGACCAATTGAAAACAGAATTCCATTTGTTATTTTCTTTTTGTAGCATGCCCTTCTTCCTTCTCTGCCTGCAGTAATCTGTACAACTACGTTGTACTTTGATTTCTTTTCTCACTCCATTAGCCCTTCCCTGTAAGAAACAATTGGCATCTCAGCCGTATTTCTGTCTCTGGCTCCTGCCTCTTCTCTCTTGGGTAGGCAGTGCTGTCTTGAGCAGGGCACTGAAGTATTAGGGCATAGTTTGTACAGGTACAAGTTGCAGCAGTTATTTATTATTTTTTAACTCCTCAGAAATTCCGAGTGTGATGGCCCAATGCCGCTCCATGAAAAGGCAGTGATAAGAGTGCTTTTATAATACATACCCCTGTATGTGATCAGGAAGTGCATTCTGTGTGAACTTTAGTTTTAGAAAAGCTGTATTTGTATTCCTGGGGTGCAACAGATATGAAAGAAAGCCAGGTAGGGCAGCAAATTAGGGCTTGAAAGATCTTGTGTTGTATTCTCTGGTGTGCTGCTGGTTGACTGTATCACCTTGGGCAACTTCATGTAATTTCTGTGTTCTTTTGTTACCAGCTCATAAAAGTAGGTAATTCTGCTATCAAAAAAAAAAAAAAAAAAAGTAATAGCAAGGTCCTTGGATCAGAAGTGTTATCTGCCTGCCTTTTTGCTCTTCTGGTTTGACTTTTAGCCTCTTTTCCTGAGTTTAGTTTGGATGTATGTCGGCATTGCTTTAAAATCATTCTCAATGCAAAACATGACTGGATGATTTCAGAGATGGAGCCTTGATGTTAACTCTGGGTCTCGCCCACTGTGAGGTAATAGCAAAGGAAGAGCCCGGAGTCTAATGAGGTTTATCCAGTAAAGCCAAGTCTTGTTTGCATTTTCATGTTACATGCATAAATGTGTTATTTCCAGTTTTTCTGCCCTCTCCTACATATATTTACAGGTTCCTGTCCCTTACAGTGTTTCAGTACTCTGTAAGGAAACCTCCTTCCCTAGGAACAACAGGGCAGGAGAGGTTCTGAGATCATCCTTCATAAACAAGGCATTTTATGGAGATTACACTGATCTTCCTGAAGCTGTTTTCCTTCCTGTTCCCTACAAGATAGGGCTGGGTACCTAAGGAAGTCCCCATCCCATGTAACATGGAGTTAGAACCTGCCTGTCATTGCTTGCAGCCCTCTGCTGAGGTGGGACAGACTTCTGCTAAGGAGTGTATGTCCTTTGATTCGAAGCTGGTTCTGAGCTTGGAGCTTTGCTGGTGCTGAGGCTTCTGCCAGCAGGGTGAAACACTGAGGGCAGTGATCCATGGCCCAAGCAGGGCTGGGGGAGCAGCAGGTGAGCAACAGCCATTAGGTGCTGGTGGGGACCACTGCCTTGCAGCTGGTGTGCCCAGGCCCTCTCATGGGAGCAGGCCCAGGACTGGGGCACGAGAAAAAGATGTGAGACAGAAGGAAGCAGCTCAAAGACATCAGACTTTGGGTATCAAGTCCTTCTCAGTAAAGCACTTTCCAGTTGAGTCAGTCAGGGCCACTGATGCTTAACGTCTTCCTGAATGAAAACAAAAACCTAAGAGATATTATTGAAAGTCAGGCCAAGTAGAAACAAGACTGGGGGAAAATTAAGGTTTCCAAAGGTTGAATTTCTGAAGTTTAAAGCTATGCCTTGAGTTGGAGTTGTCTATCTCAGAATCTGGAGAACCCTACTTTTGTCAATCCAGGATAGGATTTGGGTGTGCCTATGTGTGTGTGTGTTTGTGCATGTGCTTTCATCTTCTTTGCATGGGGGACTGTCTGACTACAGATAATTAAACATTCCTTCTGCAGCATTTGGTGACATTTGTAGTAAAGTTTCATGACTCCTTGCAGCTCTTTCTCAGTACTAAACTTTCAATACCAAAGAAGAGCAAATTGCTACATAATTTTCAACACTTTAATGAAGAGAAAGACTATTAAGACATGACGAATTATCTACAATCAGTCTCCTTTTTCCTCATGCTAGTGTGCCCTGGGTTTCACTGATGGGATGGTTTTAAAGATGGCAATTTTGAGGCTCCTGGAAAGCCCTGAAAACTCTATATTTGAACATATTTACTCTCTGGAAGCGCTTAGCCCCTTCTATGAAAGCAGCAAAAAGCCAGAGGCTGAATCTACGGACTGAAAATTATGAAAGTCTGTCTCCAACGAATATTGCAAAGCATCACATTTTGAAACATGGCCAAAATGATAATGACGAAACAAAACACCAACAAAGAGAGTCTGAGCTTTTCTTGTTGAATCCAAGTGAAAAGGAATTTGGTTCATGTTTAGACTGCCTAAGGCACAGTGTGGGGAGCTGAAAAATGCCCTTTGTATCAGAAAGCTGGAGGGCACCTCCAGTATTTCTACTATAACTTTCTTACAAGTGATGGTAGCTAATTGATATCCTTTATTATGCTTTTACCATGACAAAGGATGTTTAGAATTATATAAGAAAATGGTGTTTGCATGCAGGTGACCACTTTATGCATGTGGCTTGCTACTGGACAGCCCTGGGGTGAGTAGAGGGAGGGGAAGTGCAAGCTTCAGCTCCAATTTTTTTTTTGTTCATTAAAACAACAGCATTGATTTTCTCAGGTCAAAGCCAGGCCATTTCATGCAGCAAATCTGTGTTGAAAGGGATCAGAGTAATCATTTTTTACACGCTTGACTACTGCATGCCAGCACTGAGCTTTCAGCCACATGAACATAGGAATGATTTAATAGAGGAAGTGGCAGCAGGCTATTGTGTGCAGTGAAGGCTCCATGTAACATGCATGACTGAGTCGCACACCATTAGGCTGGGTGTAAATAAAACCTGCTGCTGACACTGCCACAGAATTGGCTCACTGGAATGCCTCCACCACTGTCCTGTTGGGAGCTAATGTTCTGGCTTTAGAGCCCTTCCCCCTCCAGCCTCTGCCTTTGCTGTCCAAGTGACTGGAGCAGCTCTTCAATGCAGTACTGTAGTCATAATAACCAGCTTCTAAAATAATGCCACAGTGCTGACAAATACCAAAATCCAGCCTGAAGAGAGAGAAATGTCTAGAAGAGACTCTGGTTGGGTTGTTTTGCTGGGAATTGTGGGTGATGTGCATCTTCCCTGGAGCATGTCCCAGATTGCTTGTCAACCTGCCATGCCGCAGGAGGGCTGCTTTCTGATCTGGTTTCTGCAGTGCTCGTTCACCAGCTCTAAACTGCCCGGAAAAGCTCCTTTTAAAATAAGACAGTAATTCTGAAAGTAAGGTTAGGAAATAAACTGGGTAGATAGAAATAAACTGTATTGATAGAAAAAAAATAGAAGTTGGCTGTATATCAGCATATTCCTTATACCAGTACAGAAACAACATATCTAGTATAGGTGTGGATGGAATATTATAAACAAGCATTGCTTTATTCTAATAAACAGGAAACAAGTGATTTCTTGCCTCAAGTGCCCTTGTACTTCTTATCAATTCACAACAGTGGGCTTGCATAACAGTTTATACAGAATATGGCCTGAATTATTTTAGTGAGATGGGCATAGAAAATTTTCTTCTGAATGATGGATCCTCTCAGTGTATCCCATTCTAGATGTTTGAGTGCAACATGGTCCTTTCTATGCAATCTGTGGAATCTGAGTTGTGAGGATAAATGATTGTGATTTAGATTTTCTGGAAATATAGGCCTTGATTCTTTAGTGCTTGGAGTACTGACCTCAAGATGGGCACCCTAAATACTTCTGATGAAGTCTCCACATCATGAGAGGGGCCTTCCACTTGAAAACACTGGCAATGACTTCCTCTTCAGGAGGAGAACTGTGCAAACTGTATGAAAATCTGTGGAGTGAATAGCTGTGTGCTCAGCACTGGGCAAAGTTCACTATAAAATCAACTAGGAGAAAGGAGGTCAAAGGAAAGGGAAGGAGTTAGTTGAGTCATGGACAATTGACCATAAGGGCAGATCCCACTAGGAAATAAGAAAGAGAGACAAAGTCAACACCACGTTTTCAACTGAAACAGAGCAGGAACCCTGTTGTCAGACAGTGAGGAGCAGCAGAGGAAATAGGGATAGATAATCTTTGTGCATGAGAAAAGTTTGATACTGCAACTGACATCAAACTGCAACATGCTGTTGCTGTTGGAGCCACAGAAGGAATAGTGTGAGCTTAGGGGTACTGCTGTAGTTAGCCAGGTCTGGTTTTTGTAATTTCCTTGGACTGTCTGGTAAGAAAAACCAAAATGCTGAAGAACACGTTCTGTACAGAAAGGCGATTTTACATCCCATAACATTAAATGCTGTGGGGAATAGCTTTGGCCTTTAAGCACAAAATATAAACTTCGGAAGCAATGTTATATGAAGTTACAGTTTCATTTTCTGTTGGAAATACCTTGAAATTTCCAGGACAGCAGTTGTTTTGCATCCCATTTGGATGTATCCTGCTTTGAAGAGATACACATCACACTGTTTCTCATTAAGATTTTGTACTTGCAGTTTTTGCCTTTACCTTTTTCACAGAAAAGATGCTCAATCTGGAATGTGTGCTTGGAAAAAAGCCTAAGGGGAACATTCCAAAATATACAGTACTTAAGCAAAACCAGACTTTTTAGAGCTTTTGCCCTGGTCAACACATACTTTTATGAGCACACATCCTTTTGCAGTTTGGCAGTTTGCTGAGATCAGTGTGCCTTCTTATCCTTAAAGTTACCCTCACATACCTTGGTGTGTATTCCTCATACCTTAAGGCTCCTCTGGGCTTACCTTTGCTGAAATACATTGTAGCTTCAGTGCCACTCTTCAGCCAGATCTACTGCATGCCTTCTCTTCACACTGCATGTCTTCACTGCTGTGCTACTCTCTTTATCCTAAAGTTTACCTGGCCAAACCTTAACCTATAGCTTAAGGTAGAGCAATAGATCTGTTGCAAAAGCAAATCTTGTATCCTGTGTATTTTCATGGTTATTTAACAGCCTGCTTATTCATACTCAAGCTAGGTTCAAGAAGGGTTATTCTGAGAATGGGTAAATTCAAACTAGGTGAAAAACACATCCTTCAGGGCATTTAGCAAATGGCATTTTGCTTTACATACTGCATGGTCATAAATGAACATGAAGTTATTTTATCCTGGGTTCATCTTACTGGGTTTCTTTCAGGTTGATTTTTGGTATAAATTTCTTTTTTGAATGGAGGAATGAATTCTGTTTACATGGTGGGAGGGTCAGCCAGTTTCCCAAGGTGCAGAGGTGAGGCAGAGGTGGCAGGGTGCTGAGATCTGTTCCTGTTGAGCTCCCTGGCTGCCCACTTTCTTCAAAAGTCATACATGGGGAATAGAGGAGTAGTGTGCTGTAATTCTCACTAAGCATGTTATTTATTACACAGTCAAAATTGGTGAGATCCTAACTCCATCAAGTGCACCCAATAAATTTGGGACTTCAGATGGATATTTTCTATATGAATGGAAACCTGTGTTAATTTTAAAAATTTAATTGTTGTACATTCTTATGGATGAGCAAGCTGTCAGCTGCTTTGTGATATTCATCCCAAAGCTCTGCTTAGGCGGTATCTCCTTACTGATCCCTATTAAGGTAAAATAAGATAAAAACCAGGGACTAAATGGAGAGGTCAGTGGCAGGAGTCTCCTGTCAAATGGCACCATTATTTTCTGTACCTGAGCTAATAAACAGCCTATTGATCAGTGCATGTTTAGAACAAACTAGAGCCAGTTTTACCTTACTGGAAAGCGGAAGAAGATCTTTCATTTTAATTTCTCCTCAAAGCACTCTACAGCTCAGATAAATCATCCTGAGTCAGCATTCAAGGTGCAGATAAACAGACATCTCTCTTCTTCTCTCTCCTCTGTGTATCCCCTGGAAGCCCCGAGCAGGTCTCCTGTGTCCTGGAGGAGCCCCTTGGCAGAGAGGGTGGCAGGGTGACTGTGTGAGGCAGCTCTGCCCCACTGCATTGCCCCAGTGCACCATGAGCTGCAGTCCTGTTGTCATAATCCACAGGCAATCCAGACACGAGCTCTGGCTAGAAAAACACAATGAGTTAATGTCTCCTGCCACTGCTGCATTCTCAGCTGTCCCTCTCCCAAGGACTAAGTGCTGTTAAAGGAAGCCTCAGGCTGGAGCTCTTCTAGACTGCAGGCTTCTGCTTCCCATTGAGCCAAATGAATATAAATGGGAACAAAATGCACAAAAAATTACCATCATTCCTCTGCTTCATACCCCAGCAATATGTTTTGCTTTGCTCCAAGTAGGAGCCTGATGCTGTTCTTGTGGTCAGGTGCATTGGAGCCATCCACCTGCATTTCCAGAGTCTTGGACCTGGACTTCAACTCTGACTGGAGACAGAGTTTTTCCAGTAGAGTGGTTTAAAAGTGCTTCATTACACAAGAAGGTGGTTTTAAGAGCCACAGTGGGGAAAAGAGGAAGAAAATCAAACATCACAGCAAAAGGCACTACCCTAGTCATAATCAGCCATGCATGGAGAGCTGAGCAGAAGGAATTTCCAGTCTCCTCAGCTGCTTCCTTGAAATGCTAGAGCTAGTCTGAAGGGCATGTCAGGAAAGTAAATGCGACCATTATTGTGGGGCAGAAAGAAAAAAATCATTAGCAGCACTGGGTGCATTAAACAGAAGGTCAGATCTGATGCCTGTAGATATCGCTGGCTCTGAAAGTTGTCCAACAGCAAAGAGATTGTATTTACATTCAGACAAAATTTGAAAAACTGCCTCTGTGAGACACTATGACCAAAAGCCTCAAAAGTACTTAAAAATGTATTGAGTCCTTTTGATCTTGAGTGACACTAGAATGATACTCGGGGCCCTTCCCATCTAAGCAAGCGGAGGACTTGTTTCCCAGGAGGGGCTGAGCCTATTTCAGGATCTCTCCCTGCATGTAATAAAAGCACTCCATCATGCTCTCTCACACCCCTTCAAGTATGCAACTGCTCCCAGGATTTCTTTACCTTCCTCTAGCACTGCTGACCAGAGTCACCCTTAGAATCACAGTTTGTTGGGGTCTTCCCAAACTGTCTCTCTTGTTGTCAGTTTTTGGCTATGGTAATGGGTCAGGTCTTGCTTTTCCTTTTATCATGATTTGACTCTTCTCTTGGTCAGGCAGTTTAATCTAGAGATGAAATGCATTCAAGGTAAGGGAATGCTGACACGGTCTTCCAGTGACTGGTACCACAGAACTAAAATAACTCCTGCTTGCTGGTATTTGTAAGGCTTCATTTGTTCTGGCATGAGTTTTTTTGCTGGGCTGCAGTTTGAGCAATAAACACAACTATGGTTAAGTGTCACAGGATGACAATCTCCAGTTGTTTGGTATGAAGGGGTCTTGTAGAGCTCCCTGTCTACCCAAAACTCTCTGTCAATCAGCTCTGGCTGTGCTCTCTTTTTCCTGTATTGGGTTATCTCAGATGTATCAAAAAAAAAGCTCTGTAGACTAGGCTTTTCAATAAACCATTCTCATTCATTTTAAAGCTAGAATTTACAGGTTAATTACTTGTCTCTAACAGAGACCTACTGGTTTCTAGCACAGACTGTTGTACTCAGAAATCCTGGGATTTCTGTGATTTCTGAGATGTNGGTATGAAGGGGCCTTGTAGAGCTCCCTGTCTACCCAAAACTCTCTGTCAATCAGCTCTGGCTGTGCTCTCTTTTCTCAGCATTGGGTTATCTCGGATGTACCTGTAGACTAGGCTTTCCAATAAACCATTCTCATTCATTTTAAAGCTAGAATTTACAGGTTAATTACTTGTCTCTAACAGAGACCTACTGGTTTCTAGCACAGACTGTTGTACTCAGAAATCCTGGGATTTCTGTGATTTCTGAGATGTGAATAGTTCTCAAAGTCAGCCCAGAAGCAGACTCCCATTAATGAAACTAGGCAATACTTCCTTACTTGAAATTCCAAAAATTAGACAATTAATAGGTATTTTGGGGGTTTTTTAGCTTTTATTGAAGCACCACGTTGACAGACATGTTGAAACTATTTACATTCAAATCTCAATAAATGTAATGTGGGAAATTCCTATAAATGACTTTATCTTGTTTTTAAAATAAAATCTGCATGATCATTCAGTATCTCCTCCCTCTGGCTGGCATCACTTATGTGCTTGCAGCCAAGAAAGCCAGTTAATAGTTTCATTCAAACTTGCTGGCTCCAGCTTTTGTTTTTGGCTTCTCTCATCCTTTTTATTCCTGCTGTGTCCTAGGGAAGACCTTGTGTCAGCTACAAAACTTTTGTTTCGTTTTGCTTGTTTTTATTTAACCAAGCCATTGCTCTGATTGTGCTAAACCAAGCAGGGAAATGCAGCCAGTTGTTTTTATGGGGTCTGTTCTGTTTTTGTCCTTTCTCCCAACAAACCACTGCCATTAGGCCAGGGTCATGCATTTTCCTCCTTGCTCTACCGTAGGCCCTGACTTGGCTTCTTGTGTGGCAGACGCTTTGCAGAGGCTGGCTAATGCTTGTCTTTGACTGTGCCAGTGGCAGTAAAGAGACAGGAATGCCAGGCGAGACCAGTTCCATCCTGCTGCCTTGGGTCCTTCATCAGCTCATCTGTATGTGCTGAGACCTTAATCAAAGGGGAGCAGATGCAGGCTCTGTGAACTTCAGGGTATATGTGCCCTCTGAGTGTCAAATCCTGTCTGGCACCAAGGAACACTGAGGGTGTCACTCACGATGAGTGGGCACTGCACATTGCAGCTACAGCTCCCATGGCCTCCCTGGGTTTTCCCTCCATTTTCTTCTGTGTCTCAGAAGGCCAAACATATCATTTGTAGACTTCTCTGCAATGGAAAGGAGAAGCAATAACTGTGCTGACGTGCAATGGCACTTTCTCCATTGGCAGGGTCGCAGAGGAGGAGGCTCATTCCAGCTTTATCCCTTGACACCGCCTCCCCAGCAAGGAAGCCTGCCAACAGCCCCGGGCTCCGCTGGGTGGATGGGCCGCTGCGCAGCGGGCAGAGGGGGCTGGGGGAGCCCTTTGAGATCAAGGTCTATGAGATCGATGACGTGGAGAGGCTCCAGCGACGGCGAGGTGGGGACAGCAAGGTGAGTGCGATCCGTGCGATCTCCTGGCGGGTGTAAATTGCAAAGGTCAGCGCTTAAAACACAGGACTGGGGGGAGTATTGAGGTTGAGTATTTTAGAGCGATGAAGGATTATAGGCTTCATTATTGTTTTAAGGTATTTTTTTCTTCCTAGCCTCTGACACTTGTTGAAGCTATTTGTGATTTTTGGAAAAACTTGTTGGGAGTGGGGTTTCCACTGAACTTCACCCACAGCAGATCTGTTTACAGAGGAGAATGTGAAATAGTGTGGAGACCTTCACACAGAGTTGGATGAGGATAGTTCTGTTACTGGAATTGCTTCCACACTAGGGAGGGTAGCAGAGTCCTCAGATAGCTTCATTTGCTGCACGTCTTGAGGGCTGCCACCCCCCAGATGTCACGTGAGGCCATGCTGGCTGTCTCCACCACTGCACCTCATACTGTTACTGTGCCCCAGAGGTTTATAGAAAATATATCTTCTTTGTTAATGACTGGGAATTGCTAGAGCTTTTCATAACATTCTTCTTTTGTTTCAGGATGTTTCAAATTTGATATTGCTACCAGTTCTCTTGTTTTAAAATATGACTAATGCATTACTTATGCATCAAGCACAGGGGTGTATTTGGGCTTTCAATACAGCAAGCAATGGATTTCCTAGTCCCAAGAGCTTAGATTTTCTTAGCCAAACTGTGGTGAAAAAGCAGAAATGTTTTCCTACTGTTAATCTAATTTCAAGATGCTGCCTGTTATTAATTATTATGGTTTATTATTAACTACCATTGCAAAGTCTCCAAAGCTCACTGATGGAAAACATGAAAACCAAACAAAAGCAATAAAAACAAAGCAGATGATGGATGATATCATGCAGTGATTCATAAGCTTCCAGAATAAATGACTCATTGTCAGTAATATTGATTGGAAGATCATTTCACTGAATGGACCTGGGTATTTCTTCTCCTCTTCACCTGTTCTTTCCTTACTTCTTTTTCCTGGCTGGCAGGAGGTGATATGTTTCAATGCCAAGCTGAAAATCCTGGAGCATCGCCAGCAGAGAATCGCTGAGGTCAAGGCCAAGTATGAGTGGTTAATGAGAGAACTGGAGGTGACCAAACAGTACCTGATGCTGGATCCTAATAAATGGCTCAGTGAATGTAAGGGCATCATTTTATTGCCTGAACTCATGGGTTTCCTTTGGTTTATTTAATAGGGGGGAAGGGAAGGAAGCAGAAATGTCTGGTAAGAGTGAGATGTAAGCTACTGTTTGTATACTAAAATGAACCAACACATGACCTAAGGGCAAGCTTTAGATTGACTGTCTTTCTAGAACTAGTTCCTACAATTCTTATTAAATGTTAACAGTAGAACTGAACAATCCTTTTTGCCTGAGAGCTGAATGTTGAAATGGTACAGGATTCTAGTGCTGGATGCTGCCTGGATGTTGCCATTGGTAGATTAACATTCACGCATTTCAGTCCACAGTTCCTGAAAATGAGATTTTTTTTTTTGGCCTCAGATCACTCAAACATATGAGCAATATTATAAATCTGCTCTAGTACCACAAAATAACACTGTGGAGCAAACTCCTCCCTTGGCAGCAGTGAGCTTACATGAAATGAAATGAAATTTGGCCCATTTTTAATAACTATAGATGTGTAAATTTCAGAGAGCTTTAAGGGCATTCACATTCAAATGAGGAAGGACCTCAGCACCTCTAAGGGAAAAAAAATATAAAGAGTACTGCAGTAGTTATACAACAGTTTTTAGTATTAGCAAGCAAATAAGTTCATATCCAAGAGTTCTAGAAAAAAACCCACAATGTGCAGAAGTTTATTTAGGATAATTGCGAGCGGCAAAATGAGGCTGGCTGGTGTGTTCCCTTACAACATCCGAACTCTTCCTTGGACAGCTGCCTTAAGCTGACACCAGATCGGTACATCCTGCAAAACAACCACAGTACAGGTTTCAGGAACACTATAGAGGAAGAGAGATAAAAAGGACAGTTTTAAAGAGAGAGAGAATTTTGCTATGCATTGCTGTCCATTTACTGTGATGCTTTTGCTTCTAATGCCAATGTGGTAAATGCAGAAAGCCTGAAGGTTTGCAGAGACCTCTGGAACCAGATCAGATGGGCAGTGCTGGCTCAGACAATGTGTCTCACTCTTGGCTTCCATGGAAGCTGCTGGGCACCTGTGTTGGAGGGATCGATGTGTGTGCCTTCCCTTGCTTTGCTGGAGTGGTCTAGTGGGAATCACATGGAATACGGGAGGTGTGAGGAACAAGGAACCTAGAGGTTTGTTTTAAATTCTAAGTTCTGAATTCAACAAAGGGATTCAACAATTCTCCCAGGGGAGAGCTGCTACTTAAAGCTCTTTCTGGTCAGCAGAATGTGTGAGGAAGTCAGTACATGCTTAGCATTCAACATTTGCTGGAGGATGATGGAGCACAGTGAAGGCATCTGCAGTTCTGGTGAGGATGGCAGAGCAGATCGCTCCAGAAAGCATCCAATGTAACTTGAAAGTATTTTTCAGTGTGGACAAGTTGCTGTGTCATTTTAATAACCATTAAACAGAAAAGGCAACTTTTAAAGACAATGGCAAGCCAGAGGTAATTTTGTGTGTAGTACTGATGAGTACTGTAGTACTGAAGACTTGAATTAGCTCTGACTCTCCCACCAGCCATCACCAAGTTTTGTCTGCTTTTCCTATTTGTGTGTTTTCTTTCTCACAGTTGATCTGGAGCAGGTATTTGAGCTGGATTCTCTGGAATACTTAGAGGCCCTGGAATGTGTGACTGAGCGTTTGGAAAACCGTGTCAACTTCTGCAAGGCCCATCTCATGATGATCACCTGTTTCGACATCACCTCTAGACGCCGATAAAGTATGAACCTCAAGAGAATTTCAATGCGCATCTCTGCCATCCTCCTTTTCCCTTCCAAACAGCATCCCAAAGACAAAAGAATGAGGATGAAGGTTGGAGTCAAGTCTCAGCTGTGTGTATGAGAGATTTGCTATACTATATGGAGGAGTAGTATTAAAAAAACAAACAGAACAAGCATGCAAAATGGAGATAGAAGGTTGTTGATACTCTTAGCCTAAAAGAGCACTTTGCGGAACCTTTTAAGGACATGTCTGTAAATAAGAACTGCTGGCAGAAGATACTTCTTTCCCTGCATTAGCTGAGGAAGGAGGAAAGGTGGTTGTGGGACTTCCATTGAGAGGTTCATTAAAAGAAAACCTATCCAGAAAAACTGTTCAAGTGCCTTGCAAATCTTTGTTATCCAAACATTTATGTTCATACTTTATTGTGTACAGATGGTGCTAGTCAAGAAAAGAAAAAGGAAAAAAAAAAAACAAATACACTTTTGAAATGTATTTACAGCTTGTTTTTCTCTTGGTGTTTTCTCCTATTTCAGACTTGCTGTTTCTAAGTAACTTGTGTTTGTAGAGATATTTCCTAATCAGTACAACATATGAATAAATGTTAACTGTCTTTTCTTGTTACCAGAGTAAGGCCACTCAAAGAGAAATTCAGCTTTCCCAGATGACACAAACATATTTCTAGCAGAGAGTAAGGTTTGTTTAAATGCTCTTCTCTACTCTCTTATATGCTGGAGAACACTGTCATTTTCCCAGCCTGTAAGTTTTGCAGTGTATGAGAGAGAAGTGACATTACTGTGAAGTAAATATCTTTTCAATTTGATCCAACCCCCATAACATGTTTTCTTGTTCATATATGTGTTGCTTTGTACTGGCTGGAGTTATGAACTCCTTTTTCTGGTGCTAGTAACTTGCTGGAAAATTCTCCTCTAGCTAAGGATTGCCATGTTTATGAGTCCAAAAATGAGTGATTTATTCTTTCTTGAGACTATGACTGATAAAATTTAGCTTCACCTCTTTATGACATATACCACTGCAAGACATGTTTTGTCGTCTTCTGATCTCTGGTCCAGTGTGTCCATACTCAACAGATGTACCTGAGAAGTGCAGGCTCTGCTCAGCTCAGCACATCTGGAAATACAGCAAATGAGTACATACAGTACTTCAAGCATGTTGGCTATGGCATGGTTACCTGAAGCCATGGCAAAATTCACATTGACATCAGAAGGACAAGGGTCTGCACCTCCATGCACATCCAATTATTCTACTAGTTGGCCTCTTTATCCACAAAACAGTACATGGAAAGGAACATCCTTTGTGTTTCATAAACAAATATGCAAAACCTGCATTTTAATTACATATGAGCATGAAGAATTATTTTTTTTTAATTAGGTTTCTTATTCCTCTATACTGAAATAAGCACATTCACAAAAATTCCTCTCTCACATACATTTGTGCTACCTTCCTGTTGCTTATGAGGAAATAAGACTCTCATTTAATATACTCAAAAATGCATGAACTCATTATACTCATTAACTGCTGTACTTAAGTGCAACTCTTCTTTTACCTGCACCATCATATCAATGCCGTCTTACAATACCCCAAGCAGCAAGTCCCAGTGGAAAAATAATACTGGTAGATTGTTTAGTGGTTAGGTGAACAGAAAAGCTTTTTTTAAAAGTAGAAGTAACATTTGTATAGTTTTATTTTCTTTTAGTGCTCTACAACTTGTAATAACAAATCATAATCACTCTATTACCCTTGTCACTGGATTTTGTAGAAAATTCTTCTTTCAAGCTATATATTTGGAAAGGAAAAAAGGTCCTGTGTGAAAGTCACTTTCTAGTCTGTTCCACAGAAATTTCCTATCATGAAACTTATATTCTAAGTAAGTATTAAAGACATATCCACTTCTCTCTCAAGGAAAAAAAAAAAAACCAAATACCAACCAACTCTGAAAATCCCTGCAAACAATGCAATTTAACTGTCTTCTCTTTGTAGCAATTTCAGTAGCAGTTACTGTGTATTGGTTCTTTGGAGGCCACGTCTTCCCTGCAGGGCCCCATGGCTTGAGTGCAGCTGCAGAGAGCCAAGGAAATTGTCCCTGCACACAGTCCATGACTTACGCAGGAGTGGTGGTGTTTCTGCAAATCAAGTGGATACATTTTGGAGCTATTGTAAAATACCCATTGCATGTAATATCCCTCAGCCACGTTAACTCAGTTATTCATTGGCTCTCAATTTGGTATGTCTGTAGCTTAGGAGGCATAGCAAAAAGCACATGTACCTAGCCATTATTTTAAAGAGTAGAAGTGTATGTTCACCCGGTTTATCACGATGGGCAAAAATTGATCCCTGAAACCAAACGGAATATGCCAAGGGTGAATTTTGCGTACTAAAAAATATGTGCTAATTAAGCAGCATCACAGTACTTACAAATATTTTATTTCTGAGGATCTAATTAGAGTAGCCATTAACTCCCATAATATACTAGTATTCATATTTTAAAGTCCATATGCATTCTTGACTTTCTGTCATTTCATTTCAGAATTTGCCACTACGTTTTTAAGAATTGTGATGGCTTAATACAAAAAAAAAAGAATGAAAAATATGTGGAGATTTTACATGATAAAATGTTTTCTTCTTGAAAGCAGCTTTTTCCGTCAGAATGTATATTATTATAATTCAAGTATTTGCAAAACACATAAAGCCTTCAGGACCCTATTATGAAATTGATCTCAGTTTACAGTAGCCAGCATTTTAGAGAAGACACATAGACTTCTGCAAGTCATCCAGGAAGCCCCATTCTTTAAGGCATTGCCAGCATAATGCTGTTTTTATGCTGATTTTTTAAAAGGCATCATGTTGCCCAAAATACACAAGAGCAACATGAATGTAACGCCTAATCATTTTCACATTCAGAAATCAATCTTATTTCCCTGGGACAGCTTTAGTAGGAAACAGCAGTGTTACTGTAATGAGGTTTGAAGGTTAATTCTTTGTTCGCACGTGTCACAGGAGATCGCGGCTCTTCATTGTCGGGCTGTGGGATGGCTGTGGAACACCAGCACTGCTCCACATCCCCACCGGCACCTGGGGGCACTTCCTGAGAACTGCTCCTCCCGGCATACATGAACCTTATCCACACAAGGGACAGGAGTTGCTCTGTAGCCATAAATTCAAGTGTAAGCATAGGCTGGTGACTTTGGCTGTGCTGTGGGTTCAGACATCCCTCTGATCTGTGTGAGCTCTCACAGCAGGCAGAAGCTGCTCTTACTCTAGGTGCTGGGCCAAATTGTTCTCTGAAGGATGTGGGAGAGCCCAGATTCCTGGTACATTTGTCACATGTCTTTTCTTTTGCCATGCATGCCTTGCATTTGCCTCAAAACAATTCCTTGTCAATTCATTAAGATCTAAGTAATCCAAAGTATTACTTTACAGAAAGACAAGGAAGAAAACTAATACTGTCTTTTCTTAGGTTTTCTTATCATCTCACCTGCTCTAATAAAACGGAGGCACAATTGCATTAAGAATCACAAGAGTTATACCAGAGTAAATCCAGTTGTGAGGAAAATTCATCTACCTGCCGTTTTTTAAGGTACTTACTGTTAGTTATATAGTAGAAGATCATGCTACTCTTACAAATTTAACTTTCCCTCATTTTGTGTAAGGGCCACACACAGATGCTGAACATCTGTCTCCAGTCCAGTCTTAGAAGAGCCACTGCTATAAATCCTAGCTTCTGAAACTTGCAGGTCCATAAAATAGTAACTGGTACCAAAAAATAGCATGATCCTCTGACATGATTCTTAGTGAGAGCTGCATAAAATGTCCAAAAATGGATCAAAGATACACACTGGAATTTTTTTCTTTTATCTCTAAACATGGCAGTTATAGAGGCTGAAGGCTGGGAGTGATGCTGGAAGTAATACACACTAAATCCCATGACAGGACACAGACAATCTTGAAGTGTGGGTTTTATTTTTTCACTTTTTTCATTTATCTTAATAATATGGTTTGTCTTAAAATCGGGACCTGTGGCATAGAATTCAAATGTGATGAGAGCTGAAAAATATAGACTGTTTTACACAAATCACCTTTTACAAATATTTGTGATTTTGCTGCATCATTTCTAATGAGCTAAAAATCATTGTAGATAAATGCCCAGATAAATACGCACGCACACAGGCTGAGATGGCCCCTTGCACATTGCTGTGGGGAAGTGGCAGAGCTGCTCACAAATGGCAACACCACCACTCCCCTTCTCTCCTCCAAGGAGTGCCTGCCTACAAAACCACTGCCCTTGCACTCACCTGGATGAAGTTAACCTATGCCACACTACAGGGAAAACTTATTTTTTAAACTCTTTCAAGGGCTTCTTTAAAACGTTCTTTCTTACCCAGTCCTTCAGCTGATGTAGCCAAATTGCTGCAGTTCCCAAGCAGAAGCTGTTAAAGCCTCTGAAAGTATTCCAGATGAACTACTCTATATTTCAGAGTGTCGTGAATTTACGGCATGATATGTTATAATCACAGCTGTTTAACACAACAATTTCTGCATGTGCTTGAGGTATACAGTGTGGTTACATAAACAGAGAGCCTGGACCCTTGGTGGTCTGTGAAGCTTTCTGTCTAGTCCTAACAGATTTTAAATTGTAAATTGAAGCTTCTGTATTGCAGAAGCAAATTCAGTTCTCCTAAGCCAGAGGCTGAGGGACCTCCAATGCCAGTTCATATGATGGGAAGGATGGTTGCACAGCACCAGGGATGCAGCAGCTCACTGCAGAGATCAAAGCACTGGTACCATTAAATACCAATAGGAGTGGATGGTGACCATAGAGAGAGGCACTTCTTCTCAAATCCATGGATGGTGGCATACCTTGCTTAATCCTGGTGTACTCATGGTCTGTGCTTTGTAACTCCACAGGCTTTTGCATTGGCAACACACAGCACTTTTTGAAGACACAAGGCTGGCTGTTGCTAGCTATCCTAAGATTTGTGAGAGGTTTCCAAATAACCATAGCAAACAAAACGGTGAATGATTTGTCAGTGCAAAGTTAATAATCTCTTTCTCTTGCGTTTATTGTGCACTCATCCCAGGGTTATCTGAGCTTCCATACCTGTTCCTGGAAATAATAAACCATTTTATTATTGTCTTTATCTTTTCTTCTTTCCCTTCTCAAGCATCCTTTCAAAACAAACAAACAAAAAAAATAATTTTCCCTTGGAAATGTAGCACCTTTTTGCCACTAAATTAATGAACAGCAGTCTTGTGCTCACGTATGCAAACTTATGAAGCTCACAAAGGGCATGATGATTCTGCAAAGAATGGAGGTTTTGACAAACAAATAGTAGCATTCAGTAGCATTCGGTTATAGTATTTCAAACTACCTTCAAACCCTCCTGGGCAGGAAATAAAACACAACCCAAACCATTTTACTTTGAGTGGTCCTACTTAAGTATTGAGCAAACTTTATAATAATGGTAATAAATTGGTGCTTGAGGCAGTTTCAGCTATATTACATATTCTCTATATACTATAGATATGGATGTATTCACCCTCTTTATTGTATATGTATGTGTGTGAGTGTTTACATGTAGCACACATACATATATGTTTTATGTATGCATTGATACTAACTTTTCTACATTTTACTTCTTTCCCTCCCATAGCTGAAACTGCTGGTTACTAACATCCACATCCACATCATATTCTATGTATGAAGGATATAATTTATTTGTAAACTCAGGATGTTCTTGTTTTATAGAGTTGCTTGTATTTTATAATTTATTTACACATCATGGTTGGAAATGCTTATCTAAGTGCTATGCATTGAAGTGTATGTTTGCTAAATCCATTTCACTCTGTCCGTGGCTATGTTCTTTCTTATTATAACAGTGGTATAAAATAGGGCTAAGGAGGAGAGAAACTGATAGATATAGAACTTATGCTGGTCCCATCACTGGGCAATTCCAGAAGAGGATGTATCAGTAGTGTATATATATATATATATATATATATATA
>VYXF01006929.1:0-14989 GCA_013397295.1 Polioptila caerulea | reverse complement strand
TATATATATATAATCAACTAAATTTTATGGGGAAAAAAGGAGAAAGAACGGCATGAGGACAAGTCCAAAACGTGGAAAGTCACAGCCATTTCCAAGTTTGTCAACAAATGCATTGAACCTTTTGCCATTAAAATTGTAAAGTTTATTGTTTGCTGGCTAAAAAATATCCCTTTTGTGGTATCTGAGGTGTGAAACATTGTCAAAAATATGATGTCTGAAAAAAATCAAACTATAGTGGCATTAAATGTTTACTTTTATCTTACCAATATATCTGCCTCCTTCTCCTGACTCTTTCACTTTGGATAAGAGCATTTCATGGCATTTCATACCAGAGAATGCTTTTGAGCCACAAGAGGGTATGGTATCGTAAGAGTGAAAGTGAGCAAGAGAGCAAGATCAAACCTGAAAATAAAATTACCAAAGGGGTTCTATCAAGAAAATATTGCTGAGAAGCAAATTCACCAGAAAACAGTAAGGAATTGCAGGGTTTGTTACCAATGACAGAAATACTACAAGCAAGCAGAGCAGCATTAACTTCTCCCTTGCTGCTCTCCAGAAACATAAAGAAAACAGTCACAGATCTGAAATGGTCAGGCTTTTACATAAGCTGGTTATGCATATACACAGGGGGTTGCTCTTTTGCATCTGTGAGCAGGGGAAAAATCTGAGAACAAACAAATATAAAAGATGTATTCATAAGTATAATTTCTTATCATCTTTAGCAATTGTGTCACATTTCCCTTGGCCACCATGCAGGTAAGTAACACATGGGAGTGATAAAAAGAGTTTGTGTCCATTACTCAAGACATTTTTCTCTCTCAGAGAGGCAGTGGTGGCAGGTTCAGCTGAGCTCTGACCTGCTGCTGAGGTGTGCACAATACCTGCTTGCCTTCACTTATGTTTGTGCTGTTCCCTGTTGCTAATTAAGAGAGCACCTTGATTGCACGACCAGATGTGAACAAGCTCTCTGGGAAAATCTCTCATGCCCACCAACACCTGGATAAGCCCTGATAAGGACACTGGGCTCTTCCCATTGGAAGAAAACCACAGATCTTATTTCCTGTGGGAAAGATTTAAAAAAAAATCCCAAATAATTCAAAACATCCTTTGAGGCACATCATTTGCTGGCAGATTATTTTCTCATATTCCTTACTTCAAGAGGGACACATTAGGGTGTTAGGCATTAAATGTTTGGTTAACATTTTGACGAAAATCTAATAAGGCCCTTTCTTCTATTTTATTATTGTAGAGCACAGTGGCAGATCTAGGTGTCACAGTGTCAGGAAAGGCAGTTGTTTATGGTGACCACTTTTAAAGGAAAATACGGAGGTGGATACAGTGGCAAAGGCTGGCAAAGGTGGTGGGGAGGAGACAGTCTCCTCCTTTCCCCTCTTAGAGCAGCAAGCCCTGTACTACATTAGCTGCTGCCCCAGGCCAGTGAATTTGCATGCTGTGCCTCTCCACAGTTGCTGTAAATGAAGATAAACAGCCATTTCTTTTGTCTGTGGGCTGTTCAGAATAGCTCTGATTTGCTCTAAAGAGCTAAAAGGCTTATTGCCTACTTTTGAGGTAATTTATCTTCATTGCTGTTATCATGCAGCCACATCAGTATTAAGGAGCCCGAAGTGCCTTACAGAGACAAAAAGAGAAAAATGGGTTAGTGCAAGTCCTAGACTTTGTCTAAGACAGAACTGATGGTGAGGAGCTCTAGACGAGCTGAAAATAGAATCAATTCACTCTTGGTCAAATCTGGAGCCTTACAAACCTTAATGCCACAAACTTCTGATTTGGGGCAAGACAGCAAGGAAAAGTTTCATTCACAGAGTGGGAGCAGGGGCTCACGCCTGACAAAAGTCTGGTGTCCTTATGAGGCCTGCTTGAAATTGTTGATATCTCTTGTAAAGTAATGCCCTAGCAATGACCAAGTTTTGTCTTTAAAACCACTAACTTTCCAGACTAAAAATCAGGTTTAACATGGAAACCTGACCAACCCCATCTCCTTATGGGGCCCCAAGTAAGCCCTCTAGCTATTGGAAAACCAGGTTGTTGCTAAAGCATGTTCCTCTCCCACATCCATCTGCAAACCAGGCTCCTGGGAGCTCGCCCACATTTTGGCTGGCAGTATCTGCCTGAAAGACACTGAAGAGGGATGAAGGCTAGAAAATTCTGTTCCCAGTCTTTGAGATGAACACAAAGTTAATACTTAGTTGCTCTGGAAAAGGCCATCTGTGGATTTTATGGTTTATGATATTTAGTTGTCTTGACAGTTGCCAATCTGGCAGTTTTGGAGGCTGACATCTGCTATTTAACCACTGAGCAAAGCTTCGCTGGCTGTGACCACACAAATGCTTTACATTGCTCAAAGACCACTTTCATAACCTCCAGGAACAAGTAGGTAGCTTGGAGGTCCTGTCCACTCTCAGGAACTATCCTGGCAAGTGCTAACTTGGGAATGGCCAAAATCCAGTCTGTCTCAATGGATGCTTGTCTGGGGAAAAGACCTGCATTCATTTTCATATATATGTGTTTCTTCTGTGGACCCTTATAGCACAGGTTTGGCACCTATGCTTTGCGTCAGATTGTGAGATTCATGCCAACCAAATGACAGCCAAACATATTCAGCTGTGTGTGTCTGGCACATATCCATATTTCCATTTCTATTTCCTAGGAACCCAAGGGCCGCCAGACACGTCAGGATTATATGCAGGACTCCAGGCCTGCTGTGGAGAGGAGGTCACACCTCCAGCAATGATGGACCTTTATCATTTACTTTAAAAGGATCAGGGACACTCCTTGTCCCTTTCTCATCCTTGCTCATCTTCATTCCTTGAACGACAGAAAACCAGGGAAGAAAACCCTGACATTTTCCTGTATTTAGTTTGTCAAAAGGTGAATTGCTCATTGTAGTTACAAAATAGAAGGAAAGGGAGCACAAAGCCACCCCACCCACTGGGCTGTGCTCCACAGACTCGTCCACTCTGCACCCTTGGGTGCTCTGTGCCACCTTGGAGCTTGATTGCAAGGAGCTCCTGGTGGCACCAAAGGAGCAGCAGTGCTCCTGCTGTCGCTGCCTGCCAGTGCCCATCCATGCAGAGGGGCTCAGCTCACTCCCTGTCTGTGTTTTCGCTGGATGCCCAGGGACACAACTGTGGAGAGTCATGGCAGCTGCCTGATTTTATGTAAGAGCAGCCTGCCTGCTGCTAAACCATATTTGATGGAAACCTCACAGTACCCAGCAAGGAGCACTGAGGGAGTCAAGCAAGACACTGTAAACAGCATTTTCTCCTAATTTCTGAGGACAAGAAAGGCATTACTGGAATGATGAGCAAGGCAACAGCTGGTTCCTGGCCCTGTGGCTAGTGACTCGTGCAGCCCTGGGGGCTGGCGTAGCTCAGGCTCACGCCTGCCCTGAGTTTCCAGAGGCTCAAAAAACATTTCTGAAGGTTATATGCAAAACTATTAAGATGCTGTGAAATCTACAGAAAATCTTCTGGACAGTCCCTAAGCTGGGGCATTGCAGACTTTGAGCCCTTTTTTCTGCTGTAAAGGCTGAAGCAATGGGAGTACCAATTCCAGTTTGCTTGACAATCAGCACTGTGGTGGCATGAAGTGTCTGCAGAGCAGGTGAGTCACAAACACTGTGTGCACACTAAATAAACCTGTAGCCTAGCAAGAGGGCTTTGTACCTAAAATCTGTGATGGGGGTTGCAGTCAATGTGAGAGTACCAGGGCACTGAAATACTTCCACAGTGAAAAAATTGTTCTGGGAGTGAAATCTCCACTCAGTAAAATCACCTAGGTACCCGTGACTCATTTTATGAAATTTTTACTTTTTGCTCCTCTGAACAATTCTTTGCTTGCTTTTATGCCATTGCTATTAGCTTGCTTTCCCAAGTTTTCCACATATTTGCAACAGGCGATGGCTCAAGATGAAGGTTTCCCAGTTCTTTGGGGTAGATTACTGTAGTCATCAGTCAAGGCATGCCAGCCTTCTAGGAAGTTGCTGCAAAGCTATCTGTAGTTTCTTATTAAGGTGCTATTAGGGCTATTCTGAGCTGGCCATTTTTACCACTATACATCACACAGACACCAGGACAGTGATGCTGCCTGTGCCTAGCCTCTTGATACGTCCCAGAGCAATCATAGCTCCTCACTTGCCCCTACAAAGGCACAGGACATGCAGTGGCACCAACTAGCCTGAAGCCTGCTCAGAGGCATCATTTCATTTTGGGATTCATTTTGATGTCTCACTGGAAGCAGAAAACCTATTGAGGTTAGGAGAGAAAACCAAATAATCCAAACCTCTATAATGTAATAGTCATGTTGAAGCCAGCTATGAAGATTTAGGATGTTATTTCCCCTGCTCAAACAGGGACTTTGACTAAAACTGACCCTCATGCTAAGACATTTTGACCTCTTCATAAGCTTACACCATAAAGTGTGAAGGCTATTATACTGCCTTATCTTGTTGGGATTGTAAACCTTTGAGCTCTAAATTCTATGACCCTAGAAATTCTTTCCTAGGCAAGATGGAATTGGACTTTCTGGATTTTTTTAAGTGCACAGCGAGGTAACTTGTAGTTAAACCTGTGTTTCAGATGGGAAAGCTGTAAACCCATTAAGAAATCCTACCCTGGCCACATCCTGAAAGTTCTTCTTGGCTGCAGGACCATGCTGGCTGGCCAGGAGCTGGGCTGCTCGCTGTGAGAAAATTCACACAGTGCCTGAGGTGTCCGGCAGGGCTGAGTGAAGACTGACACAGGGACAGTGCTGCCAAACCTGGCTTCCTCTGCCTGGGACTGTCTGCTGGCCTGAGGCACCTCAGGATTTCACCATTTTGATCTGGTAAACTGCTCAAGCTTTTTCACAGGAGTTTCAGATGGCAGCTGTGGAGGGCATTCGAGCCTAATCATAGTGAGATTGTCTTTCCTTGGCCGCCTTTTGCAAGCCCCTTCCATGGGTATCCCAAGGTGGCAAAGCCCTGCTCCTGCACCACAAACTGGTGGTGGCAGTCGAGCCCAAACCCCTGTAAATTCCCCTCGTGGGGCAGTGGCAGGACAGGCCTGGCTCAGCTGGTACCAGAGAGCAGCAGGCACAGAACAGCTGCCGTCATCCAACGCCAATGTAGGAGCTGAAGGCTTGTCCAGCTTTACTGTTGTTCTCTTATATTTGCCAAAAGTGAAGCAGAAAGCTAACATTTCCATGCCCCTTCAGAAATTATTATGCTGTGGTATTATCTAGAGAGCTTTTTGCTCTCTGTTCCCTCCCTCCTCCCCCTGTAACAGGAGCTGGACACTTGATATCTTTCTACAAGGGTGAAACCTCCACAGCTTCAAAAGCAATGGCCCCTGACGAGAGGCTGCATCAGGGACAGAGCAGGACACAAAGGGGGCAGTGAGGAAGGTGCTGGTTCCTCTGCAGTGAGGAGCAGGGAAAAGGAAAGCTCCCTGAGCTCATGAAGTGCTCACATTGCAGTGTGAGGTGGACACCCCAAACAACACCCTAAGGCCCCTTGGTCCTGTGCAGAGGAAAATGCAATATGCTCTGAAGTTGGCTTTGGCACATTGCTGCATTCCCCCAACCCTAGAGGAATGGTGCTGCTTAAGGCATCACATCAGGCAGGAATCAAATCCTTGCCCTTGCCTCCCTCAGCTCCTCATTTGGCTCTGTTTGGAACTGGGATACCTGCCCTGCTCAGGGCCTGCCTGACAGCCTCGGCCAAGAGGAGAGACACCCAGGCTGAAACCTGTCTGGGCCGTGCGTTCGATTTGAGCAAGTCTGCAAGGTTCCAAACCTGTGTGGACTCTGCAGCCCTGCAGACCAACCAAGCAAACCAGTCTTTCCCCAATTCACAAGCAAGAAAAGCCCTTCACTCCTACAATCCAATAATAATCACTTTATGTCACTTAGCAGTAGATTTCAAAGGGCTCTTTCACAGCAGAAGAAATGTTGGTCTGTTGAGGAGCTTCTCCACTATCTTTGAAGGACATGTTTTGCCAAGGCTTTGGATTTTAATGGTCAAACAGTTTTGTGGCCTGGATGTATCCATCGCTTTACATGGATTGCATAAACTGCTTTGGAGCCCCAATGAAATGAATTTGGACAATGCCCATCTGAAGGATTTTTATTGATTTCCCATTTGCCAGCTGTAAATAAGGCAGCATCCTTGCCTGGTTGCTGGCAGGCTGCCTCTTCCCAGATTTGGGATCAGCATTCCTCTGGTCTTTGCAGAAAACACAAAATCAGATTTTTGTTTATTTTTCACAAATTATGTAACAGTCCCCACAGAAAACATTTGGTAATGATAAGCAGTCTTTGTAGATCCTCTTTACTCTGACCTTTAAAAATTCTGTTATTTACTGGTGCATTCAGCCACAGATGTTCAGAAATTAACATTCCCAAGTCATGAGAAGAATTTTCTTCAATCATCATTTCTGTTAGTGTGATGGGGAACATCACTCCCCAGTAATTGTATTCTGATCACAGTCTTTTACATGGTACAAACTGGGTACACAATGTTGGTGACATTAGAGAGAACAGAAATCCAGACATTACCAGTACCTCACTGAAGACTCTCTGCAGGGTTGGACATGCCTTTGACAAGGAGACTGAAGTACAACAAGAGGGAATGGGAAAGGCAGAGGCAAACCCCCAGCAGTGATACTCTCAGGCATATGGTCTGACTCTTGGGGATGGTGCAGGGCCAGGAGCTGTACTCAATGATCCTTGAGGGTCCCTTCCAGCTCAGCTTATTCTGTGCTTCTGTGATCTTTGCTACTCCACTTCCCAGACTACCAGCTCTCCCTCAGCTGTATGGCTGTCACTTTAGGTATGGAGAGCAATTCCTCCCCACAGCAGTGTGATGCCTGAAATTCCATCCAAAGGCTACAACTGATGCCTTCTGGAGGCTGGCCTGGAACAGAGACTAGACAGAGCAAAAGGATAAAGCAGGTATTTATTAAAAGGCCTCAATGGGTACACCTGGGCAGCACAAGAGCCCAGCTGGGCCACAGCCAAGATTCCCCAAAAAGGTCACAAAACAGACACCTGATCACAAGGTCTCACACTTTTATAAGTTCTGGTCCATTAGCATATTGGAATCAATTGTCCAACCATAGCTTCAGGTTATGAATCTCCATCCTCTTGGTTTTTCCTTCTCACTTCACCTTTGTCTTTGTTCTTGGGCCTGAAAGTTGTCCTTGGTATCAATCTAGAGAAGGAATTGTTTTGTCTACCTACTCTGTGAAGAGAGCTTATTAGCACTTAATATGAGACCCAAAACTACCCACTAAAACAGCACAGAATCTAAAAAATATA
Organism: Polioptila caerulea; assembly: GCA_013397295.1. Classification (NCBI taxonomy): domain Eukaryota; kingdom Metazoa; phylum Chordata; class Aves; order Passeriformes; family Certhiidae; genus Polioptila; species Polioptila caerulea. Next base: position 7,672 of record VYXF01006929.1, on the reverse strand, counting down.
AAAGCTAAAACTTAAGGCATCACAACAACCTTTCCATCTCTTCCTGTGGGCTTCTGCAGTGTGCTGCTGCTGGTGAGAGGGATGGCACCTCCACGGCTTCGGCTCTGTTCCCAAGGGACAGAGCAAGGAGGATCAGGCCAGACCGCTTCTCCACCTGTTTTATCATGGCATTCTCCTCATCACAAGGAGAGACAGGAACAGGAAGACAGCAAAAGAAATACTTCATTAAAAGGAGCTTCATTAAAAGTAAATAGACAAGAACAGCTCAGAGCAGAGCACAGGGCCTGGGGGAGGGGAAGAGTGGTACTCTGCTAATTTTCTCATCAGACGCCCTTCTCTATTACTGTCTCCTGGCTCCTGCTCTGAAAGTCAAGTGGCATTGTCAAGAGGGATCACCTGTGATTTAAAGAGCAGTTTTCCTTCAAGAGGTATGTAAATTTGCCACCTCCCTATTCAGAGCCCCTGGGACCGGGAATCAGAGCTGCTGAATTGGAGGGGAGGAGGAAGAAATCACTGCTCTTTCCTCATCTTGTCAGCCCTACTAGATCAGCTCTTAACTGAAACAGAGATGGGAGAGCAGGGTCCTTAGCTGGAGCAGGTAATGGGACCAGCAAGTGGTGCCTGCCCCACCTCAAGAGATGGAGGGGAACTTAAGGCATAGGAGTGACTGCATGATTATTGTCTTCCTCCTGTCCTGCAGGCAAGGAAATTTGAAGAGATTGTGGTCTGTCCTGATTTAGTCATCTTTAGAGTTAAAATGAACTCGGGCAGGATGCTTCAGCCCTACCCTGCCGCCATAAGCCCCATCAGAATTTGGTTAACAAGGAGCTGGAGCATCTGAAACTGCTGAAAAGCTTATTGTGTGCATGCATTTCTGTGTGTGCCTGTCTCAGTGGCTATACAGAGATATGTTTAAAAGAAGGTTAATTGGTCTCTTGGGAACTATAAAGAACCTGTTAGGTTCCTTGGTGTGAGCAGTGACTCTATGAAGCCTAATTACTAAGCCTGAGTTATTCTTTTATATGGAGGGGAGGGAATCTCTAAGGTTCTTATTAAAACCTACAAAATGTCTAAAAAACGATGGAGTTAGAATTGATTTGTCCATGTTGATCAGAAGTGCAGAGCAAATAAAAACATTGAGCTTTCCCCAGGAAATATTAACAGGGATCACATAGGCCTGGCTTACACATCACTGTTGTAGGGATAAGCAGAAACCACGCTAAATGGCAAGAATTGCAGACCACAGACTTCCAGGTAAGATGCATTCCTTTTGCTTAGGGCAGGGAAAATTCACCCTTAGATGTTCTTGTAGGGCGCATTTTATACAACTGCCATAATAAATGTATTTTCAGGCTAATTAAATTTGTAAAAAAGGAAAGGAATTTTGTTTGGAAAAATGTACATTGAAAGAAAAGAGAAAAGTAATTTGAATAAGAATAAAAGTGAAAAGGAGGAAAGGAACTCTAACAAGGCTTTGGTCTGAAATGAACAAAAGCACTTGCTTTGGATTTCTTGATGATTCTTGAGATGTTGTTGAAGCTCCATGGGTGGAAACAAAGCTTTGTCTGTTTGGAGGAGGTACAGCCTAGACAGGGGCAGCTCACAGCTCTCTGCCCATGTTTGGCACTCAGTTGTGAAGGAACTCTCACAGAGCAATACCTGCAGCTATGACAACTACAATGATGCCATTCCCACCTGTGCCACCCACAGCCAGTGATGGCAGGGCTGTAACTCAGGCACTGCCATGTTGGTACAGCTCTCACACCAATCTGGACATGACCATGTGAGGCAGAGTAATTGAAAGTATCATAGCCAGTTTTCCTTTCCTTTCCTTTCCTTTCCTTTCCTTTCCTTTCTCCTTTCCTCTCCTCTCCTTCCCTTTCCTCTCCTTCTCCCCTTCTCTCCTTCTCTCCTTTTCTTTTTTCTTTTCATTATTTTCCAAGGATTAACAATAAGGAAACTCAAGTATGAACATCTAACCCTGTCTGATTTGCCCAAGGTCAGACACAATTTCTGGTGCAGCAGAGAAGCCACACCAGAACTCTGTGTCTGTAATTGTAAGACCTTCCTCCTTCTTCTTGTTTTATGGGAGGTTTAATTCTGATTCAGGGAAAAAAAAATCCTCATAATTGGCACAACCTCTGTGAAAAATGGAACCCTGTTCATTAAGGGCTTTGCAGTGGCCAGGGACTACTTGAAATACACTGTGTGGGGAAATAGCCTCTGTATTTCATAAACATGCTCTGTGAAAAAATAACAAGTCTAAGAAAAGCTTGCTTAAAAACCTAGCTATCAGAGAAGAGGGTTACAATGAGCAGCAGAAAAAAGGCTGAGTAGTGGGTGAGTTTTCTTGGCATAAACCCATGCATGAGAGACTTCACACACAGGTTGATGGACTCAAAGAGGTCAAAGCTCTAAAAAACTTGTTTGCTGCATTTTCCCTCACTGATTTTCTTTTACTTTCTACTACCTCTATTATGCACTGCATAATAGTCTGTTTGCCAACATCCTGGAGAGTTTTTACTTCCAACATCAGGTCAGCACTCTTGAGGGGCATGGATACAGAGAATTATGCCATGCTTAAAGAAATAACAAAGTTTAGGGATTTTAGGTTTTTGTTGTTTAAGACAAATGTTCTGTTCAACTGTAATCAGTTATTCCTAGCAAAACTGTATCATTCCCCATGTTTTTTTCCCTACATTCTGCTACTGCTTTTCTTTCAAACACACAATGCAATTCTGCTCCCTCTGAGTGCAATCTAACATTGTATTTACTGGACTAATTTAAGGGAGAGTGACAAAACACAAGTAACTCAAAATGCATTCGTAAAACTTGAGGTGAACTCAGGCAACCATTGCTTTCCAAAAGGCACCAGAAAAGCCTCCAACCTGTGGCAAAGCAAGCAGCAATCTGCCAGCATAACAGGTAATGTTGCAGTCTGCCTCTTTCTGACTTTAGCATCTTTATCTTACCACTAATACCAGTTCCTGAAAAATTTGACAGATATTATTTATGAAAGCTGAAACATGATGTCTGCACAAAGATAACATTACTTGATTTGAAATGAGTGCTTATCTAATGTTGCCTCCTCCCCAGCACCCTTGCTTGCTGCTGTATTTTAAAATGATGCATTCAGGTAAATCCCTCCACAATCACAGACCATCATTCTCTGCAGAAAATAGACTGGAGCAGGACCACCAGGAGAAAAAAGTCTGCCCACAACAACCTCCCCTGCAGCACGGTCAGGCCTGCTGGTGGTGTTAGTGCATGGGAATCTCCAAGGGAAATTGCTCAGTAAGTGACTGAAAACAACCTGAAAACATGATTCTCGCCTTGCCCAAGCTGAAAGAAATTTTGCACCAACAGTAATGAATATAAAGCATGGGTTATGCCCCCACACTAAGGATCCTCCTCAGACCAGCCAAGAGAAGGCCAGGAGGGCAGGCAAGGTCGTGGTGCCCCCAGGACCCTGAGCCACAGACCATCCTGGGGCTAGTTCAGTTTCTTGCTTTGAGCCCTGGGCTGCAGATGGATTTCCAACAGCTCTGCAGTCATGGCAGCACAGCTGCTGCTGTGACACTCCACAGCTGACAGAACACACTTCTCTGTTTCCCAGCAGGCTGCCATTGAACCGTTTCCTTTGTACCTCTTCTCTAAGTGTCTTAGAGAAGACTACTGCTGGAGAGAAGGCCCCAGCACAGGCAGGTGCTTCAGCTGTGAAGTGGCTGTTCTCATATGACAGCAGGTGACTCTGCCTTTCCCCCAGCTCCTGCCTTGGACTGCTGAGGGGTCCTTGCAGCAGAAGCCCCAGCAAACAGTGCTGCAGTTCCTACCTGCAGATGTGTCTGCATGCATGAGAGCTCCTGGGCTGTCTCCCAGGATGTGCTGCACAAACTGACACATCACCTGACCTTACATTCTGAAGTCCCCTCCGTTTCCAAATCTTAGTACTAGATGTGTAACCATGAGATAACATAACCACCATCTTTACACAAAAATCATGTAAATTCTAATATGCATGTGCCCATTTAAAACCAGAAAATAGGTTTTGAAGACTGGTTGTCCATCAGGACTTTGTCAGTACTCCCAATAAATGCAAAGGTCTGACCTTTTCCCCCGGACAATTTCCTTTTTATAATAGCAGGAAGACCCAACCAAGCAGTGAATTTCTGTGAGGATTACTGCACTTCTTGGGTGGCTGATACGACCTGGCCTCTGGCAGCAAGCCATGCTATGTACTCCAGAAATGCACTGCATTTCAGAGGTTATTGCTTGCACATTACTGCCGGGCAAGTGAACGCTCCAAACGCTGGAACAAATTCAAACGTCTTGAAAGGAGATATCTTCCTCAGCACTGGCATTCCTGTGCTGTGGCTGTAAATTACGCCCAGAGTGTTCATTTTCTTTTTAAATGTGTTCTCATCTTGTAATAATTAATGGTGTCAGGTTACTGGTGTGAAAAAAGCCTGACTTTACAACAACGATGGATTAATGAAGTAACAGTCATGGCTGGAGTAGCAGCAATAAATTGTTAGAGGAGTGACACACCTGAAGCAATACTTTCAAAGGCCTTAAATTATTTAAGTTTCAATGTCCCTCATAAATACTGGCTTTTGTTAATATTTGTTTCTGTGTTAAAAATGGAAGTCAACACCTCTGGCAAGAACAAGTCTCTTGCTGATGAGCATGGGGAAATAGCAGGCCTGTGGTTTCCAAGACATCCCCAGGGATGACAATATTCATCTGTAGATCTCTGGGCTTCTCTATGTGGGGATGTGATGACATTCGAGCCCCACAGACTCAGAAAGGTCTAGAAGCCATAGCACTGAGCCCACAAGTCCAAATATCTGTTTTTAAAACTATTATGAAGTGAGAAACTCTTGAGGCTGGCAAAATGGGGAAAAAGCAGAGTAAGCAATTTCCACTTTTGATGGAATTTTTTATTTAATCTATTTTAGTATTCAGTATCACAAGGTATGAAATGGAAGAAGAAGAGGGAAAAAGCCCCGCAGATCTATTGGGAGGGAAGAAAATCTCATTTAAAACATTGGGAAACTTACTTGATGTCAAAGAGTACTGGACCAGGCTTTTTGAAACCATACCAAAGGGCAAGGCAAAGGGAAAAGAGTATATGATCCTAATTTATAATGTGTCTGACAAGAGATTCCTAATTGCTGGCATAAACTGATATAAAAAATTGACTGCTGATATCAATGGAATTAGATCACTTTGTAACTGATGAAGACTCTGTATGCATTTCCCAATACTTACAATAAAATAATTAGGTGTTGTTAGTTATTGTCAATAAGACTGATGATTGATGACAAAAAAAATCCTCTGAAAATTAGAGGAATTCTGCCAAACACCAACTCAATTCAGACTGCATGGCAAAACTAAGATTGAATCTTTTTGTAAAGCAAATAGGACTGAAAGAGAAGACACTAAAACCATTGAGAAGCTTCACAATGAAATAAAAAACATTTTCTTTGCTCTTTGAATATTTTGATTTCCAGACTAGAGATTATCTTCACTGTATTTTCATCATGGCCTCACACTCTTCCTTTATCTCCATCAAGACTTTCATCAGGCTGTGATCTGTCCCATGGGTCACCTTCATAATATTGTAGGCCTTTAGGAAAGAACAGAAAGGCACATGTTAGTTGTTGTGCAGACCATGCAAAGGGCCTCACCCAGGAGCAGGGTGGGATGGAAGTACTGGTCCTCAAGTGGCTGGCAGCTGGGGGCTTGAATGCATGGCATGGCTAAAATAGGAGTGAAGCATCCCAAAGTGCATGGTGATTTGTCCCTGACAAGGGAGGAGGCATTGACACATTGTTCTTAGGTGTTAAACCCACAAATATATTGCACAACTGAATGTTTGGAATAGCAGAGAGAGCTACTGAGACATGAAGGCCAGTTTCAAGATTGGCCAACTACAACACCCAAGGTTTTGATACATTATTTAAAAGTTGACTGTGATGTTCATGATGTTAAGAGCCTGAAAGTCCCGTAAAAACAGAAATGGATTAATGCTTAACCCTTGGAACAAAGTACCTTAACTCTATCAGGAGCAACTATACATAGTATCAAAAAAATGAGTACATTAATAGTTTCATAGTCAAAAGGCATGCAGAGGGATGGGTCTTTGCTGATTTTTCCAGGGATTATTTTATCTGTGTGTTTGTCATCCTCTACTGCTGGGCTAATTTACGTTTGCTGATATTGCCTGTAGTGTTGCTGATTTCCTGCCACAGATATGTCAGCAATGCTCTTTGCCCAGCTCATGATTAGATCATCACTTTTCATATGGCATTTCTGCTTCTTCCTTCTATTGAACTCCTCCTGCAAGGAGGGAATTCCTAGATGGAAGCTGATTCAGCACTTCTGAAGACAGAACAAGGGAGCCAGTAGTGTACTAGCAGGAGAAAAGATAACAGATTTTTCATAATCCTAAACTGAAGAACTGCAAAAATAAACCTAAATGCAGCCTGTGTTTCAAAGGGTTCCTTGTCCAGTCAGCTGACAAAATTCAGCCAAATTTGCTTTGAATTGCAGAAAAAGTATGTTTTGGGAAAGAAATGTTGAAGAAGGGACCTCATTTAAATTGGATAGATAAAAGTAAACATATATTTTTGTGGAATGAATTAAAGTCTACTTCCAAATTGCAGAGACTGGCAAGCACACAGAAATTCCAGCACAGTTTATTTTTGCTTCAAATTCGCTAATTCTTAAAAGAGGGATGCAGCACTAGATTAAAGGACAAAATGAATCATAGTGAGCACAGAGCTCTAAAAAGAGTCAAATATGTTTTAAGCTACCACAGTGTTCTAAATGATAAAATGTACTCAGTTAAAAAGAATGATGGAAACACTTTCATCACTTTTAGAAATTGCAAAGAAATGTGAAACAAAATCAGAAATACTAAATTTTTGTAATGTGCAGCTGCACCCAGGCTAACTAGCAGGTGACAGGATCGCCCTAGAGCAAAGTGGCCAGGTGAATTGGCCCTGGATCCTGACACATTGATGCACAGTGCTTGCATGCCCTGTTCCAGAAAGCTGATGGATTTATTGTGAATGATGTATGCTAAAAGCTGTGCATCTGGATACATCTGAGTGACAGTCCTGGGGCAGCTGACCTGAATCTTCAGCCCCACTACAGGATAGAGGTCAGGCTTATAGTGATGGACTTGGACCCTGACACCCTGAGATGCACAGCCAGAGATGTCTGTATAGATATATCTCCATTAAAAAACAATAATATAATTCATAATATCAAACTTAATCTTGAGTTAATGCTACCACTACTGCCTTTGTCCCACCTCCAACATTTTCTTTCCACTTCTTTTCTTTCCTAGGTATGGCAGACAGAAGCGCTCCGTCCTTATCCTTTTGTTTCCTTGGAGAAAATAATTCTTATGCAATGTACCATCTCACACAGTGCTGTACGAGCCAGAACCAGCTGCATCAAAGTTAGAACAGCAATGACTTGTGTAATCCCTAAATTCAACTGGTATTAGGTTGTGTAGCTGTTTTAGCAAAGGTCAGTGCAAAACTGGGGATAATTTCAGCTCCTGTGCAAGTATTTGTTTTACTGGACAGAAGCATGAACACAGGCTCTCTGCCCACTCCCCTGCTCTTCTCAATCCCACAGCTCACCAGCAGAGCTGAGG
>VYXF01006928.1:305710-338052 GCA_013397295.1 Polioptila caerulea | reverse complement strand
AGCAGATGGTGACAGAATACATATTGCAAACTGAGAGACTTCACCAACCTCAGCTCCTTATCCAAGGTGGAAATTGGGCTGCTGGCACACCCTCCAAGCTCTCAGAAGACCTGCTGCCACAAAGACTCCTGGCTCAGGAGAACCTGTGCCTGTAAATGCAGAAGGACATGCTCAAGTCAGGGTTTAGATTCCATAGTTTGTCTGGCACATCCCTCTGGGCTGGGAAGTTTGGCTGAGGACCTGCAGGAGTCTGCTGCTCCTCTGGAATGGCAGAATGGAGCTAAGCAGGAAGCTCCATCCCATTTCCAGAGCTGGGAATTCATGTGTATGGAGTCCCATGAGTCACTCCTCAGATTTCTTTCTTGGGATTCTTTCCTCACCCCATTGTTCCAGATTAAATCTTGGGAGCCCTGCCTTGTCATGCTCAAGTCAGATAATATAATCCACTATTAATGTAAAATCTCATTTTATCCTAAGTCCAGGGAGAGAAAAATACATAGATTCTGGTTTGGCATATTGCACGGTGAGACACCTGAGGCAGAAATCTTGGATTTAGGTTGATTTCCATATCCAGACTTCCTTGAAGCTTCAGGTGTGGGATTGGGGCCCATTATCGTAATGTGTTATGTTAATGCTAGAGATGAGATTCCAATTCAATCTTCTTCACAAGAAAGCCTTTGACATGATCTATTAACCATCAGACTAGAAGTAGACTGACTAATTATCATTTAATTCGACTGAACGCCAGGGTTTGTCATTTGCTGAGCCTGGCTGGGTGGGGAATATAAATCTGTTAGTACGGCTATCGTTAGGAACTTCAGATGGAAGGGAGATTAAAATTCCCTGGGTGCAATATTTATCCACAGTCATTACTCACACAGTGACGTGCTACAATGTCATAAAAAGGCCAACACCTACCTTTTTCCATTCACGGGTGGTTTTAGGAGGAAGATGAATGTGATCCTGATCACATTTTATGTGCTCTGACTCTTTGAGAGTGCTCCATGGTGCAACACCTCTGCACATCCCTGTGCTTACCTGGGAGAATCCTGTGGGTGGGCAGTGATTCCCTAGGCAAGGCATCAAAATGCCAAAGGAATAAATCCATGCTGCCATGGGGAAGTTCAGCCTAAACTCATCACTCCACTCCTCTGTCTCTTTCAGATGGGCTCGGGCCACCCTCATTTTTTGTGCTGATCTTCATCTACACTGCTTTAACGAGTAATTTCCAGCGTGGTCATTAATCAGGTGTTTTACTGAAGTCCAGATGGATTAGATTGATCTCATTTTCCCTTCTAAGAAACTAGTTCTTATAGAGGAGAAAAAAAAAAAAAAAGAAGGAAAAACCATTAGGTGAGTAGCACTGATCTTTCCTTAGAAACCCAGTCTGTATCTGAACATTTGCAATTTTCCCTATTGCAGATTTTCCTATTGCAAATTTCCATACATTGTTCTTCAATGTATTTATGTCAAAGCAAATTCAAATAATATCTACTGATACCTAAATATGACCATAGTATCTTGTAGAAAACATTTTAAACAATCCCAAGAAATGTTTTTTTACGTTAACTTCTAAAAATAATTTGAAACCACTTGTATCATTTTACATCTCCTGAGAATTTCTTGCATTATTTATGTACAGTGATAACCACTGAGTTTTTCAATTGTATTTTTTTCCCATGTAGTTTTTACATGCTTTGCTTTAGTGATGATTTATTAGTTTACTTTTACCGAAGGTTTTATTTCCTTCTCCGCTTAAGTCACACAGTTCTGACCCTGCCTTCCCTTCACATCATCTCATGGATTGCAGATCATATCAGCACAAGGTGAACAATGAAATGTGTTTTTTTCTAGTCAAGTGCAGCCTCTGAAATGTGTCACTCTTGAACTGGACAAAGGGATATTATGTGGGTAGATCCTATCTTCATATCAAACATGGTCCTTTATTAAGTGATGTGAAAGGCCAAATGATGTGTCACAGGATTTTCCTGCTTTCACTGCCCATTGTAACAAAAATAGAGAACTTAATTAAAAAAAAAAAAAAAAAAAAAAAAAACAAAAACAACATCAAAACAATCACAAAAAGAGAGTTTAATATCTGAGGTTGTCTATCTTGGAACATTGAATGGATCCCAGTTTTTTAACAAGGGAAAATTAAGCGATGGGTATAGATGGAGTCACCTAAAGTAGGTGATGACCCAGCCAGGAGCCTTGGTCCTCATGAACAGAATGCACAATCCACAGTCAGAATTAGGCACCAATTAGAAACCCTTTTTGTTTTAGCTTTGCAGGAGTTTTAACACAAGTATTTCACAGGTGAGTTGGTGTTTTTCTTTGAATGAACCTCTCTGGTGCTGATCTATGTAAAATTCATATTAAATTGTGCAACACTTAGTATAGAGATGATGTTTTTAGGATAATAATCTCTGAAAGTGTCCAAGGCCAGGTTGGGGCACCCTGGGAGGGTGGAAGGTGTCCCTGCCATGGCACAGGGTAGAACAAGATGGATTTTAAAATCCCTTCCTGCCCAAACCAGTCTGGATTCTGTGACAGGACTGTAATGTTATACAATATTTATATTATGCCTCTCAAAGACTGTAAATCCCATTCTGCTGAGGGCTATGGATCTGCACAACCACATTTCCCTTTTGGAAAGGACATCAACATCTAAAATCCATTTACAAGCCTTGCAACAAAACTCTCATTATTTGGACGAATGAGTTGTGATTTTGAGGCAGTTCTAACAAACGATAAAGAGGCTTTGACAAATTTGAAGAAGTTTAAGTTTGTAAGTTGCTAAATTTTAAACCTGTATTTGCTGCAGAGAGGAGGGAAGATTTCACAATCTTCAGCTCCTATTGAGGTATTAGATGGGATTTTCCCCTATTTTCTTCTGCCCCCAGTAGCTGCACCTCACTTTAAATGAACCCAGGATGGCAGCAGCTCTGACATCTTGCTGGCTTGGCAGCTGCCTCCAAATCTGGTGTGCTGGAGGCATGGACGAGGTTCAGTTTGGACTGTTTTCTAAATGATATCATCAAAAAAAGGGACTTGACTAAATATGTTTGCCCCAGCCCAACAAAGACCCCTCCAGACCTGAATAACCTCCTCTGTCACCAGAGGAGTTACTGAAGCACAGCAGCAAGAATATGAAATAAGGTGATGTGGGGATATGCAAGGATGTATTTTCTGCCTGGTTAAGGGAGAAAAGTCTCTGAAAAAAGACTTTCAGGGCATAAGAGCTGAGGCTGTGAATTACAAGATCTCTCTAGTGTGATTCTCTAATCCATTCCTTCAGCAAACAATATTACTGAGGGAAATAAAACTTGATTCCCACAGAAACAAAAGGCATATGACACGATATAATCGATTTTTATTGTTATTTATTTTGTTCCAAGGGTTTACTTGTTGGAAACTGGTGTTATCTATTCAGCATCTCTCCACTTTCTCCAGCATAAGAAATTCCCGCTGTTGTGGGCAACAGGGCTGCCTTTGGATTGGGCATAATTACCTGGTTTCTTTTATATTCTGTAGTGGCACTGACAGTCCTACACGGGCTGGTTCATGTGTTAAAGTTATTACCACATAATTTTTAGTGCAACTTCAGTGCATTAAATAACTTCATAACTTTTAATGCCTTCAGTGTTGTCAAACCAATATTTCTTTTGAGCCCAAGAGGGGGAAAAAGCAGGTTAAAATCTTTACAGATCGTGTAATTTATGAGTGTGCCCATAAATATCTTAAAATACCTATGAATTTGTGATTAAACTTATTTGTGTGCAAACACAAGAACTAAAATTCCCCTTTCAAAAATGTTCTATAAAACAAAGTCTCTGAGTAATGAACACACCACAGGCACTTGTGGGAGGACATAGGAAAAAAAACCCAAATCCTAATTTTTATTTGTGACAAAGCCTTGCAAGCACTTTTCAATGAGGTCCAATTTTAGCAAGTGTCTGTATTTCTGTCTCTAATCTCTTGTGCTGTAGTACCACCCAGCAGATTAGATCCTGTCAGAAGGAAAGAAAAAAAGGCAAAAATATCATTGTTCTCTGGCCCCACAGCCACTTATATTTCTGAGCCTTCCTTGAACAATTTAATTTCTGGTAATTAGAGTGGCTGCAATCTTTCAGGTTAGAAGGGTTTAGTGTTTATTAAGAGGTTGCCTTCTGTGTTGCAAGCTGGTTGTCAGCGTGGGTCCAGCCTGGCACTGCCTCAGCCAGCACATCCAGGGCGATGTTTTCTGCCTCTTGCCTTTTCTAACCCGGAGGAAGACATCAGATATGTAAGAGCTCCTCATCGTATTCATGCTCTGCTGGACACAGATTTCCTCTACAACTTGAATCAGGAGGTAGGGACATGTTTTATGGAGACACAGAGCAGATCACCCCAAATCAGCATCTCTAATGAAACTCGGTGTGAGCTCTGGGAAATGTGCCAGGCGCGTGAGGGGATTGCACAAGGCGGGCTGGGGGGAGGACAGGGATTCGACAGCAGACAAAAGGGGATGGCAGGTTCCATGATGTAATCTCTCCTCACATCGGTTTTGACAGAGTGGAAAAACCGTGAGTGTGAGCTCAAGGTGCCCTGAGGCATCTCGACTTGCCAGTGGTACTTACTCAGCTTTGGCTCTGGCTCAGGATCCCGTTTGCTCACAGATGAGCTGCTCCTGGTTCAGGATCCCAGTTCAGGATCTCGGGATCCCATTTGGTCACAGATGAGCTGCTCCTGGTTCAGGATCCCAGTTCAGGATCCCATTTGGTCACAGATGAGCTGCTCCCAGTTCAGGATCCCAGTTCAGGATCCCGAGATGTTTGCTCACAGTTGAGCTACACTTGGTTCAAGATCCTGTTTGTTCCCAGATGAGCAGCTCCCAGTTCAGGATCCCAGTTCAGGATCTCAGGATCCCATTTGCTCACAGATGAGCTGCTCCCAGTTCAGGATCCCAGTTCAGGATCCCGAGATGTTTGCTCACAGTTGAGCTACACTTGGTTCAAGATCCTGTTTGTTCCCAGATGAGCAGCTCCCAGTTCAGGATCCTGTTTGCTCACAGATGAGCTTCTCCCTATTTAGGATCGGGAGGGTGGAAAGATGAGCTGTTCCCAGTTCAGGGTCCCAGTTCAGGATCCCATTTGGTCACAAATGAGCTGCTCCCAGTTCAGGATCCTGTTTGCTCACAGATGAGCTGCTCCCTATTTAGGATCCCATTGGGTCACAGATGAGCTGTTCCCAGTTCAGGGTCCCAGTTCAGGATCCTGTTTTTCCCCCATGACCTTCTCCCAAGGATTTTATCCAAATCCCAGGGCACAGAGGCACCTGGTGCCTCCGACTGCCTTCAGAGCCTGAGCAGAGCCCACAGTGCTGCACAGAACTCTTGGTTTTCAACAAAGTGTTGACATTTGACTCTGGAAGCCCAGCAGGAAGGGAAATTCACATCAGTTCTGAACCTTGCTGTCTTATCTGAGTTAAGCTGGGCTTTGGCGAGCAGAGAATGGAGGATTTAGGGTTGGCTCCTGGTCCATGGATGTTTGTATTGATGTCTTCTCACAAAATTTGGTTGGCTGTTCAAAGTCACTGCATTTCTGAGAAGGACATCTCTGGTTTTTGTCGAAAAAATCCCAAACCTCTTCCACTTTTTGACAGAAGTTATCTCTGGAAAAAAATACACATTACTTGGTGAGAGGCTGGGCATAGTAATATGGTCTCTGTTATATATTAAGTGTTTTAGAAATGACAGCAGTACATCCATAGATATCTTACTGCTGTTCAACTTAATAGCTGTAAATTTGATTTATTTTAGAATATCTGAATTTGTGACTGTACAATCAGGTGGGATTCTAAGATATGCTCAAAAAATTGTTTTTAAAATAGGATTGGTATTTCTCAAAGCCAGTTTTCTTTTTATATCCAAAGTGTTTTGAAACCTTGGCAGGTTACCTGATCACACTGCTGACAACTTCATCGCTGTGGAATTGTTACAAGATGTCTCTTTCTATGAGATTTAAAAAATACACGATGGGAGTATTTTCTATCTCGTGTTGTTAAAAGCAGAGCTTTGTCATTTCAGGTTTCAGAGGATCAAAACAAGTCAACATCCTAAAAATAGTTCTACATTGTTCTTGCAGATTTATTTTCCAAGGTTTTTTTCTGACAGTAAATTATATTGTTCGTTACTAAATTCTTGTTACTAAAGTATTATTAATTTCTGGTGGCTGGTTATGATCCGAAAATACTCAACATGTAATATCTGGGACATTTATCTAAAAATATTACTTACTAAAATACACCAAAGTAGAATATTTGTGGCAAAATATTTCTTGGTGTTGGTGTAAAATTATGTGTAAACACTAAATTTCCTTGCTGCGATTCAGATCTTCTCAGCTGAGTAAAAATTTGTCCTGAATGCAAAGAAAACCAGGGAGAGAAGAGTGAGAGGCTCATGGGTCACCCCTTGAGGAGCTCTTTGATCCCAAAGGATCTCAAGGATCTGTTGTGTCTTTCAGAGTGCCAGGAGCTTCCTGAGGGTCGTGCTCTGTGCCACCAAGGTTCTTGTTGTTCTTCCAGCCTGTTTTTCCAGAATCCATGCAGGATCCTCCCCCTGGTTGCTGTTTCCCCCAGCCCTGCCAGCGGTTTTGCGTGCCCATTTCCCATTCTCTCTTTTCTCTGGTCACAGACTCAGCCCGATGCTGGGTGATGTTAAACGCCTCATTAGCATTCCAGAGACTGCCACAGGCTCACCTGGGGATTCCATTCCAGGCCAGGAGGCACTGACAAGACATTTTCTACAGCCTCCTTTCTTGCTGATCCCTTTGTTTCCATTGGCAGCTTCGAACTTCTCACGTTCCTGTTCTTTGAATATTATTCCCAGCATCTCGAGCTCTTGCCATGAATAATGCCATTCTCCACATCTCTGATTTTTAGTATAAAGAGTGTTGCTCATGTCACAGTGGGCTTTTAGCTCAGCAGTGAGTAAACCTCTTTTTTGGGGGGGAAAAAGGGTGTCAAGTTGAACCAGCAGGAATCAAAGACAGGAACGAGACATTTCAAGGTAGGGTAGGGGAAATACATGTGGCCTTTGCAATAAAGGAATGAAACAGCTCACAGAGGGCTGAGATGCTTTTGCTGGAACATCCACACTACTGGAGAAGAGATTTCAAGGCTTGGTGTTTTGACTAGGCTGAATTTGCTGCAGTGTTTGGGTTTTCCCAGTGGATCTTGGTCAGATAAATATCCTGCCTCTCCCTAGGCCAGCATGCTCACTTCTAAAAAAGTGCCTTTCTCCCTCTTAACCGGCTGACCATGGATTTTGTTTTACCATTTGTTTTACCATTGTTTTCTGCAATTCTCTCAGTTTTACTTCTCCTCTGCCATCCATTTAGGTGTCAGCCCTGGAAGCAAGAATTCTGGGAATGCCAGGAATGCCAGTGCTGCTGGATCCTGCCTGGAGTCAACAGCCTGACACCAGCAGAGGCTGCTCAGGCAGGAGATAAAGCTGGGAGTCTGCCAGACCCCTCCCAGCTACAGAACTGCATCCTAAAACCCAGCGTGCACACAGGTGAGTGTTCCCCAGCTTTTAATTACCAACCTGAGTGGGCAATGGAGCTGCCCTTACACAGCCACTTGGCTTTAATGGCTTTTTATGGTTTATTTAATTTCAGCAATAACAAAGCTTTTTATCCCCCCCTCCCCCTCCAGTTATCCTCTGTGGAATTAATTTAACTGTGGAGTTTTTCTTGCTGGACTGTAGTTTTATGCATGATAGGGTGCCCAGGTGAATATGTTATTAAGTTAAATAATCTATACTCAATAACAAGGAAATCAATTTTGATTGAGATAATTGTCAGTAGATGGATTTCTGCATGACATTAATTAAAAAATTTCCAATTCCCTTCTGAGCTGTGTCTGTGTGTACAGGTACAGTGCCTGCGTGTGCCTGACTCCACTTGAGAACTATGTTTGCCCCTGAATTGAGATTATAATTACAATTATAACTATAATTCCTGTTCATTGGAATTATGTGATTCAATACACAAAGTCTGACTGTGATGGGATCTGATCTCCCCCACTGTGTTATGGAAGCTTTTTGTTTCCTACCCTCTGTAGTATTTAATTCCCCTTGTGTTCTTTGACTGCACTGTGAGGTACCTGAAATGAATCCATTGCTGGTGGGGCCTTTGCAGAATAAATTCAGAAAATTCTTCTCTACCACTAAATTCTTGAGAAACGTTGCAGATTTGAAGTATGGAAGTTGAGGACTTAAGATTTTATATTTGCTCGACTTGCAAGCTCTGAGTAAGGCTCGATGGTGTGAACAGAAACATTAACAGCTTTTCTCCTGTGGATCTGGCCATTGAATGTTTAAACAGCTGGCAGAAGTATTTATTCTTTTATTTTAAGTAGTACATTCCAGCCTTAACCTTTACAGTTCATTTTCCTTCAAAAGTATAAAAAGATTTATTGCTCTAATATCTCTTGCTAAGATGTTCAGGAGACTTGGTGCACTAGGAAAACAGAAATTATTCCAAGGGACTTTATCACTGGATGTTTTCTGTCTTTCCTATAAGCCTGAGGTTTTCAAAACTTAGTAATTACTCCACAGGAGTTCCTCACCTTCCCCATGGGAAGTTCCTTGCCAGGCTTGGTGGCCTTCCCACCATGTCTTATCCAAGACTGGATTTAATTGGATTCATTTCCATGATTACTGATGTCCCTATGATTCAGTAACGAGCAAAGGGCATTTTTTGGCACTTTCTGGCACCTGGACAACATCAGGAAGAGCAGACACACTCCTCTCTTCTGGATATTTCTGTGTAGGGATTGGTGCCTCAGACCATTGGTGCACAGACTGCTGAAATGAACAATAATTGAGTCACAAAAATTGTTGTGAAAAGCTGAATTAGTGAGGCCGCTTGGGACAGCAAAGGGCCAGTGAGGATCTGAAGCAGACAGAGCCCACTTGAGTCCTGGAACTGCTGGGAATGAGGGGGAATAGCTGCAGAAACACTTGTCCTGGCAATTCTGGCAGCTGTTGGACAGTTCTGATTTCTAACCCTCTGTGGCACCTCTAGAGAAAACCTCATCTGTCACCCACACCAATGCTGAGATTTCCTTCAAGACTTCTCTCCAGCCAAGGCAGATTGGAGGTCTCTTCTACCTTTATTAGCACCTTCATTGTCTCTATTTCTCCTTATCTGGTCAGGACCACCTCCTGCCCTCCATGGCTACAGAAAGCACAGCTGGAACCTCTGTTTGACACAAATCTCATATCCAAACCAGATAATTCTGCTTTATTCTTCCCGGCACTCTTGAGATTTTTGCTTTTGGCCATTTCTGAGCACTTTGGCCCTTTCTCACCTTCTCATTTTGGTTGTAAGACAGAGTTTCACACTCTTGGGAAGGAAAGCCAAGATCCTGGCTTGTCCTTTGACAGTGGAGATGGATAATGGGCACTTCAGTGCATTTTTTTCAATGCAAAACCAGCTGAGCTAACTGTTCCCATAAAAGTCCAATTGATTGCTGTAGGCATTATATTCACTCTGACAATGATAAAATGATTGCTTTAGTATCTGGCTGCGTAACCCACTTACAGCATGTGCACCAGGATTAGGAGAATGTTTCAATTGTGAAAATCATTGAGATGTAAATGTCATGATTATAATTTATCTTCATTAAAAATTCCATCGGCGGAGGGGAAATTAATCCGTGTGCTGTATGGAGCACCAGCCACTAAAAAGTAATATGTTACAGTGAAAACAGGGATTTGGGAATGGAACTCCAGCAGAAAATAACTCAGGAGCACATTCTGGTGATGTGACAGGTGGCTATCTCAAGGGCATTGCCAGGAATATTTTATTGCTCCCATGTGGATTGGGGGCACATTTCCTCTTCCCCCAATGGCAATCTTAGCACCTCCTCCCCTCCCCAGCACAGACAGAAGGCACTGTCACCATTGTGCTTTTAATGCCCAAAAATGATTGTATCACCTAAAACTGCCATCAGCTCCAGCACAAAAACCAGCTCTGAATTTTATTAATGGCACTGCAAAGACTTCCATTAAATTCATTGATCGTCAGCTCACATTATTTCTGCTGTAGTTGTTCATGGTTCTTTTATATTTCATGTTTTCATTATTTTATTTCCTTGTTGATTTATGTGAGGACAGTGAAGTTTCTCTTTTAAGCCTTACATGTATTAGCTCAATCTGGTATTACATTTCCACCACAGATCCAGAATTGTCTGACTAAATATTTATTGGAAATTGGTTTTTTTCTCCTCCTACCATAGATGAATTTAATCCATTACTATCTCATAGATAAAGTTTTGGGGTGTTATTTTTCCTTTATTTATTTAGTTATTTTTCCTTTATTTAGTTAATTTTTTTAATATAGTCTAAACAAAAATTATGATTTCTACTTTTTTTCATCTGTCTCCTCTTTTTAAATAAAATAAATTGTATTTGGTTGGTTTGAAATAAAATATTTTAATTGGAAAGCAGTGGGTGACCAATGGATATTTCTAGATTGATGTTGATTAAGTATAATATGCCTTATTGCTCTGAGATTTTTTTTTTAATTTTGTCTTTTGGGAGTATGTCGGCTCCTTGCCTGTGGTTCTCTTATAGATGGAATAATCCCAGGGAATTTCTTCTTAAAAGAAAATAAAATATTTGTTGTTTAAGTTACATGTTCTATCATTGCCAAATGTCTCTTTAAATGCAGAATAGCCAATGAATTTATGGTATTATTTTCTTTTCTTTTATGTTTTAAAGAGCTTTAATGATTGTCCCAGGATGATTTTTTGTTGTCTTTCTGTTTGTACCCCCACTGGCAGGGCACAGCCTGGCCAGAGTGACACCAAAGCTTTGTGTCAAAAGACATTTTATGATTTGAGAAGTTAATATGCATTGGCATACTGTAGATATTCAGGAATTTGAAGGTATAATTTTTCCTGGGTGTTTGATCCCATTAGATATCCCAGGTTTTTGCCTGCCAGATCTGTTTGAAGGCAGAGTGGTGAAAAATCTGTTGGAACAGGAGAGGGAGCCCTGAGCCTGGCGATGAGGGAGGGAAGGGCAGCGCTTCCCCGGGGCTGCCAGGGAAGGGGAGCTCCCCTTTGCCCTGGAAAGCAGAGGAGACAGGGGCTAATTTCACCTGCCACGCCAAAATTATCATCGTTCTGCCACAATTATCACAGCCTGGCCGCAATGATCAGAAAGGACAGAGAGTGACGGACTTTGGAAATTAAATAAAAACAAATAGGAAGGCAGAGAATGAAACAGGCTCAGAGGGAAAGGAATTCTCTCCTAAGGCGGGTGATGGGGACAAAACTGACTCGGAGTGAGTGTTAAGAAGAGCTTTTCGAGTTTTAATGAGCAGAACTTTCTTCCTGCTCTGCTGTTGATGATGCAGATTTCACATTTACTGGTGGTAGCTGTTGCCTCCTCTTCCCTACCCATCCATATGTTCATGGGTATAGGTACAGGAGCCCTTCTCACAGGCAGCAAACAAAATCTGGCGGCTGCTGGAAAAAATTGGCAGGACTTTTTTCCACCAAATCTCCACAGGAAAGTGTCAGCTGCTCCCCCAGGGCCTCTGAGGCAACCCTTGGTTAGGGGCAGTTTGTCTTCAGTTCTCATTGACTTTCGTTCAGAGAGTGTGGAAATGCTTGTCTGGGTTGTTTGGCTTCAACTGATTGGGACTGAGTTATTTTGCAATTAAATTATTTGACTTTTACTAAAGACTGTGGAGGCTTTGAAGGCTCCCATAAAAATAGGAAAATACACTCAGTAAGTGCAATAAAGTGTTTCTGCCATATTTCAAATAGAAATATTCGTTCAAAATCAGATTTTTATTACTTTTCATACGCTGAGAGTGGAATTTTACCCTGAAGGAGAGTTGACTTAGAACCAGGAGAGGTACTTTGTAACTTCATGGGATCTGTCACCTTCAGTGCAAACAAAAAACTCCCCAACCCCCCCCCAAAATCCCAAAGTACTGCTGGCGCTTCATTTGTGTTTCAAATGAATGTTTCAATGTACAGTGAAAAACCACAATACTGATGGGATATGGGGTAGATTGGTGCACATTCACTTCCCCCCACTTGGGCTGAAATTCCCTGTGGAATTGGGCACAATTCCCAGCGATTTGTGAAAAATTAGGGTGTTCCATGCAGTAGGGGTTCAGCTTGACCAACTCTTAGACAGCTATCTCAGATTTCAGTTACCTGGCATGTTGAAATGGGTTAGGCTTTGGCTTTTATGCCACAAAAAAAAAACCCCAAAAAACCCCCAGATGAACAGAATGACAGGGAGAACATGGGTTTGATAATATGATAATAAGGACAAGGGTTTCAAGCCAACTGAAATTTTCATTTAGATTTTTTTTTTTATTTATTTGTTTCATTTGCACCTGTTCTAGAGGAGAGGGAAGTTCACCAAAGCCAGCTGAGCTGGAAAGCTCNTTTTATGCCACAAAAAAAAAACCCCAAAAAACCCCCAGATGAACAGAATGACAGGGAGAACATGGGTTTGATAATATGATTATAAGGACAAGGGTTTCAAGCCAACTGGAATTTTCATTTAGATTTTTTTTTTATTTATTTGTTTCATTTGCACCTGTTCTAGAGGAGAGGGAAGTTCACCAAAGCCAGCTGAGCTGGAAAGCTCAGGTAAATATTCCTTCACTTTATTGAAAACCTTTCCAAAATAGGAACTTTTGGCAGAATGTTGAAAAACACTACAGCATTTTGTAGCAAAGTTTCTGAATGGAACATGTACTGGAGATTTTGTCCAAGGCCAGGTGAGGTAATGGTCGTGTCTCAATTTTTGTGGTGGCAGAGGTTTCAGAAATATGAACAAGCTTTGGATTTGTTCTGTTTCCATGTTAGCCCGTGGCTCGTATTTATACCTGAGAATTGTGTGAGAGGAGGCTGTCAAACAAACCAAACGAGAGCATAAATGAAAGCTGCTGCTTCAGAAAACAAGAATGTCAATATAAAATGGTTTAGAGGGACTTCTAATGATCTGCTTGATCTTTACGGAAAAGTCCTCAAGGATCCACTTGTGCAGAGTCAAAAATCCAACATCACTTTCCAGTGTTCCATTTGTTGGTGTGTTTTACCAAGGAATGAACAGTTCTTTTGCTGACATTCAGAGCGCTGAAGTACCATTTTTAACTTAGTATAAATGCATATTATTAAAGCTTTAACAGCATATGGCAGCAAGTAATAACATCTGTGCCTCTCAGCCTCGTGCTTTCAAAACATACTTGAGGCACATTTTCTTTTCAAAACTGTGTCAGAAGCAAATAAAAGTCTGTTTCAAAGGAAAACCAGTCAGGAATGTGAAGAGCCATCAATAGTGACACCAAATGTGGGCACTGCCTGTCCTTGAATACGGCCTCAAACACAGGTTTTCAATAAAGTGAAGGAATATTTACCTGAGCTTTCCAGCTCAGCTGGCTTCGCTGAACTTCCCTCTCCTCTGCATGGGTTCAAATGAAACAAACAAACAAACAAATCTAAATTTAAATTCCAATTGGCTTGAAACCTTTATTCTTATTATCATGTTATTAAACCCATGTTCTCATTGTCATTCTATTATCTGGTTTTTTTTTTGGTTTTTTTTGGCATAAAAGCCAAACCCTCACCATTTCAACAGCTAGGCAGTTGAAAATTATTCAAGTTTCGAGAGTCAAACCAAGCTCCTGGATCAAACCAGCTTAAATTCCTAAATTTAGACTCATTTTGGGCATCCCTGACCCACGGGGTATTTCACTATTTTGGGAAAAGTTGCTTTTCATCTCCTTGTATGCTTGGTTGGATTCACAATTTGGACTCTGAGTTTTGTAGAAGGTTTTAAAGATCTGGTTTTGACATGACCTGATGTGTTGAACGTGTCTTGTGCCAGTCATGAAAGAATTATTTAGGATTGGGTGAGGATTTAGATATTCTTCTCAAATAAAAGAGCATCAAGAACTTTTCAAGAGCATTAAAATGT
This sequence comes from Polioptila caerulea, assembly GCA_013397295.1. Lineage (NCBI taxonomy): Eukaryota > Metazoa > Chordata > Aves > Passeriformes > Certhiidae > Polioptila > Polioptila caerulea. The sequence continues at coordinate 324,056 of VYXF01006928.1, read as the reverse complement.
GCTTGAACAGTTTACTATCATTATTATTATTATTAATAGTAATAATAATAATTTTCCACTAATGTGCAACAGGAAGCACAAATCAGGACTGTTATCCAAATGTAAAATTATGTATTTTTGAAGCAGTTGTCACAAAGTGGAAGTTTCAGTCTTTTAAATTTCTTTTTCCCTCTGTGAAGTGAGGTCCCTGCTTGTGCCACCTGGTCAGCATCTTACTATGAGATCACACTGCCCTGCAACACAAATTCCAATTTTGTGTGTGCCTGCATTGGGTTAAAGCTGAATTACCCATTCTGTAAATGTGCTCAGTTCCCTGGGACAGCAGGAGAAGCTGACTCCTTTTTTCTGCCTACATTTTGTCTACTTTCTGTTAAACTCCTGGTTTTTGGTACTTCACTATCGCTTATATTCTCCTAGAAGGAAAATGAATTACTGGCAAAATTCTCACCTCACTCTGCAGAAGTTTGCCCACTTACAATGTCACCTATAATTGCCTTTTTTATCACCGTTTTTTGGTCTTAGAGCCAGTGGTTGTCCTTGAATAAGGAAAAATGTAGATTTTAGAAATGGCAGTCGCTTTAGGAAAGTGAATTATCTTGGAGTTCATTTAGTGAAAAATAAGTTTTGAAGAATACATTATTTATTTTCTTAGGAATTGTAGCTTTTGGCAATGATCAGATCGTAGCTGTTGTCGCCATGAAAAGTCAGGATTTTAAGACTTTGGGGTCAGTAACATAGTGGGATGCTATCACTATACTTGAAAAGGAATATTTTTATCAGTTTTGAGGCCTTAACCTCCCTTTCAGGTAATTTGTGGATTAAGAAGGATCCAATTATTAAATATTGATTGAGTACTATTTTATACTGTGGCTCATGGTGAATATATAATAACTTAGTCTATGCAAGTTTCCTGTAAGAAGTTAAAAATTTCCTTGGTGCCCTAATGTATTTAAAAATACCAAATAAATAGAAAACAGCTTTAATGAATAAAGGACCCAGGAGCCTTTCCCTGTATTCTTTGCAGGACATATTTTTAATGCATATAATTATTCTTACCATCTAAAAGAACTAATTTACATGTGGATTTATTTGAACGAGCATTTTTTTAAGTTATCATATTGCTGCCCACTGTAGTAATCACCAAAATATTGATTTTTAGCAGTTGCTCTGATTGAGAACTACTTGAAATTTTGTACTAATATTAAGAACAGGATCATTAAGAAAGTGATGGTGTTGGAAGCCATGGCCTGGATTAATACTGAGAAGTGTTTGCACAGTAAATATCAGAGCTGTGAGTTAGAGGCAGAGGGAGAACTGGGAGAAAGCAAAATTGATGTCTTCCTCAGAAAGGCAAAATCCAGGAGCTCTGATTTGCAGAGCAGTTGGCTTTATTTCACTTCTCAGAGGTATCTCTAACACACCAACATGACAAGAGCCAGCAGATATTTTTTAAATAATGATTCATCTCACACCAGTCTGATTTCTTTATGTAACAGAAGGCTCTGTGGGGGAGTGCAAAGCTTTGTTACGTGTCTTTTGGCGCAGTTAATATTAGATATTAAAAAATACTGCAGAAACATTGATTAGGAAATTACACTGGATGAGTGGATAAGAATAAAGACTGATCCTACCCAAACATAAAAAAACCACCACTGAGCAAGGCAGGGGTGGCTGGGAAGGACAAATGCAGGGTGGAAAACACCTCAGCTCTGTCAGAGCCTCTGTAGGATAACAATTATCTGGTGTGGGCCACCAAAAAGTCAGAGAGCTGTGTTAGAATATATGCAAGAAGAGGTCAGAATGGTGTCCTCAGAGTGTCATAACCTCACTTGGGAGGAGCTGCAGGTGAGCACAGGCAGATTGGTGACCAAACTCGTTCTGCTCCACACGCGGGGCTCAGACTGTGCCCAGTTTTGAGCACTTAATTTCCAGACACACGGATCCATCAGCAAGTGCAGCGTGGAGAAGGAAGTGTATCAGACACTGGAAATTATTTTCTGTTTTACATTTTGTTTGTTTGTTTCCAGTCAAGTGATGCATGGCAAGACTTCTCAAGTGTGTGAAACGGTCAGGGGAGGAAAGAGGAACGTAAAAATCTATTTAGATAGACAGGATGTGAAGGGTTTAGGTTGCAGACAGGAAGATTTGGATTAAAGCTGGAGGGAAAGGGCAGAGATACAAAGCACCAGCTTGCCCAGGGTGCTTGTAAAGCCACCAGCAGAAGGTCAGAGCGTGGTGGAGGGGCAGCAAGTGTCTGTCAGCACTGATGAAGTTCAACGCTGCTTCCTTTGGGCGCGGGAAGGGAGCGGGTGACCTCTGAGTGCCTCCCCTCCTTGAGCTCCACGACTGCATGGAAAACGTGTCTGAGACCTTCAGACAGCAGCCCCCGGATGCTGATTAATTAACATGACAGGGCTCGTTAGCATTAACTCGACTTAATCAGGGCTGCTGTCCCTTCCTGCAGGATGGACGGAGCGGGAGGAGCGCCGGCAGCGCGGCTGCGTGAGGGGAGCTGGGCCTGTGGGCCACAAGCAGGCTGGTTCCAGGGAAAAGGGAGTTTTTAACACAGGCCAGGAAGCCAAATGATGTTCAATTTTCAGTTAAAAATCCTCCCAAGCCAAACGTAGTGGGCTACAGGGTGATAAACAGGAATGGTGGGGTTTGACTGTTGTGTTTTTGGATGGTTGAATGTGGCTGGAGCTGAGGGTGGCTGAGGGAGTACTTGGATCATGGGATGTGTCTTAATCACAAAATCCCAGTGATTTGGGTGGGAAGGGACCTTAAATCTCATCCCACCCCACCCCTGCTGTGGTGACACCTCCCACTGTCCCAGGATGCTCCCAGCCCCAATGTCCAGCCTGGCCTTGGACACTTCCAGGAATCCAGGGATCAGCCAGAGCTGCTCTGGGAATTCCATCCCAGTGCCTGCCCACCCTCCCAGGGAGGAATTCCTCCCCAGCATCCCACCCAACCCTGCCCTCTGGCAGCAGGACACAGCAGCAGCTGCTTGAGACTGGCACCAGGGCAGCAACAGGTTCGACCCCTGGATATTGATTCACTCATTTATCTGTGTAAACTCTTTGAATTTACTTCCAGTTTTTAAAACAGAATTCCATCACTGAGAGAAAACACCCTGCCTGCTTTGCTGGGGACTGTGCCTTTAAGGCCATGCAGAGCAAATGGGCTAAAGCAGATTTGAGAGTCTGTCTCTTGTCTGGATGATAATTTTGATTTTTCATAGATTTTTTTTTTTAAAAGGAAGGATTTTCCAGGTGCCATCCATGCCAGGAAGAAAAGGATAACTCTCTGCGCTGAGCCCATTGTCTGGGTTTCATGCTGATTGTTACAGGCTTGATATAATATATGAGAATTAAGAAATTTTAAAATACCAGAGCACTCCTGGCCTTTATTCAAACAGAAAATCCACTCAAAGTAAAACATCTGTCTATAGAGAGTTGTGATAGGACTCTTTCAACCTCTCTAAAAAATATAATTAAATAAAAAATCTTTTAATTTGCTGCTGTGAACACTCTCAAAAGGAATTTCCTAAGAAAGTGTTTGCTTTCCCTTTTCATAGACAATATTAGGCAATTTTTAATGTCATGATTTCATTTATTACTACAAAAATGGAATTCATCAAGTGACATTCTGAAAGTATGAAATAGATCCTCAAGAAAACATTGGGGTTTAATAAAAAATAAACTTTGGTTAATATTTGAATCAGCCCTTCAAATTCTGGGACAGAAATCCAGCCCTCATTTATTTCAGAAGATGAAAATTAATGCCTATTATGATAATATAATATTATATAATAATGAAATGACCCCTTTATCTCACACTAGGAAATATTTTTCTGATTCCTATTAGAATTTATGAAGAATATGGAATGTTTTCATTTTACTTTTCAGTTTGCTTGTGGTGCTCCAGAAATACAGGCAAATTGTGTTGAGGTATGAGATGGACTCAGCCTTCTCTCTCTCCTAGATTTGCCTTTCCCACAAAACTGTGAAACCCCAAATATTCCAAAGACAGTATGAAACTGAGGCTCAGTTTCCCTCTCTGCACATTATTTTGTCAGCTTGACAATGATATTTGTGTTCTCTGTAAAGCTCTTTGAGCCTGACATGGAAAAATACTACAGAAAAAGCTCAATTTTTTCTCATTTAGCTTTAACAGTTAGATTATCACTGAAATAGTTTATTCCTATGTAATCATCGTGTTTCCATGATGAGGGTTTTTTACTGTGTAAGTATAATCTGTTTCTGTCCACATAAACCAAATATGAACATGCTTACTTGGAATTTTCCATGTTTTAGAAATTTCTTGTGCTTGCCTTTAAAACCAGCAGGGAGGAACTCTAAGTTGCTCAAATTATATTTGTCTGAGACAGATAGTGAGGGTTACTTTTGCTCCCTTTGTAGTTGCAGCTGCTGAGGATAACTGTGACACAGCAAATTCTTCCTGCTTTGGGAAAATTAAACCATGTCATGGACCCGCTCTGAAGGAACAACATCTTCCATGAGCAAATTTATAAATTCTCCTTTTATACTTAGACACCAAGGTGGGATGTCTTCCCTTTTAAAAAACTAATTTACCTGAAAAGAGGCAGCCCTCGAGCCACACAATACCAGAATTTCACAGCAAAATGGTCAAAAATGTGTCCCTGAATCCACTCAGAGTGAGACATCGAGCCTTGCTTTAAAATCCCTTTACATTGGTAAAAAGGAACCTTACCCCAGCTGGGAGCAGGGCTTTGATCTCCCTGAGCTGATATTTCCCCAATAAAATGTTGGTCCTTACATAATCCCAAAGAATTAGGAGTGCAGCAGAAGAAAGGAACCCACCTGTGTTTTATGAGACAGAAAGAGTCAATATTTCCCTGGAGTGAAAGGGCTCCGTGTGGTACAAAAATGTTTCAATGAGGAGCACAGGAGAAGCCTCCCTGAGCCTGCAGGATCCAAAAAGGAAAAATATTTTAGAAATGTAGTGTAGAAATGTATTTTAGAAAGTGTTTTAGAAATGATGCAAGAGGAACAATGTTGTCCTGACAATTTAGGCCAGAATGTTAAGGAGAGTCTTTTAAGAGGAATTCTTGTGGTGATTCAAAATTTAAAAGCTCAAAACACAAGAAAAATGAAAAAAGAGAGATTGAACAAGAAAAAGAAAAAATAACAACAACAACAAAAAAAAACCAACAAAAAACCACCAACAACCAAAAAAACTCCAAAACAAACAAAAAAAAACCCCAAAACAAAACAACCTTAAAACAACAACAGGAAAAAAAAAGATCCTGTTGCAGGGTAGGGAAGGATTAGTGAAATGACAGGTAATTAATTACTCCCCACTCTGCTGTGGAGTTCATCTGAGAACAGAGTGAAACTGCAAAATCTCATAATCAGAAATAAACAGCACTGATGGTGTTTGCACTGTAAAAATTACCAAGTCCCCAAAAGAACAACAAAAGAATCCAGGCAAGTAATCCTGGCGAGAGAGTGATTATTGCTGCCCAGGTGAGAATAAGTACATTACATAAAATTAAATTAGAACAGTGAACAAGTGTTGGGATGAGGATAATTTTGTGCCATCATAGTGGGAGAGACAAGGAATTTACTTCAGAGCTGATGAATGGAAATGCTCCAAGACCCCCAAATTCCCTGTCAGGACTCACTGGCACCACTGCCAGGCACAAAACCCTTCTGACTTTGGTGTCTGTGTCCTTATGGAAGGAAGGAAAGTTCTTTATCTTGCTCCTGCCACGAATGGGATGTGTGGTTTTTGTGAAGTCATGGCATCTTCTTCCCACGTATTTCAGGTTTAGAGCAGAGAATCATTCACAGGCTGTTTCTTCCTATACATTTACAAAATACTTAGGAAAATAATAGGTTTTGTCATATCATTATAATAATAATCATTCACAGGCTGTTCTCATAAGCTTAAATCCTAAATAAGCACTATAGGATTTGGCCTAATTACCCAATTTTCTCTCTGCTGTAGTCAGCACAATCTTTTTCTCTGACTCTGTGGAATGCATGGATTTCCCTGTGCAGATAGGATTTATCTGATTTTGGTTTTGTGTTTAACTGGCAACTGATCTGATTTTTTTTTCTACTAAAAATTGATTCTATTAAAATTAGATCAAGACTTGTCAAAAATTGTCAATTCCACCCTCTAAAGTTTGTATTTTAGTTTTTTTGAATTGACAAAAAGCTGAAGAGAAATCACACTTTAATTATGATTTCACACAGCACATGTCGACTTCACACTTACGTGCATGATTTATTTATTATATTTATTTATGTGCCTCATTTATTATTCTGTTAATTTTACATTATCTCCTTGAATAAGGGCAATAGAGTGATGACATCACTGAATTCAGATGTAGTTGTAGAAACACTCCTTTGGATCCATTCCTTCTCCACAGCTTGGTTTTTAGTCAAAGAGAAAACCCACTACAATTCTAAATCCAATCTTTTTCATTCTTGATGCACTCTCTTTGGTTGATACCTGAGTATTGAATTTTATTCAAATTATGCTGTGTCTTTTCTTCAGAACCTCTCAAAGAGCTGCTTCCCAGTGTCCCCCCAGCTGGTTTGGAAGCAGTTAATAAATTTGATTTCTTTCAACAACTTTGGGTTTAGTTTCAGAGACTTTGAACACGGATCAGAATCAGGTGGTTTTAAGTCAATGTGTATCAAAGCATTCTCTGAAATGTTAATTCACTGTCTCTGTCACTGGGAACAATTCTGTCAGAAATTCCCTCAGATATTAAAAGGAAAAAGATGTTCTTGAGAAGGTTTCTGGGTGAAACATGGGTTTAATGCAAGTTCCTCTCTGTATATCAATATCATGCAGTTCATGGTAAAGCTGAAATGAAAGTTTGGTGCTGGAGTTGTAGACTCCCAGTGACTCAGTTATTGCTTTTAGAAAACCAGTGATATTTAACTGCTTTGACTTTCAACAAATGGATCCTTCACCTTCTTATGGGATAATGGGGAAAATCCATGAGGAGCACAGGGATTAATTGTTCAGTGCAGTTATTAAGGAAATTAATTTCTTAAGGAAAAAGTACTGGAGTATATGTATTGGAGCCATAAAATATGTTTATTTTCAATGGCACTTGGTATCTGGGCCCCTCTGGGTTTGTATCTGGTGCATTGTAAGAAAAAGAGTGACACAGTTGGGGAAAAAGAGAAAAAAGGAGGAAAAAGCAATTAAAATGAATAATAATAATGTAGAAGGCTTTTTCCAAACCATGTCCTACAACTCAGAAATTCTCTTTTCAAAGAGCTTTTAGGAGAAAGTATTTCCATGGAATGATTTGTACTAATTCTTGCACACTCTGTTGTCTGAGCAGAATCAGTCTGCCATTTGAGCCAGTTTAATTATTTTTGTCAAGACTTTTAAAAAATATTTTTTCTTTTTTTTTTTTTTTTTTTTTTGTGCAAACTGTGTAAAAGATCCTTACAGGGGTTTTAAACTTATTATGGACTTATATTTCTTTAGTTATTTCTCTCTTCTCAGGAATGAATTTGGATTCTTGTACTTTTTCCTCCTTGAAATCTTTTGGTCTTTCTTGCATTGCAGCCTCTTCTGTGTCCACCCATAAAACACTAAAGTTGACACGTTAAAAATATCATCCTGCAGAACAATTTCCAGATCTGCAGGAATACTTTCAGTTGTGGAAGTGTAGCACCAAAATATCCATCCTGTTTATTCCAGGCATGTAAATTTTTAGGGATGTTTGGTGTTGGAGAATTTTACTGGGAAAAGGCACAAGATTTTTGGAAATCCCATTGCTCTGGAGTCAAGGGCTGCATATGGCAGGGGAGATAAATCATCCTTGAGTTTGCTGTGAAGGATCCAGGATTATTTATTCCTGATTCTCTTAAAGAATTGGGAGCTGGACTTGAGCACAGAGCTTGGCTTTATTGCAATTGTTTCTCCAACTCTACAATGTAAAAATAAATACCCACCATATGGGCACGCAGGGGAGGTTAATTCATTAATATTTATGGAGCACTTTTAGACATTTTTATGGAAGTGACTATAAAAATGCTTATACAGATGAGGCTATAAAAATGGGAAATTGTATACCTGCTACTTGTAAATTTTTTTGCAGTAGTGGCATGCACCTTTTTTTCAGTGTTGGCTCTGTTCTTTTATGCAAAGCCTTCATTTAGGAGACCATTTTAATCTACTTTTAGTCACCTAAAATTTAGCTGTGTGGTCTAAGGCAGTAATTAGTATTCCTGCCAGAGGTAGGGGAGAGAATTCTGCAAATCTAAGAGGCCAACTTGATGGTAATTTTTAAGTCCTGGACATTTCTTGGGATGAATTTCACCTCTGCAGGAGAAATGTCCCATCACACTCTCATGGCTCTGCAGCCTTTCTGGAGTTGAGCAGGTCACTGATGTTTCTGGACTGGAACTGCTCTGTCCAATAGTTTGGCATCATATCCCTTCAGATATTCTCTTTATTTACTTGTAAGCCAATGTTAATTCCCAGAAACACAGCTAAAAATGCCTGTACTATGTAGATAATGGAAATATATATTATTTCTGATAAGTCATGTATGGAATACATGAGTGTGGGCCTGTTTATCCTCTCTATTTTTAAAAACAGTTGTGCTTTTTTACCACCCAAGAATTACAGGCTGGAACTTGCCTGTGCAGAAATGGAAGGACACGTTTTCTTCCATGGAACCTGAGGAAATTTCACTCCAAGCCTGAGAGTGCTAAAAATAATAAACCTCTTAACTGTCACACTCATCACTGAAATACTTTACAGTGCAGCCTTTTGCATGAGCATTAACTAAAAGCCTGGTTCTAAATCTCTGAATCAGGGGAGACAGACAGGGGAATTCTATCCATGGCTTAGATGACAAGCATTTTCAATAGTTTGCACTTGGCAATACAGAAGTATTTGATAAATTGCATTTTCAGAGGGTTCCAAAGGAATTTTGCTTCTGTTCATTCACGAAATAACTCATCTCTGTGACAGAACTAAAGATTAGCATTGAGGAGAATATAAGAGGTGAATATGAGTTATAATCACCCCAAAAGAAAAAGAAAACTTTTCTTTTTTTTGTCTGGCATTTAAAAGCTGACTGGAATCTCTCTCATAAATGAGGTGCACACTCACAGCAGGATGAATCTCCTCAAGTGTGAGGCAGGGCTGGTTTAAACCTGAGAACTGCAAGAAATTCTAAGCTGTAATAAACAATGATTTCCCTCTTGGAGGATCCCGTTTTCCAGCAGGATAATGATCTAACTGTAATGAACCATGTCTGCTTGTTGTGAAAAAGAAGCAGCCACAGTTGTTGCTCAGCCCTCCTGTGTATCCTGTCTGACAGCTAAACTTGTTTTTCCCCAGATGTCTGGATTTGCTTGTAGGGAAATGGCAGAGCTTATCTCCAGCCTCAGCGCTGTAATGTGATAAACACGTTTTCCTTTATGCACAGCAGACAGAAATGCAGCCCTGCTTTCCGTTTATTCCAAAAGAAATCTGAGCTTTGGAGTAATCCTTTAAAAACCAATGAAGGTTTTCCATGAAAAGAGCCAACCCTCCATCTGCCCTGCTGCCTCCTGTACCTGGGCAAGGTGAGCACAACCTGCACGGTGGGTGAGTCACATTTCCAGTGGGTTCATCAGGGATACTGGGAGAGGTTTCCATATTTCAATTTATTTTTTTTTTTTTTGAGAAATACTGTGCATAGAATGGATGCTATTCATCTGTAATGGCTATAAACACAGAGAAAAGAACCAAAAAAAAAAGGTGTATTTCTTCTGTTATCCTTGAGACTCTGACACAGAATCTGATATCAGCACTGGGTTCAGGTAACTCTTTTATGAATGCACTGTAATTGTAGCAATAAACTGGTATTTTTAAGCTCTATTTCTCACCTTTTCCAAGCAGTTTTTCTACATAACGAGTTTATGAATATGTTTGTATTTTAGTAGCTCAAATTGATGGAAGCAGCAATTTAATATTGATTTCCAAACATAAAAGCTCAGTCAGTCAAACAACAAATTCCCCACTTCTCAGTATTAACAGAAAAGCTGTTGTCAGTAGCAGCCAGCTCATAGAAATGAGTCTGGAACAAAAGCAAAAACCTTGGCCTGAGGTGAAGAGAGAATAGAACTCAACAGAAGAAAAGCATTGGTGTCATACCTGTGTTGGTGATGTTTGTTAATAAGGAGGGTAGGAAAGTAAATAAAAGAGAAAAGAGTTGATATGAAAGTATTTTTAAGAAAAAGGAAGAATGTGGTGTCTGACAGGGCCTCAGTTCATGACAGGCTTAAGATGGTGCCTTTCAGCTCAAGATTTGGGATTTAGGGAATCCTGGAAGGTGTGGGCTGTGTGAGAAATCATTTACAGCCTCTAAAGGGAGCACACCCAGGGACATCTCACCGAGTCCCACTCTGGTTTTCCACCCAAAAACCTCTGTGAGGGCAGCCAAGCTGTACCTGGTGAGGGATCAAAGTCCCAGATTTATGGAAAATCAGTCCCTAGAAATGGCCTGAGTGGTGACAAACTGGATTCTGATCAATGAGACCATTTCAGGCAGAACAATCTGCCCTTGATGGCATGAAGGACATGTCCCATGCCAAATTAAGCAAAAAAGGGATTGACAGATGCCACAAACACCTGGGAGGTGACAGGGGTGCTTTGGAGCTTTCTGACTGGGGTTGCAAATAGAACCAGTGACCAACTGGAGATAATCCCATTTTGAAGAACACTGGGCAGCTGAGGGGAGAGAGCAGTTTCTGAAGAGCAAACAGAAAGAAAAGCAGAAAATTCCTATTTATCATCCAAATGAGGCCTTCAGTTTCCCTTCTTATTTTAATATAAGGTACATTTTTCATGCAGAAACTTTTAACTTTTTAGGAAAAGGAAATGTGTGTTTTCTTTCTGTCACAAAGTTTTGAACTTTAATTACCTCTCTCTAAAGGGCCCTAGACCCCAGAGAGAAAGCCCTCAATGGGTGCATAATGGCCAATGGCACAGCTGCCATCTGATGGAATCTCTCCATCTCTAGCCAAAAAGATTTATAATCTTATGAATAAATATCATTTGGTTACTAGATGAAAAATGGAAGCAAAGTTGAAAATTATAACTCACTGTTGTTCACCTAAGGGAAAGTCTTGCAGAAAATATATTTCTGGATTACTCCAAAAGTTCATTTAGTTGTCCAAAAACTGATACTGTTTTCTATTTCAAAACACAATATTCTGCCAAATTATTTAGACCTCAGTATAGAGGGTTAATTTAGGTTTATTCTCATGCAGAAGTTACAGACCTCCAGTATGAAAATAATAAATAAATAGGAGCGGGTCCAAATTAGATTGAAGTCAAGAGAAACCATAAATTAACTGATTCTAAAAGGAGGAGCAGTGTGTTGGCTGGGACATCAAAAACTGGTGGGAAAATATATAGAGAAAATTACTTTCCCTAAACTGAATTCAAGGTAGCAGAACAATTTAAGGGACTGAAAAACCATATAGATATTGAGTCAGGACATGCTTTAAGTGTTGACCTTCTCTAAAATTCTGAAGATATTTTCTTCAGTCTTCTGGGAAGGTGGATTTTCTAGAGCATGAAATGTGAATCAAGATTTGATCTGAATCCAGACTTTCTTCAAATTAAAAGATGAATTTTCTATTAGGTAAAAATCAGGACAAATAGCAAAGAGCCAATAAGCAATGAAGGATATTATCAGGAATTCCACATTCCTGCACAATGCACATCAGGCTAGGCCTGTCTGTGTCCTAAGTCTGTGGTAATTTTGTCATGAATTTGATTGAATTAATGACTTTTGGTTGTCATATTCATAAATACGGGGTCACTTGGCAAAGGGATGGGCCAAAAGAGCAGCTTTGGAGTGCTGTCACTATGCATTTACAGAACATAGCTCAGATACCTAACAGAGGCTTTATTCTGGATATTTGATTCAAAGTGTTGAGAATAACCCATCTTGTGTCTGATAGCATTGATTTAGCACTTTGGAGAACATTTAATACCCCAGTGTTATTAAATATTTTTAATGGATTGATCCATGCAGCTGATGGGCCAAGAATTATTTAGTGTTCAATGAAAGAAAATTGAAAGTGAACACTTTTTAGATGATCAAGCCTGATCATCTAATTCCAATTTTATCATCGATCATGATTGATCAATTCATGAGCTGCAAACACAGTGATGTTTTACTCAAATATATTATCCCTGTAGATATTCTTTTTCCTATATGCCCCAAATAATGCTGCTTCATTTTCTCCAAAATTAAAACATGTATTGCTGAGAAATAATGAGCACATTCGTTATGTGCTGACAAAAGCCCAGTCCTCTGTGGTGGCAGAAGTGGAGTCTCTCTCTCATTACTGATTGCAACTATTCACACATCTTAATGCAGGCACCAACAAAAGTTGCCAAGAGCACTTGAATTAGCCTTTTATATTGAGAAACACAGCAAAAGAGACTCTTGCATATGAAAATGTTCACCAGGTGGCACAGCAGCTTTGCTTATATTAACAGAAAACTTTGGGAGTTGTTTGTGGCTAATTGAACTTCTGTGGGCCTCGGGAAGCAAGGCTTGGCTCCACTTTGAAATTTGATTTTAGAGCTTGTGTGAGCTTCTAGCATTCTATNTCTTTCTCTCTTTCTCTCTTTCTCTCTTTCTCTCTTTCTCTCTTTCTCTCTTTCTCTCTTTCTCTCTTTCTCTCTTTTTTTCTCTTTCTTTCTCTCTTTCTCTCTTTCCTTCTCTCTTTGTCTCTTTCTCTCTTTCTCTCCTTCTTTGTTGGATTTTGCTGAACACTGATGCGTTTTTTGACATTCTCTATCCTGCAGATAGAGATGAGCAGTGAGCTGGAAATTTAGGTGTTCTTTCATCATCTTCTTTGTTTCTTTACATTCAGGAATCACCCCTGTTCCTTTCACATCTGTATCTTTATATATCTGTGTATAACTCCGCCCTTCTATACATGAATGTATAGGAAAACCAGTAGAACTGCATTTAAAACACCTAAAATAAATTTGTGACTGAATATTTAGGGGAAAAGGACATTATTGTAGTGACATTGTGGCACCATTTCCAGAGATATTTAACAGCTTTTAGCAGCTCTTGAAACCACCTGTCCCATTTTGGTGGCAGACTTTCAGATGAAAAGAATATTAATTATTGTGGCAATTGAAAGGAAAGCTGACAGGCTGCAAGTGGGACTTGGCTTGGCTTCTCAGAGAAAATCCAAAGGAAGACCCTGCAACTCTTATGACACAATTAACTTCTTATTGCAGCCCTCCTGTCTGCAGGTGTTTACATTATGCAAAACACACACAAGCCCCAGCATCTTCTCGCAGAGAATTCAGCAGCGGAATTAAAGGGGAAGTTAAAAGATTTCTCAGTGAAGTGTTGCTTTGGAATCCATTATGTGTGAAAATCTGGGGATAAAGACTTGAAAAGTTGTGGAGTCGCTGTAAATCTGTAAAGAATTCCAGCACATCATAGGGAATGCTGGCTGACACTGATGAGCCAGGTGAGGGATCGTTTGTTGCTAATCTCTTTTCTCTGGAGCATTTTGTGATAACATTTCTCCCATCCTGCCATGTAAATACCACACAGCACCGTGCCTATATAAAATATGTTCACACATATGTGTGAGTTTTTAGGTGTCTAGACTTATTTTTCAAAAATAAGTAACTGGAATTCACACAGTGGCACTGATTTACCCCAGACTTTACTGAGTTTAGTCCAGACTGGACGAGTAAATATCAAAAATTGTGTGCCAAGAACAACTGAAAGGTTTTGATCCAACAGATTTTTGAAGGGTGATTGGGATTTCAGAGCAATTTCTTTGTGTCCTGAGCCCACAGGTGAAATGTTGATTAATGTTGTCATTACTGCTCCATTTCCTCAAGGACAGCCTTGTAAAAGTGACTGGAAGGGCTGATTATGAATACCCAGATTACAGATGTCTGGAATCAGCCCGTTCCTGTTCCCATCTGACTGGAATCATTTCGTTTGGTTTCATATTCATCAGTGCTTCATATGTAAAGTTCAGTGTTCTAATCTCTGGAAATGCAGTGTCTGGAAAGTTTAATTACAAGTTTTTTTACCTGCAAATTAACATCTGGAGTTTCTGGAGTTGTATCAACTCTGTTAGAATTTCTCTCCTATTTGTTGCTCCTGTGACTTCAGTGTTAATTTTGCTTTGGAAAAGCCTCATATCTTATGATTATCTGGTTTTGATTAACTTTATTGAATTGCTGAGCCAGGGCCTCCTTTTCCATCTGGGGTAGAGAATCTGTAACAGGTAATGCTGCAGCATGACCTACTTCCAATTTTCAGCCACAGAAGCAGAAGAAAAGGATTAAAAATGTCAGCAGCAAGGGTAACACTCATTTTGGTGGGTCTCAAAATGATTTTTTTCCTAGCATAGGAACTCTGCTCCATTAAGAACTCTCAGAAAGTGCAAATTCACAAACTTCTTCCTGAATCACAGTGGGTTTTTCTCTTGGAGGTCTCTGTGTTTCATTCCTTCTGTCTAATAAGTATTTAAGGACTAACCTATACTTGTGTGTAAATAACAGTAGCAGAAACGAATACATACTGAGAAAATTAAACTGAAAACAGGAGTCCTACACTTTCAGCCAAAAACGTCTATTTTTTCTCCATCTATTTTAAGCAAACCACCCTTCCCTCAACCACTTAGACTGTTAAAATAGCCTTTCTCCAGCCTCTCTTGGACTTAAAGGACATGAGTCAAAGTTAATCCTAAAGAATGTAAAAATAAAGAAGGGATAGAGGAGGATTGAATAGGATAAGACAACAGGAATGGAATAGGAATGAAACAGAATCTAAATAAATTGGAATGGAATGGGATGGAATGGAATGGGATGGAATGNAGGCACAAGGGGGGGGGGGAAAACCAGAACACAAAACCTATAAAACTCAGTAAAAAGAACCAAAATATGCACCGCAACAGGATGGGATGGAATGGGATGGAATAGAATAGAATAGAATAGAATAGAATAGAATAGAATAGAATAGAATAGAATAGAATAGAATAGAATAGAATAGAATAGAATAGAATAGAATAGAATAGAATAGAATAGAATAGAATAGAAGAAATAGTCTTTGCCTCTCTCCTGGAGCAGCAGTAACAGCAATGAGAGTTGAAGTCCTCTCTTCCCCCCCAATTATATTCTCAAATATAACGTGGGATGGTGGAAATAGTTCAGATGGCTCAAGTGTGCTGAGCTGGCTTTTTGAAGTGATGAATTGCTCCCAGCCACAGGCACAGAGCACAGGCACGGAGCCAGCAGCTGTTTGAAATGGCAGCTCTGGAGAGCACACAGAGGGTGAGGGAAAGGAGGAAACCTTTCCAAGGGAAAAATTGTTCAACACCTGTGCAGCAGTGTGTTTTGTACCTCTGCCTGGAGTGCCAAGGACTGGCCATTCCAATAAAATAAGATGCTGAGCAAATGAAGCATTCATCTCATCATTCTGTTAGCTCGTGCATTTCTGTGCTCCTCTTCAGGCAGGAAGAAAGTGCTGGTGGGGATAATTGTGTAATTAAGTAGAATTGTTTTCCATGGATCTAAAAGGAAAACACGGTTGGCTTCACCTGTTCCTTCTGAGGAACTGTGCCTGTCTCTTTCTCATTTACATGAAAATATGATGGAGCACAAGATGCTGAGTGGTTTTGCCCTTGAACAATGAACATCTTTCATTCCAACCTGTGAACTGGGCTCAAGAACACAGGAACTTCAGGGCTGAAATCAGAATTCCAAAGCCATTCAAGCACACAAACAGTTCCTGTTACTCAACACTATTCCATATCAGCGTTTTATTTTCTTTATTTGGTCTTGACTTTGTTTTGGTTTATCCATGGTAGATGTTTTCAATTTCTCCCAAAGAAAAAGAACACAAAAAAATCTCAGTTAATTTATTATCTTATTGGAAATTATAGTCTGAGCACTCAATAGCTCCAAGGTAAGACTGACATTGATTTTTCCATCAGGTGCCACACCCAGATTGTATCAGTGGCTTCAGAGCAGTGGCAAAAGTCAATTAAGTGACTGGTTGCTAATTACCTCAGATGAATGGTAAAAATTCTCTACATTTATGATTTTATACTCTAAACCTGATNCAAAAGTCAATTAAGTGACTGGTTGCTAATTACCTCAGATGACTGGTAAAAATTATCTACATTTATGATTTTATACTATAAAACTGATCTGTAAATACATCTTGCAGCAGTATTTTATTGTCATGGCTTAGGATCCATTCCCATGTTTAGCTTTCAGATTCCAATCATCCTGTTTGTGCTTTCTATAATGCCTAAATATTAATGCCAAAGCTTTGGTGTTTAAGTTAATCCTTCCTTTTCTTTGAAAAGGAAACAAAAGGATAAAGCAGAAAGAATAGAGTGGCACAAGTAAATTTTTCTTTTCATATAAAAACTGATACCTCTTACTCTGAAAATCATCCCATCTGTTGTGATAATGAATGTAATGGGAAAGAGTTTTAATTATGACTGGCATAACCATCAGCCCAGACTTGCTGTCAGAGCTGACTAAAATGAGTGTATAAAAAATCTGCTACCCCACATAAACAGGGATATTTAGGTATTACAGCTTGTTAATTACCTCTTTATTAAATCTCATCCTTCTTTATCATTGTAAAAATATTTCAAAGGATGATATTGTCATTACAGGAGAGCCAGCTCTGATGGTGCTGCAAGAGGAATTAAAGTGTCTGGAAGAATGTTTCATATTTCCATGTATTTTATACTTACCCATGTAAAGAAAATCTATTATCTCCATATAAATCGCATTTATCAGCTTATCTTTGCATTCTATTGTGCAGTCATATACATCTGCCTTTATCACACACAGATTTTCTCACCCATCCATTGTGTTTTGTGCTCTAATCAGAGAAATCAATTGATCTCCAGCCAAATATGACACCAAATGCCATTAGAATGCATTGAATATAGGAAAAAAAAAAAAGTTCACAGGTAAGAAGAAAATTGTTGTAACTAACTTCATTCTGAGATATTTTTCCTTGAACCGCTTTGATTAGAATGTGCTGTGCCTGAGTGTCACTGCAGTTTTTTATGTAGGCACAGAATGATCCCATGGAAAGAACTAGATCACACCTTAACTGGACAAAAGGCCATATTTGTAAAACTTGATTCCCCAACAGGTTTAGATGTTTTTTGGTGAAAATCTCTACTCCATATAATAAAGCAACAAATCTCTATTCCTCTGAATGATCCCAAACAAATCTTTACTACATTAAAGAGTATAGACGTTCTACTGGAAGGTTTCTCATTTATTTTTCTTTCCAAACAGACCTGGCAGAACCCTCAAATCCTGGACATCTCACTGGGAGCAGGAAACAGAACATTCAAAAAAAATTTCATTTACTTTAAGAAGAGGTGATCCCTTAAAAGGTGAGTTGACCTAAGTCACGATGGAAGTCACAGTGCAATGGCTTCACCTTTCTTTTTAATCTCTATTTCCTTCTTTCTCTTCAGTTACACCCAGAATCAACAAAAAATCTCCTGTTCAGAGCCTCACCCAGTTCACAGTGAGTGAGAATATCTCCCTCTTGTTAAGGCTGCACCAGTAAAATCAGAAATGCAAATATTCCAGGTGCTTAAAATGTATGAAGAGATCACAGGGAATTTGTAATGAAGCTATTGTGAGTTTGTCCTGTGAACCTTAAACTGCAGCAGGAATTTATAATTATGATGTCTACCTCTTCAAATGAAGAGCTGAGAGTGTTCTGCATTTTTTAACTTGCTTCAGCCCAAAGTGGACAGGAAGAAAATGTTTTGGAAATGGCTTTTTTTTCTAGGAGAAATTCATTTGGCCAAGTTCCACTTAGAAGTGGAGGAGTACTCTGATATATACGGTACATTTTGGAGATACCATCTCGAAAAGAAAACACAGATAATTAAATGATCACAAACTGCAGTGCAATTAGAAGACTTTGATGAAAGATGTGATTTAAGTAATACAAGTTTTAATGGCAAAAAGAGCAGTTCTCCACTCAAATGCATATTAATCATCACAGTATGTGTGCTTTGTTGGCTGCTGATAAACTGATTATTTCTTTCTGTCTTCGATTCACTCTGAATAAACATCTATTCCCAAATGCCAGCCATGGCATTGAGTGGAAGGAATGAGTCCTTCTAGAGCCTGGCTGTGCTCAGCAAAGGGTGCAGAGTCAGTACTACACCAGCAGCATCTTTGCCTTAAAAACAGTGGCAAAGGGTTGAGTAATGATTGGGACCAGCAGACAAAGTTGAGAAATTTCGTATCTGAATGCAGACTTTAAAAA
>VYXF01006928.1:293700-305338 GCA_013397295.1 Polioptila caerulea | reverse complement strand
GGTGCTTTTTATCAATTCTGCTAATTTCCTAAAACCTCTAAAATGTACTCCCCCCTGGGGGGGTGGGATTTTGTGGACATCTTTCCATAACTGCTCCTGAAGGCCTTCAAATAAAGATCCCCATTTTATATTAGCTCCTTACTAAAATCATCTCCAGTTTCCTTTCCAGGTTGGGAAAAATTCAGCAAAACCATTGAGGTGGATGAGGAACAGCAGAGCCCTGACCTGCAGGTCTGTTCCTCCCAAATCCCCTGGGTTTGGCTGCTGTGATTTTTGTTAGGCACAGCACTGAGGTTCTGTTCTGTCCATCACCACCACGTGTCTGGGAGGTGAATTTCAAAGTCATCCGCAGACAAGTCTCTAAAAATTGATATTTTCCCCCCTCTGCACGGTTTTACACATTTTCTGAGATTGGATTTCCCTGCTCATTTTCTTACTAGCTGTTCAAAGGCCTGTTTTGAATTAACACCTCAGTCACTAGGATGTGTTTGAAAGTAAATGTTCCATAAAAATGTAGGAAGGAAAAATTATTAACCTCCCGTAACAAGTGAATTGTTCTGGATCTGGGGGTTATATTGTAGCCATTACATTATATGAGAGAACAGCCTTAGCTGTGGGGAAAAGGCTCAGACATCTGCAGCCTCACACAAGTAACAGAATTAAACACAATGGGAACATAGAGAAACTGGTAAAAATTATGCTGTTGGATGGCTCAGTGAAACCAAATGTTGCATAACACGTTTTTTGTTTTTGCAATGCTTCAGCATTCAAATTAATTAAAGAACCTTCCAGAATGAGGTGCAGTGTTGCTTTGGAAATACATTGCTTTAGCAAGCTGAAATGGGCAACTCAGCATCCTTCAGTGAAATGGGTCTGTAACTTGTACCAATTAGAGTTGCTATGCTGTAAATGAATTTTTTTAAAGATCCTTCTTTCAAAAAGCCTTTTTTAAATCATGGGCTCATTAATGCTTTTGCAGGCAGTTCTAGTAGCACACCACTGAAGCACATTTCTGTCGGTTATCAGAGGTTAATAAGAAAGAGATGATGAAATTTCACACTGATTTTCTTTTTCAATTCACAGTGGAGAGGAGCTCTCTTGTTTTAGTCCAACCATCAGGAGGAGAGGGATTAAAGCCACCACACAGCATCATATCTGCTTCTTTTACAAGCATCCATTTCGTGGGAGATGGAGCTAAAGACTGGGCTCTGAGCTTAAAGGGGGGCTGATTTCCAAGAACTAGAAATGATATACATCAGATAATGCAGATGGAGCAGTAATTAAAAAAACAAGAGAACAGGTTGAGTTGCAGCAGCCATTTGGAACCTCTTTGGGACAGACAGTAAAGCCAAAAGAAGAGGAGAACTTCCCCTCAATTTAACCTGACCTGTGATCAGCACAGCATCATCTCCCCTCCATTTGGGCCAATGAGAAAATGCAGCCTTCACCATTTTCTTAGCTGATTTAGACCCTTCAATTTGCTGCAATAAGAATGTTTCACATCAGCTGAGCATCAGCTGTCAGGGCCTTGTGTTGTGCTTGCCCCACTCGAGGTGGAGCACGTGTAGGGGAAGATGTGATGGACCAGGGCTGCAGTTTGAGGTCTGGATGCACAGGGGGCTGCTCACCCCAGGTAATTCATGATCTCAGTGAAGAGATGCTCGCCCCATAAAAAGCCAAGAGGAAAAGGGATATTCATGAGCATTCCAGCATGATTCATCCAAGCTCTGTTAAGTGACTAGCCACAAATGTTGTGCAAGGAAGCAGTAAAGGAAGGGCCACTTGGTCTGAAATATGCCCAGAGGAATCTGTGAGCATGAAAGATGTGCACTGCCTTGGAACTAAGGGAATTTTTGACTTCTTAAATGCTGCCTTTTCCCTTTTTTTTTAATGGAGTGGGTAAAGTGTTTTACAGCACATTCTTGATTGCAACTCTGGGTTGTTTTGGTTTTTTTTTCCTGCATTTAGGACATTCAAAAGAGATTAGAAACTCCCAAAGGTGATGTGGTGGCCACCACTGGTGCTTCTCTCAGCCTTCAAACTACCATGGTGCTACCAAAGCTGAGCTGACTGACCAAATGATGAATTTTAGAGAAAATTGTTGTGTTTTCTTTGACAGAAAGGAGCTTTCACTTGGAATTTGGATGCTTTTAATGAATTCTTCCCGGGTAATAGTGTGTGCTGCCTGCAGGAGCAGGGACCTGCTCAGCCAGGCAGGCTGAGCTCCACGTTCAGGCTGTTGGGAAGGTGACATTAACTCACTGCCCAGGTTCTTCCCACCAAGAGTTTTGTAAAGGTCAAGCTGAGAATTGCCACACTTGAGTGGCACAGGCCTTATGGGAAATTTATCTCACTAGACATTTAAAACTTGGATATTTACATCTAAACTGGTCATCACGAGCTCCCTTCATTGAGAGAGGATCCTCAATGTGAAATTTGTTTATTTTCCTCTGTAGGCATCTAAGCAGAATCAGACCTTCAGCCTCTTTGAACCTCAGCATCTACTTTGTCAAACTTTGATTTGTTTTTTGTTTTAATCTGAATTTTTACATTGTTTTTTAATTTATTGTTTAAATAATTCTTTGCTAAAACACTGTCCCCATCCACTTTTGATCATTTCAGAGGAATTATGGTTCTATACAATCCTTTATTTCTTTTTTACTGCTCTGGACCTGCTTACCTGAAAGACATTAAGTAATTCTTCATCTGCTGGAAGCTCATTAGCATGACAAAATACATGAACAAGAAACTTTGCTGTGGTGTCACAGAGGAATTCAGCTTTTGATTGTGTCTGAGGAGTTTCAAACACTTCTATATCTCCAGGATGAGAGAAGTAAGAACTGGCTCCTCAGCACTTACAGACCTTTTGTGTGGAGTCCTTCCCTGTCTCCACTTGATGATTTGGAAGATGAGATCAGGTATAAAAACTTGGAATACTTTACATTAATTCTGGTGCTTGCAATAGTGCATTGAGTAAATCTTTGCTCAAGCAAAGGTCTTCATGTTGCTCTTGTGAGAAATTGCATCACAAAAAGCAGACCTCTCACTCTTCCTGGCTGAAGGAATTTAATCTTTTTTTCCCCTCAATGCCTCTCACTATTAGCGTGCCATTCAGGAGTGAGGTTAAAATGGGAGAGCAGCACAGTTCTGGCCCCTTCTCAGCCCCGTGATCTCTCCTGCTTTGTGTCCTCTGATTGAATATTTATTTCAGTGCTTTCTTAAGGAATTTGGTTGTGACTGTTCCGAGGGTGCTCGAGCTCTGTCACTCCTCATGTTTGTGCAGAGAGATGAGTTCCTCTTTCTGTGTCACTGCCACTGCTCTCCTGGGTGCCCCAGACATGGAAATGTGGGGAGTTTAGGACTCAGAAAACTTTGTGCTGTGTTCTGCTCAGGACTCAGAGCCAGCACGGGGCTCACTTCTGCACAGAAATTTCATTTCATCACCAGCTATGGAGTTTGTGAGTTTCTTGAAAGCCATCCCAGCCTCCCCAGCACTGGTGTGTAAGGCTCCACAAGGCTGTGGAATGATCTTTCTCCAGGCTGATGTGCCAGGCTGAAGGAGCCAGTGTGTTTCAAAACAAGCAGGACTTGGTGAATCAGTCACTTGCAATCTTTGCCATGCACAAACCAGCCCAGCCACCAGCCTTAACAGGATTCCATTTCCACCAAAATTGTTCAACTTCCCTGCATTGCTTGGGCAACATTTCAGAGCCCATCCCTAGCAGAGAATGAGCTACATAAACTTCAGGGAATATTTGCTGTTTGTATTCCACAGCCATCACTCTCAGAGCTGCAGTCGTTAGTTTTAACAGGTACAGTTTCTAAAATTGTTCATTGAAAGCCCTGACTAAACCCCCCTCATGCAACACTTTTGAAAAGAAAACACAAGCCATGGAATCCATAAGGGCAGCACGGAGTTGTTGTTCTTGTAATGAACCAGAATGACAAGCCTTCAGGGGCAGAAAATGAGCACAAAATGTCTTAAAAGCAGAGGCCATGTGGGTGAAATTGAAAATAATTTATTTATGTGTGAATAGGCACAGTGTTGGGCTGAGGCTGTTGTAATCCCTGAGTTACAGCACAAATACATGTGGAAAAACTAAAGTGTACGTTGTACTGCATGTTACACGTAAAAAAGCCTAAAAATTCAATTTTTAAGAACATCTTATCCATGTTCTGTCCATTTACTCTCTAATCAGTGCTCAGTGTCATTTATCTTCATTTACTGGAACTGGCTGAACAGGACATTGCTCATCCCAATCTTTTTGGCAATCTCTGGCAATGTTCATGATTGTCTGCCGTTCATGCTGTCACCACTTGCAGCTGACATTGTTTATCTCTGCTCACCCTGCCTTTATCTGGTGATTGTTGGGTAAAATCATCAGTCCTGGCTCACTCCTGCCCTCTTGGCCATCACCAGCTGACAGAGTTCACTTCTGCTGGGTCAGCTGGCATCAGTCAGTGCTTAAAAGAGTGAGAAAACCTTTCTTGGATGTTCCAGAAATTTAAATGGGAAGGTCAGACTCACCAAAGCGCTCATTGTTCTGTCCCAAAGAGAAAAGCTGAGCTAAGGTTTGAGGTTTCAAAGAGCTCATTAATTTGTTAATTGAGGACCAAATCAAAATCAAATCAAACCAAACCCCTCCTGTACCTTGTATGAAACAAACACAGAGACATGTTTTCTTCTCTCTGAACGTTTAATGTTTTGTATAATTTTCATTATGTTACTGCACTTGTTAGTAGGACCTTATTTTAAATTAATTTTAAAAAGTTAAGTTTGTTTCTCAAGAGCCTACAGTCTAGAATGTAACTTTATTTACTTTTAAACCTTAGCATTACTTTTGTTTTGTTGTTTTAAGTTCTTTTGTCGACTGCTTTGGTTTTCCCACCTTCAAGATTGAATGTTGTCAATACCTTGGAAAAAGCCTCGATTTAGGAGTGTTCAGACAGGGTTTTATGTCTTCAAAGTACTTTGGAATTACTTTGTAGTGGTTGCAGTGATGGCTGTTGTCAGATGAGAAAGACCTGGAGGCTGATACATTTGAGAAACGTCCTTGTTTTGTTATATAAGTAAAAATTATATATAGCTGATCATATGGAGCTTAAACAAATTGCATATGCAAGTGCAAAACACCTGCTGCCAGTCTTCTTTGGAAAAGATTCCCAGTCCAAACCCAAGCCAGAGCCCTGACATATTTAACTACAACCAAAAAAGAGCTGAATGTGGGTAAATCCACGTTTGAGGGCTGAGCTGTGTCTTGGCAAGGTGACAACGACACCCCTCGTTACAAACCCGCGTGGCTCCTCTGCCACTGAAATTGGGAAAACTGAAAATTCCTGGTTGGCATCCAGTTCCCCCTCTCAGAATTGTCAGAGGAGTGCTAAGTGAAGAGGCTCCAAAATCCTGGAGCTGCAAATTGTGCCTCGCCTGTGTGGAACAAAGGCTGGCTGACCTCCATCTCTTTGGGGCTGTTCCGAAGACGAAGTTGATGACAAGTCACAAAGCCTGAGCTCTGTTAACAGCTTGGAGTATCTTGAAACCATGACAAACAGTGTCAGCGACTTCATCTCAGCTACTCTGGGTCGTAAAACGGCTCCTCTTACTCTTGGTGTGGAATAAAACAGAGCACAGAGTCAGCCATTGTCGAGGAGCTTATGAGTGTTCCCCTTCTAAAAGGCGGCGTGTGACAATTTGAGTGTTGTTATTATTATTTGCATGAGCATTATTTAACACAAAATAATACAAGGTATCATGACTTGAGCTGTCTGTAGAGTTTTTGTTGTAATTTTTTTTTTTTATGCAGCGTCTCAGAAATATAGGTCAAAATTTCATCTCCAGAAATAAAAGAGCTTTTTGGGGAGATTTATGTATACTTTCTACTTCCTGCAGACTTTGTATTCTTTACATGCCATTCTAAATATAGCTAAGCTTGGAAGAAGAGGAAATAATGACTAGACTTGATTGTGTTTCAAATGTCAAATGCCTTTTCTTATCTACAGCTAGATACTGTTCATGCAGTTGATTTGTTCTGTAACCAGCTCTGAACAGTTGGTAGACAATTCAGAGTGCTTGAGATACCAAAATCATTTATTTCCTTGAGGGAAAAAAACTTGCAAAGATCTGCCTCTACAAATGCATAGACAAATATATAACCAGCCTCTAGTTTAATTCAAGAGAACAAGCTTTTTATTGAAAGTAAGAATACATATCCCATAATATAAATTCTTTGATTTAACTCTTGTTTGTGTTTGAACAGTGATTTTAGAGACTGAATCCAAATGCATGCAAGTGGTGGAAAACAAATCAATTTGCATATATTCACATTTTAAGGTGGGTATTGTATCTCTTGAGCCATTCTGTCATTTTTTATCAGAACTGAAGCCCCTGACTGCTTTGCTGAATGATGCAGACACTCCTCCTGCCTGTGCTGGGGCAACATTAGCTAAATCATTATTTTAATTCCTGAAATAACTGGAGATACCACTTTAATTGCTGGATTTATACATAGTTATAAATATATTGTCATGTTCTGCAAGTAGCAAGTATATAGAATGTAAAAGAAAAAAATATATTTAAATGTCAGGAAACCATCTCGAAGTTGAAGAGAATTTTGTGGAATCTCTTTGGAGAGCATTAATCAGTAAGTTGGTCTTGGTGACAGAGGCAGTCATATGAGATTAAAAAAAAAAAAAAAAAAAAAAGGCTGATATTTTCTGTCCTTTACACTCTAAAGTGCACTAAAGGTTACTGAGTAGCAAACACTCAATATCCAAAGAACAGCGTCAGGAACTCTGGGCTCATCCCAGAGGAAACTTCAGTCTTTTATAACCTCATTAAGTCCCCACCTCATTTAAAAAACTTCTCTCTAGCACAGATGAAGTTCACAGCTGTAAAAGGCCGGGGATTTTCTGAGGTTGTCTGGGTGTGCTGATCCTAAAGACCTTCACAGGGGAGAACATTTTGGGGGAGAGGCCCCGTTGGGAGCTGGGATCTCTCTCTTAGAGCTGTGTGTGGCCAGCTGCATGGCCAGGGCCATCTGCTCTCTAACAGATCACACTCTGCTCACCACATTCTCTGAAAAGTCTGGGTTGCCTGAGCCCTGCCACCGTGTCCTCTTTGTGCCACCTCGGGGCACTTGGTGGTCACCACGGGATCAGGAGCAGCTCTACAGGAGTGTGCGTTCCCCTCAGCCTCAACACTTGTGGTCAACGTCTTCCACGGCACCCCAGCAATGTTTGACATTATTTTCTCCTCGTTTTAAGCTGTGACCTCCTCAGAGAGCTCTGCTGGGTCACTGCAGCTCAACACTCCTGTCCCTGGATGGCCTCAGCTCCCGCTCTCGTGGAGGGGACGTAAAAAAAAAGTTGTCACCGTGACTCGTGGTGTTCAGCAGGGCAGCCAGGGCAGGGCAGCGTGCTGGGTTTGTGTCACATCAGCCCTTTCCCTCTCTGGTACACTTCAGTTTCCTTGAACGAGTGTGAACAGTAGCGAATGTTGGGCAGAGTTCTTTTCTCCTCTCAGATGAAGTTCACTTCCATTTTGTCAGAGTGGAAGTCGCTGACATTCACGTAAGACCTTTTCTTTTTTAATTTACTGATTTGGGGCGAGCTGAGTGCCCCAACAGGCCCTGTATTCTCATTTCCAGTGGTGGCTTCTGTTCTGCTGACAATCCCATGGTCCTGTCTGTGAAGGCCAGGGTAGAAACCATAACCAAAGGGATAACACAAATCGTTATTTCTGCAGCTTGGAGCCTCTGGAATCAGGATTTATTTCTTTCACAAGCAGTGAGGGCCCATTCTCACTTGGGCTAGTGGAAGGTGGGGAGGAGGAGGGGATGGAATAAGATGATTTTTAAAGTCCCCTCCAACCCAAACCATTCCATGATTCTGCAGTGCTAAGAGTGGTATCCCTTAATACAAATCATAATTTTTGCTCCACAGACTTGTGCTGACACTGATATGTCACTGAAATGAAAACACTTGTACTTGATAGTGAAATAAGTTTGATTCTCCCCCTGCTGTCTGTAAATTAGTGCTTGATCCCAAACCTCTTGGAGTCAGTGATGGCTTTTCTCTTCTTTTGCTTTGCCTGGAATTACACCCAGCTAAAGAAGCCTTTAATTTATGTAAAAAATTTAAAATGCTCATTTTTGAAAAGCATGGGTGATAGCAGAGAAAAAATTGTAGCAGTATCTAAGGAAATTAGAGCAGTTTTCCCATTATTTCTTCCAACTCTGTTTTGTTGTAATAATTCTTTACCATCTGGTTCTTGTTAGCATTTTTTTTCCCTTTTCCCCCCCTTTTCCTTACTACTCCAGTGTCTGCATGACTATGGAATATTGTTGCCATAGTGAATGTTGTCTGACATCAAGGGGCTGACAGTCAGGAGAGTTATGAAACTAAATGACATGCTGCTCATATCGTTCATCACAACAATTATTAGCAGGGAAACATGATGGGATGTGCTGGAATTCTGCTCGTGAAGTTAAAATAACCCTGTCCCTTTGTTTTAAGCTAAAAATCATTTTGTGGTATAACTGTGTGTATATGTATTTAATGAAGAAAAGCAGATTTTTGAACATTTCTTTTGCTGCATTCTCAGGATCCTCTCCTTCATGCTGTCACACTGCTCCTGTTCAAGTGTGTAAGTGAGGCTCTAATTAGCAGACAGCACCAGGCCACTTGTGGCAATTGATATTTATTAATTATTTATTAGGAGACACAGAGAAGGCTTTCATCCCTCTGGGGACTCAGTCCAGCTCTTATCTAGGAGCACTGAGTGAAAAAGTGCTGCTTAATTTTGAATCCCTTACCTGGACTGGTCCAGCTACCTGTGTGTTTGATATTGAAGCCCAGGAGGAATTTCCTTTTTTTTTTCCTCTTGCAGAACAAGGCTGATATTGGAGGTCTGAAAAGGGATAAAATATTCCTTAAAAACTCATCTCATGAAGGGATAGATAGGGAGGCATTCCAGAATCTCAGGTTCTTTTCTGGAAGGGGGAAATGTCATAATTTTCATTCAACATTGCAGCTTACTGTACCTCCCCTTTATTCCTGTACTTGGGAAAGTTATAAAAGCAGCTATTTCCGTAAAGAAACCTGATTCTAGTCTCACTTCTCATCTTCTGTGATTATTCAGTGCATAAAAGAAATCAGCAGGTATGGTTTGCATCAGTATTAGTCATTTAGGCAGAAGGAACACAAAGAATACAGGAGGAAAACAGAAAAAAAGAGTTATTTTCTTTCTTCCTTCCCTCAAAATAATAGACCTGCAGCCTTCACAGCCTTTGAAGTTCATATTTGATGATGTTCCTGCAGCTAATTCACTGGAACATTACGCAGATCCTATGATTACAAATGTTAGTAGGGCTCCACTCTCTCCTTGAGTTACTGATTAATTGTTAATTTTTGGGTAAAGTGGAAATATTAACCCGTGGTGTTGACAGATCATAGTCCTCAGTTTGCCTGTGCATACAGTAAAATTTCCTTTGGTTGTGTTTGATCAGTTCACATTAGTGCCTCGAAACAATCAATATCACACTGTGTTTAAAATTATCTTTTAGGGGACACAGAGTATTCAGGCGGAAAAAAAAAAAATCTCGAGAGACCAGCATGAAACTAATAAGATTTACTAATAGCTTTTGCTTTCATAATTTGCAGGGAAAGCAAAGAGTAGATTCTGGATAGCTGGATTCTTAATTGGATATTGATCTAAACAAATATTCCCTTTCTAAGTACCTGTTAAAATCAGTTACTGCTATTTGGGAGGACACATTCTATTTATCCTGATTTCTGGAGAAGTGCTGCAGTGTTCTGAGTTGTATAAAGATGCATTAGCAGAGCACTTTTAATAGACCTATTAAATTCACTTTGCTTTGATTTACTCAGTGTTGGAGTGGAGGCTGAGTATTGTATACAGCTGCAGGAAGAGGAGTACTGAAAATAATGTAATTATCACCATTTCTGCTTCTATTTATTTGGTTAATTTGCAGAGAGCTGCACTTTATGGAGCATTTGTGCTGTATGTACTTTTAAGCATGGCTTATATGTGGTTTAATGTTATTTACAACCCACTTTAGCTAAAAGTTCCTGCTTTCAGTGACCCTCTCTGAGCTGGATTTTGTTTGCTTGCTCTCTTGTTTTTCCCTGCTGTAGTGAGACAACACAGAATTATTCCAGAAGTTGGAGATTATTTTTTTCCAGACAGATTCCCTTCAAGTTAAATCGGTGTGACCATACAGGCAGAGCTGTGAAAAGCAGACAGAATATACCAGTGGGCTTTTTTTGTGTCACTTTGCCAATTTTCTTCATATTTAAAACAGCAAAAAACCCCCAAACCCACCAAACCTTTGAATTAAATAAATTATTTACTGTCAAAATTAAAAGAATATTCGGATAAATGCAAATAATTTGTGGATTTGGCTTTTGCTCTCTACAGGATAAATCAAGGTGGCAAATTGCAAATCAAACCTGTTTAAGAATTTAGAGGATTGTGATTAATTCTTATTCTGCCCTATTCACACCTGATTTTATTTTTTTCTAAGAAGAGTTAGAATAGGAATAGGATATACTGGGAGATAAAAGAGCAAAGGAGGGCAGTGGGTGCAGTTCTATCTCTTTTATGCAGACTTCTACACTCCTTTCTTTATGGTTACACCATTTTAAAAAGTTTTTTTAAAAAAAGTTTTTTTCTTTTTAAAAAGTGTAGCTCAGCTCCCAAACAGTATTTTAATTATTTTTTTTTTTTTTTTAAGGCATTAGAATGAATAGCTTGATTTAACTTAGTTAGAAAATTACCCAAATTAAGAGTGATTGTATCAGTTAGGGAAACTGAGACCTGGCTGCCCCCTGAGCCACGAACTCTGGAGCTATTGACCCCAGAATAATTTGGCAATAACAAATTTGGCTGCTATGGTTGAAAAAATGCCCAAAGAAAGCAAAAGTTATGGCTAAACTTGAAAATATTCAATGTCCTCTGATTGTTCTCCTCAAACATCTATTTTTATTAAACTTGAAGCGACTTGATTATGTTTAAATCTCTTGCTTTTCTATGGAATTTTGGAATTCTGGTGGGTTTGAAAGTGGCTGGGGATTAGGAAGAGTCACAAATGCCAGCATGGAATCAGAGTGGATAAATCAGGTCCCATAAGGGAGGCCAATAAAGGGAATATGGTGATTTTCTCCTGTGCACTCCCCAGACTGAGAACAGATAGGGCCAAATGCTGAAGGCAGAGGAGGATGAAATCATCTCTGGTGAGAGAAAAAATCCTGCTTGGAACATGAGCTCACCACACCAGGGCACTCCAGAGAGAATTTCTGGAGAATCCTCTAGTGGGTAAAGCCCTTGGTGAGGAAGAGGTGGCTTGGGATGGGAGATGCTCAGAGCAATCCTGTTTGAGTTGTTGGTGTCCAGGATGCAGAAATCACAGAGAACATACCCTGCTGAAATCCCAGAGATCATACCTGCAGAAATTACAGAGATCATTCTTGCAGAAACCACAGAGATCACACCTGCAGAAATCACAGAGATCACTCCCTGCAGAAATGACAGAGATCATTCCTGCATAAATCAGAGAGATCATACCCTGCAGAAATCACAGAGATCGCACCTGCAGAAATCACAGAGATCATACCTGCA
>VYXF01006928.1:257991-281680 GCA_013397295.1 Polioptila caerulea | reverse complement strand
TTTTTTTTGGATCAGACATGGTTATTCCAAGCTATCACAGGAAAAAGAACTGGAAATACTTTTGTAACTGAAATTTCTTTCATTTTTTATGGAACTTAGAGCTTATATTAAAATAAAATCAAGAGGAAATTATACTTAGTCTTGTTCCTTTATACATTGTAGGGAGTATTTCTGTGATTTACATTTAGAAAATTCAGATTCCTGAATTAACTCCTTTTACTGGTGGTGCTTTTTTACAGAGTTTGTGTGACTTTTCTGTCTGAATCCCCCTGATAATATTTATGGAGCCTTTGAGCCATTATTTTAAACACGTGCAGAGGAAATGGAGAGTTGGGCAGATGTTTTTTTCAGAAATCAGCCTGACAATTCCCAGCTCCCAGGACTTTATCACCCTGGCTGCCACGATCTGAGCTCTGCATTGCTGCAACAGTCTGATAAAATAACCAGCAGAGAAAGGGAAGTGTCTCCCAAAGCTGAGCTGGAGATCAAATCTGACTTTTTATAGAGGTACATGACAGATCTGAAATGAATATTATTCCAAGCCATTATAAAAGTGAAAAAGAGAAGCTGAATGGAAAATGGAGTGAAAACCATTTTTTCAACGCAGCTGGAGAGTTGTACTTGAAAGGCTCTGGATGATTTTGAAGCCCATGTTTTAAAAGTATTTGTGACTTAATTTCTTATTAAAACACTTTTTGTTAATGATGCACTGGTGACTTAGTCCTGATGAGAACAAAAATATAGAAACCAGGGCATGAAATTCAGAGTTTTTCAATGGATCATGCATTGTGGGCAGTGCTCCCTTTAATATTTATGTCTGAACTTATAATATTCAATTAAAGAATTCTAGAAAAAGTAAAAAAAAAAAGAAAAAAACCCAGCTTACTATTTTGTTTTATTGAGGCTTTTGACTGGTTAAAATGTCTTCATAAAAGAATATCTTTATTATTTTTTTTTTCAAAAATAGGTTGTAAATGAACATCCAAGTTCTGCAATACAAACTGAAAAGCCAAATCCTCAAATTCACAAGGTAAGAAAACATCCAGCCAACATTACTGTCACTTCAAATGGACTTTCACCTCAAAAAATTTGAATTTTCTTCTAAGCTAAACTTATATCTCCTTGTTACTATCACATTTTCAATTTTCCCATAAAGATGCAGTTGAAAGAAGGAAAAACACTTTTAAACTCTGAATTTTTCTTTGTTTGTGTCTTTTTAGTTATTTTTTCCCATTGAAAACTTAAAAAAAGATCAGAACTGGCTGAATACATTAGGAATAAAATCGGATTTTAATTTTTTTTCCAGTCATTCACATTTTTCCTTGTATCTGTATAAATTAAGCCAATGCTATCAGTGCTTGCACCTGTATTTACTGACACTGGGTAGAGAAGAGAGTTATGGAAAAATTGATTTTACTGAGCCTTCCAACTTGGAAGATGGTCCCCACAGAAAGATGAGGAATTCATTGACAATTTTAACATCTAAAGTGATTTTATTAAAATCAAATTCCTCCCACAACTCAAATCTTAATTTTCTGTTTAATCTGAGTCTAACCTGTTTAATTTTGAGTTTAATTTATAGTTTTGTGATCTTATTTGTTTGATTTCTTTCTCTTTCCAGCCTTGAGCTGGAAGCTTTTGTTAAATGAGGAATCTGAAGGATTCAGACAAAGGGACCTTCCTGAGACTCAAAATATAAAATACCCCAACACTTCCTGTGTTAAAGAGAACATTTTCTTACAAAACCACTGTGTGCTTTATTAAAAGAAGATCCACTGTCCTGGGCTAGGGAGATACTCAGGGAAATTTCCTGTCAGTTATGGCAATGCAGAGTAACCCTGGTGAAAAATAAACCCACTGAGAGCATAATTCATTGTGGATTCCGGGCTGCAGAACAATAGAAATTTAATTATTTGCATTTCACAGGCTGAGCAGAGGGAATCCAGAAAAATTATGGCTCAAGGACGAGGTTTGTCTCTTTAAAAAATCACCTTTTTTACGTGCACTGTCTACAGCACATAAATGATTTTTCCTTCTGTATCAGGCAGCGCCGCCCACCCAAATTGGTTTTGTTTTAAGGAAGTTCCAGCTGCACCACAAACACTCTCCCTTTCCTTTTAGACTCCTTTTCATCTCTGAAAGACTAATTACACACATGTGTTAATTAAGCTAATGGAAGTGGCTGGGGAAGGCATCCTCCCTCTCCCAGGCACCCAGCAGCTCTGCAAAATGAACAATCCCTTGTTTGAGGGGAAAAGGAACTGAAGGGCACAGGGATTTTACAGCAGGCACTTTTAAATATCTTTATTATAAATACAGTCAGCTCTTCCAGAATACATTTAATCCAGCTTGCACATAACCCAGTGACCTCACAAAAATCACTTTTTACTCCATTAGGCTTGAGGTTTTTTAATAACTCTTTGGAAATATGAACAAATTTTGCTCTTTTCTCAAAATGAACTCCCTCTTGTAATTTTTAGAAATAAATAATTGATGTGTCTCTCTAGTCACTTATGAAAATTCTATTTTTTTCCCCAAATAAGCTCAAACTCTAAATTTTCATTTATTTTTATTTCTACTCATCACAGTTCTTGGGATGTTGAAAGTATTGCAAAGTTGATGCATCTTTAATTATTCTGTTCTCAAGGTCACTGGTCAGGTCTCTGTATCTGTGGGTGTACAGATATTTGTAATCAAGAAAGAGAAGCAAAGAAAATGTGCATGGCCAGAAGAGGTAGGATTTGCTTCAATTCTCTTGTATTTCATTGGGTGCAGTAAAAATTACCAAAGCTAAGGTGACTGTGAGATATTTCACATGAGAGAAGTGATTTCAGCTCCACCTGAGTCAGGTCTTTAGAGGTTTGACCAACATTTTTCACGCTCTCCAGCATTTGATCTGAACAGAAAGGATTTTCCCAACCCCTCCTGCAATATAATGTGATTTTTTTTTCTGCAGCTTGGCTGAGGTAGGTGACTCTGTGCCTTAATCAGCTTTTCCTTCCTGCAGTGACAACCTTGAGGGAAGATTTTGCTGATCACCCTCCAAGGAGCTGCTCAGAGAGGTCGGTGTCCAAGGAATTGGGAGAGGAGCAGGGAGGAGGTGGTGCTTGGCACTGCCAGAGATTGGGGCAGTCTCTGTGGAAGGTGTGAAAATTCTCCTTTTGTTCACTGGGATTCTCCTCTCTGATCCCTCCCTCCCAGCTCCACAGAGTTTTGAACAGAAATATTTGCAAATGCTGTTCTTTATCTGACTAAGATCTGAAGAGAAGAAAGAAAACCCAAATCCTGATTAAATGCTACCAAATTCTCCTCGTCTACAATATGGGTAGGACCTGTATAATCTTCTATTTCAACCAAATTTACCTTTTTTGCCAATGCAAAACCTGCCTAAGGAGGTCCAAGGCACATTTGCAGTTCAGTGTCAGAAACCAGCACAGTTTCTAGTGAAACAAAGAGAATATTGTGTAAATATATCCTGAGATTATGGACTTCTGCAAGCTTGATTGCCTATTTTAATTGCACCACGATCATTAAACACATCTGCTTAGAATAATTCTATTTTTTTTTAATTAAATCCAAATTCTTTCTGTCAGACGAGAATTCTGATGCCACATTTACAATTCATTAGAGTCATAATTAAAATGTGCAACCAGACTGGAGAATTAGAGAATATTTAATTTGAGAAGGCATTTTGTTGCATTGCTTCTGTAACAAGCTAGTCCAGGTTTCTACAAATAAATT
Source organism: Polioptila caerulea (assembly GCA_013397295.1). NCBI lineage: Eukaryota > Metazoa > Chordata > Aves > Passeriformes > Certhiidae > Polioptila > Polioptila caerulea. The sequence continues at coordinate 277,939 of VYXF01006928.1, read as the reverse complement.
GTAGATTTAACAACTACAAAATGTTGTTGGAACAGGAGGATTTAATTCCTTTACTAACAGGCCCATGGATATAAGAATGATACATAAATAGTTTTCAAAATCTACATGGTGTGAATGATTCCACCTCAGTCTCCCAATTTTTTTAACCATCACAATGCAGAAAGAATAAATCAGCGAGCTTTAATCAAAATTGCAGCAATGTTAATGAACTCTTATCTGGTTTTGATATTCTGATTAATTCAGGCCATGAAACAGGACAGAACCCAGCCATAACTTGTCCATATTTGGTGACTTTTGATGCTAAACCAAGAATTCTACCCAAGTATTTCTAATATGAAGGGAAAAATAAATAAATAACAACAACCAATGTGAAGGGAAATGGTTGGGATCAATGGTGGCTTGATCAGGGAATTTAAATAATTCAATAATAACAAAATTAGCAACAATTAAATCCTCACCTTCCTCTCTGATGAGAGGCTAAGGATTTAAAGAGCAAAATTTGGCCTTTTTTAAAAATTTTTTTAAGCCATGGAATTGAAATTATAACAGCAAAGATTGAACTGTATTTGAAGCAAATTCTTGTGCTATATCCCCCAAAAATCCAGTCAATACTTTCTGCAGAATAATATTTGTGTTGGGGCAGGTGTTTGGGCAGTGCTCGTCCTGCACAGGGGAAGTTTTGTCCCTACAGAAAATGTCCACGGTGGAAATTCAATTTATTGAAGCTGCAGAGCAGGTTCTGAACCTCTCAGCAAGGACAGGAATGATGGGGATGAGGGCCCAGGAATGTTTTGGGGATTCCTGGGGTTGGAAATGCTGCAGGAGCTCCTGAAGGGCAGCAGAGCTTTCCCCTGAGGCTCCCCAGGGTTGTCTCACCCAGCACAGCTCTGCCATGAGAGACTCGTGTTCTCCTCTGACCCTTTCAGATGAGAAATAAATCCTCTTTCCTTCTGAATTCCAGGCAGTCACCCTGCAGAGAGTTATTCTGAGTCCATACAAATAATAATTTGTAAGAACCAAACAATAATATCTGGAGTGAATGTTTAAAACTTTCTTCTCTCGTGATGAACTCTGAAGCCAAATGTTGATTTTTTGCTTTCCAGAATGTGAAGGTGCTCCTGGCCCTGTGTCCAGAGAGTTTGATGCTGTTTTTTGGATGCATTGCTGCATTTTCCTATTAGTGTTGATCTCCAAAATTCCATTTAAATGAGTGTACAAGCAGTGGTTAAAGAGAAGAGAGGAGGGATGGCTACAAACAGCAGTAAAATTCAATATTTCAGGAATTGTGAGTGCAGCAAAAACTTTACAAAGGCGACAAAAATAAAAATAATTATCTTTTTTCTGAGTGGAAGAAGGGCTGGAGAAAACCTCCTCTTGATGAAGGAGATGTTTTTATAGGTTTCAGTACCACCAAGACAAGAAAAGCTTTTTATCCCCTGACAGGGAAATTGCCTGGATTTCAAGGTGTGACTTTTTCCCTGATGCCAATAAAATATTGTCTCTAAAAACATCCATGCTGTTGAAATGTCATGCTTTGTCTACACACTCTGTGAATGACTAATGAAGAAATTAATATATGTGATAATTCTGGGTTTTTTCAGATAGCTTCCTGTCCATTTGAATTAGAAGTGAAGTCGTTTCCAACATAAAGGATGTATTTTGAAAAGAGGTTGTTTTAGTAACGAGATCATTCCATTGGAAACCAAGGTCTGCACAGAAATTCTTCCTTTTCAAACACAACTCACAATTCAGCAAGTTTGTAAGTTCTGTTTCATTCTTTTATTAATAGAATCTGGAAGTGATAAAGTCATAAAATGATTATAATTAAACCTTTTGCTGGAGAGAAGGGAATGAAAATCCTCTCATTAAAACAAAGTTCCTGTGTGTGTTTTCTCTGCTGGAACATTGGATTTGACTCCACTGAGATAGAAACTCTCCAGCCCATTTTTTATCTCAAACATTGTGTCTTTTAAATCTTTTATCTCTCAGTTCCAGCTACAAGTTATCAGTTCCTTCTAGGCTGTTAAATTTCTTAAATATAATTCTTTTTTTTTTCTGACACAGGTGATGCTCCAGAACTTTCTCTTTGTAGAAACTTAACTTAGTTTTGTTTGTTTGAATTTTTTATAATTTTAACTCAGAGTTAAAAACAGAAATTCAGATTTTTTAAAATGAAATAGATGTGTGATAGCCCCACTTTGAGTTTCATTCTGTTCCAGGCTACCTTTGGGCCTCTCTGAGCCACTGTTTGTACCCAAATATTTGCAGTCCCAGTGAAGGTTTCACTGCAGAAATACAGCAAATATCTGATACTCCCTGCACTTATTACATGAATTACCTCTCTCATTTGTCACTGGCAGCTCATAAATATTGAGTTCTGTTTCTGTATCAGCTGATAATTTAAAATAAATCAGATAGAATACCCAGCTTTACCTGTATATCAACTTGTGCAGGAGCACTTGGAGGAGAAAATCATCATTTATTTGATGTGACTGAAATAATTAATTTAGAGTGAGGCTTTGGGGTCGTGTTTAACAGGAATAAACCCTGAGAGTTTGGGCTGGAGATAACTCAGGACAATAATTCAGATTCCCTGAAGAGGCTGCTCTGGGTGGGTTTGTCTGGGATGAGTCCAGGGCTCTCCTACCTGAGGAGGAGTCAGTGACTCTTTGATTTTCCCATCTTGTTTGCAGAGCTCTCCACTCTGAGAAAATCACCCCAAACTCCAAAAGGAGATGAGATATCAAGGAAATGGCATTAAATCTTGTTTTATTTGTCACAGAGATAAAAACTTGTGACCCCTCCTTCCTGCAAGGGGCTCTGCACATGAGACTCCTCTGAGGTGATAATTAAATTTTCTCAGTTACCTGCCAGGATTTTTCCAAAGGGGTAACAAAAATTCTGCAGGTTAATCCATGTCTTTATCACTAGTGAAGCAGTAATATTTCCTTCTTGGTTTCTGAGTAGTTTCCAGCTTTTTGTCTTCAATGACTGTGCAGAAACCTGGAGTAACTTCAAGAACTCCTCCTGGTTTACTCTGAAGTTGATTCAGATTTTTAAAAAATAAACTTTGCTTTCTTTTAAAATCTACACCTATTTAAAGTGTATTTCTAATCATAAAAGTGATTTTTTAAAGAGCAGATTTCCCTTATTTGTACTAATATTCTCAGAATTTATTGTACCTGTACTCATGTCTCATTGAATTAATTGCACCAGAATGGTCTTTTAAAGCTTAAATGTATTTTCCTCTTCTTGGAATTTGGATTAAATTGCAGTGACCCAGATGGTTAAAATTTTCTTTTTAATGGGTTTTAAACACTGAATTATAGTTATACATATATATATATTTATATATACACACATATAGTTATTATAGTATTTCTTTTTATTCTCCTGTGCCAGGAGAAAAATTTCTGAGTCTAAATGGGATTTAATAAATCAGCTCTGTCAGCTGTGATTCTTTTAAAGTGTAAAATAATTCTATTTTTCTCATGGGAGGTTTTCATACAGACTCACCTGCATTCTTGCAACAAATTCTGGGGATCACAGAGCTCAGGTTTCACAAACCTTTCCCTGCAATGACCCAAAAGAGTCATAGATTGAAAATGGATCAAGATTTTTTGATTTTTAACACAATGTTGAAGTGGTAGATTTGAAAAGTACAATTTTGCTTCTTCTGGGATTTTTTTAAATACAATTTTGAATTATAACACTGAAAAAAAATTGAATTATATTTATTATTGATTAAAGATTGGCTGTTCAAATAAGTGAAAAATGAATGTTTTGGATTAAGATGGGCACTCTGGGAAACAATGAAACTTTCAGCAGGTCCTTCNGATTTGAAAAGTACAATTTTGCTTCTTCTGGGATTTTTTTAAATACAATTTTGAATTATAACACTGAAAAAAAATTGAATTATATTTATTATTGATTAAAGATTGGCTGTTCAAATAAGTGAAAAATGAATGTTTTGGATTAAGATGGGCACTCTGGGAAGCAATGAAACTTTCAGCAGCTTCTTCAGGAGAAAATTTGACTTTGTTTTATTGAGATGGGGTTGATCAGCTGCGTTTTTTAAGCTCGTGCTGTTTATATGAGACATGAAGTTTATTAGCACTAANAAGATGGGCACTCTGGGAAACAATGAAACTTTCAGCAGGTCCTTCAGGAGAAAATTTGACTTTGTTTTGTTGAGATGGGGTTGATCAGCTGCATGAATTTTATTAGCACAAATTAAAAAAATTGAGATTTTGAGAGTTCTGAGTCAGAGCAACACCCCAATTATTGTCAAAGCACTGGTGCCACTGGGTTCTCATCAGGCCAGGTGTCCCCAGGTGTCCCCAAATGGTGACAGAATTGGTCATTTATTGCTCATGCCCTCATTTCTCAGGCCAGGGAGATGCTGATTGATTCCCAGGGAGGTGCCAGAGGCAATCCCACAGGAATCTGCTGGGACATCCATTAGATCAGCAGCAGCAAGGATATTGGGGGGGAAAGAGGAAAAAAATTATGGTATTGAATTGGTATTTAGAGAAGGAATTTGCACTTTTAGTGTTCTAAACATGACCACTTTTGAAACTGCACTGGGGTTTAAAGAAAGCTACATTTTGAATAGAGTAGTTTCAAATAACAAAAAAACCCAAAGCCATAAATAAATATATAAAAAACCAAATGAGATGAGATCCTCATGCTGTGAAGGTAGGAGATCTATTTAATGCTAAAAGCCCACTCAGGGCATTGACAGGATGTGACTTGCTGGGCTCTCTTGGGCTGCAAATCCACCCCAGGCCCAGCTGATTTCCAGACAAGATTGTTAAACAAAGAGAAAAAGTTCATCATGCAGGATTAAACTGCTGGGAATTGCCTCCTGCTTTATTTGGAAAATGGGCTGGAATGTTGCACAACCACACTGATCTCAGGATCTGCATCTCAAACTCAGCTTTAATTGAACTCTGGGGATGTGGGGACTCAAAATTGTAATTTACTCTGGCATTAGGTAGAAGGGAATGTAAAATCTCAGATATTTGCTATATTTGGGTGTTGGGAGAGAAATTCTCAATTCCTTCTCCAGGCAGGGGCTCAGCTATCACCTCACAAACACACACACACGATATGAGATCTATTTATATACATTAATATATATTTATGAAAGGATGTGCCATAAGCAGAGTTGTTTCCATTTTGTCCATAATTAATTTATGTAGAAGGTTCCAGCAGTTCATTAAGAGCAAATTAAGAAAGGCCCTACATAGAAAATGTGGATTTCCAAACTGTGCAGTCCTTTCTTTGGTGCTATTCAATGGTATTAATTTATATTATATTGATATTAATTGTACAATTACAATTGAAACAATTATCAGTGCTCAGTTTTCCTTCCTCTTGGTGGGTGTCTGGTTTTGGTTTTGGAATTACTAATTTTACTGTTCAAATTATTTACTATTAAAAATAATTTGCTATTAAAATAGCTATTTCAAATTGACAGAAATGTGTAGGTTTGCATTACATTTTTAATTATATAGAAAAGAAGATTAAAACCCCCTGTAATTTCAGAAATTTCTTCAGAGGAAAACAGATGGACTTAATATTTCAATTTGCAACAAAAAATACTAATTCAGCTCTCCAAGTACCAGCTATTAAGGTTATTCAGTTGACTTTACTTATTTTTCTTAATTTAACCACGCTGAAAACACATTAAGTGTGAAATCCAAGGCATAATGACATATGTTCATAAGGTTTTACAAATTAAATCTGGTTTTACATTTTTGAAATGCTGATCACTGAATTAACCTCTATTTTTTTCTTCACTGGGCTCCCATTTAAGAAACTTCTGGAGATCTTGGGGCAAGAATTTCAAAAATTATCATCAAAAGTGGATTTAAGACAAGATGGGGTTTAGTGGCTGTGGGGGTTGAAGGTTGGATTTGGTGATTTTGGAGTTCTCTTGCCTTGGTAATTCTCTGATTCTCTGATTTGTTCTTGGTCAGTGAACAAAGAGGGGGAAATTGGGACTTGTTGATTTTGTGGCAATTTTCCTCAGTCCACCCTATGAACAACCATGTCCTCTAACAGCTAAGAATCCAGAGGCATTTATTGCTGCAATTCCTTAAATTGTGGGATTTGCATAATTTACATTGCTGTAATTCCTTAAATTGTGGGATTTACCCAATTTACATCGCTGTAATTCCTGAAATTGTAGAATTTACCCAATTTACATTGCTGTAATCCCTGAAATTGTGGGATTCACCCAATTTACATTGCTGTAATTCCTTAAATTCTGGGATTACCCAATTTACATTGCTGTAATTCCTGAAATTGTAGAATTTACACAATTTACATTGCTGTAATTCCTGAAATTGTGGGATTTACCCAATTTACATTGGTGTAATTCCTTAAATTGTGGGATTTGCATAATTTACATTGCTTTAATTCCTTAAAATCATCTGCAGGCAACAGACTGCACAATATAAAAAAAACAAAATCCAGTTGATTAATTAGTTAAACTTTGCACCTACCCGTTTAAAACCATCATTCACCTCCTAAATCACCTTTAAAAGCTCAGTTTAGATGGTTTAGTTTGAAACTAAAGGAAATCTTCAGGCCTGAGTGCCTTAAATCCAGTGTTTAAAGGAATATTTAACACAGGTGCCTGTGCTTGGGGTCTCAAGTGCTCCTGGATTGCTTCAGAATTTGACTGATCTGAATTCGGATCAATTACAGCACCTTGGACAGCTCCTAAAATGCAGGGAGGAAAAACATCATGGTAACCTTTTCCTGGGATGTCTTTCACCTAAAAAAGAGATTTAAATGCTATTTTAAAAATGCCCTTTTGTGGTATTTTGCAAATCTTAAGGCAAGTGAAACAGCAGCCACACATCTGAGGGGAGAAAGGGTATGAAAGAAATTAAGGATCTGTGTGGAGTAAAGTAAAAAAATACAGAAATATTAAATTCTCACACTGCTTTGAGTAGAAACTGCACAGAAATTATTTCCCCATTTCTGCTGGAGTGGGAAAGTGATGCCCACAGGCACAGGATCCTCCTGCCTGATTTAGGGGAAAATGTGTGCTGGGTATTCAAATGCCTGAGGTGAAAAGACTTAACAGCTCTTTTACACACACTGCTCTTGCAGAACTCACCTCATTGCTGGCCCAGGAAAGTCAGATTGCCACCACACTACAGAGCTTCCTGGGCTGCATTTTAATTCTAACTATTGGGAGGAGTGGTGCACACATTGACATNACCTCCTATGCAATTAGCACTATGACCCTCATGTGCTCTTCTCTGTTATTAATATGATTGGTCTAATATGAGTATTAGACATCATTCATTAACCTGTTGTGAACCATCTTAAAAACCATCTCTGAATAATAGACTACATTCCTTTTTCTTAATCCATTTACAAGTAAGGAAAGTGAAAAGGATGAAGACGAGCTTTCTCCATTACATTGACTGGTGTACTGTTAAGCAATACGTACTGTACAAAATTATGAAAGAACAAATTAAATAACAGGGCATATCTGGCTTATTAGTAATGGATGATCAGGTGCTCATTCTGTTGAATTTCAACCCTGTTCAGAAGATGAATGCACACACCAGAACAGAAATATTTTAACTGGCCCTGTCTGAAGATAAACTAATGCACATCTGGAAGTTCACTGTTTTGCCAGCTTGCTTTATGCTGGATTTCTTTATTTATTTAATGATCTTTTCTTCTATCTTTCCCCTTTCCCCTTTCCCCTTTCCCCTTTCCCCTTTCCTTTCCTTCCTCAGCCTCAATGCATTGACTGAAGAGAAGATTTTCAAACCCACAGATTCTCATTAAAGTCGTCACACGAACGTTGAGCCAAGATTTGCCTTTGTCCTGATGCTCATGAAAACTTTTTGTGTTTGCAATTCCTACCAAGTAACGTGAAGTACAAACCAATATAATTTTAGTTCTTTATTTTGCATAAATGAAACCATCACACACTCACATAAATATGTATAAACATTTATATAATGTAAATTTAGTAAAATGCTCTCCTTCTGCAGAAGGGGAAGCAGAAAATCCACATCACAGGGAACATTTACTCGTGATTGTATATGGATTTAATACCAACTCTGTGCTTTTACTTTGGAACAGAAGCTACCAAACTATCTCTCAAGTCAAGAAAAAGGAGTTCATTGCTAAAATTTATTTTTGTATTCAATAGTTGGGCTTTGTCCCGACCTTTCTCCCACAGCCCCCGTTTGATTTCCTTCTCCACTGTGCTCCTACCTCAATGTGTTTGTTAATATTAAACACAGACTTTGGGGCACCCACACAGCCTCAGAAAAATGTTCTGATTATCACCACAGAGATTAAACCCTTGTTTATCCACCCTTTCCACATTTTTTGTTGTGTTTGTAACTTTAGGTTCAATTTATATTTTACATTTCCTTCTTCATTTCCCAAGCCTATGGTTGTATGAATACCAGAAGCCAGATATTTATGTTTTGAAAGTCATTTTCTGTCTTTTCCCCACACATCTTCTCTATCTAAATTCTCATTTAGATACTGTTAAATCCAATTAAAAATTACTTCTAAAACCACTTAAAATTACTGGGACCTGGTAGGTAAATCTGGATACTAGTCACAAAATCACAAAACTTTTAACAAATTTCTCATTTACCTCCCACCAGGTCAGAGATGAGAAATGCTTTTGACTGGGAGAAAACTCAAATAGAGCACAAATGCTTTGTTTGGGGGTTTTGTCTGCTTTTTTCTAGAATATTTAAATTGAGAATTTATTTGGAGGCCAAGTAGAGCTTTAATTACAGTTTTACCCCAAAAACCCAGCTGGGGAAGCTTCATGAACCAATTTCATCCATTGCCCTCTGAGATTTAGTAAGTAATCTCATTTTTTATCCACCATTTGAGCCATAAGGAAGCAGGTGGATTTGAGTTGGGAACCCGTGGCTAATTAAGAGTTTTTTGCTTTTAGTCTCAATAAATTAATCTTGTGTAAACTCCCCACACATCTCTCAGAGACAACAGATATTTGGTCACTGCAAATTCCCAGTTCTGAGTTTCCAGGCTGGGGATGAGCTGCTTAAAATCAAGATTTAAAAGAGTTGGCAATCACCCCTATTTTACATGACTCTTGGATTTGGAACCATTTGTTGCATATTTAATTGAGTTTTATTAAAATTCTTTTCTTGATTAGCGTTGTAGGCAGCAATAGCAGCATGGTGAAAATGAATTTAGGTGTGGTTGTCACTTTATAGTGTAAGTTTTGAAAAGGTGGAAATGCTTTGGGTACCCCAGGGCAGAGGTGGTCCATGCCCAGAGATGTGGAGCCAACTTCAGTCATCATTTTCAGAAAACCTGAAATCTGAGACTGAGAACTGGTTAATTCTGTTCCTCCAGAGGAAATAAATCAGCATTTCTGAGAGAAATGACAGAGCTGTTGTACAAACTCAGAGAGTAACTTGTAAATCCTGCACTGAGGAGGAGAAAGAAGGAAAATAGAGTTTGAAGAATTTTAGTTAAATTAACCATGAGGGGGAGAATTGGACAAGGGGAAATCCAGAGGTGCCTTCCAATCTCACCCACCCTGTGATTCTATCAAATCGTGTGGTTTCAACCATTCTGTGATTTCTTTCTTCCTTAGAAATGAAAACATTCCTATTTTTATTTATTTTCCTATTTTGATTCCTATTTTTGGAGTTTGCACCAGTTCTACCCATGATGGGAAATTCTGGAAATCAAACCAGTGAAAGAGCCAAGCCAGTGTGACCTCTGGTTCACAAGGTGAGATTTATCTAAGAGTGGTCACACCTGGTTTTTTCTTGCTTTCCCTTTGACTGAGAAGTGCATTTGAAATGAATATTATCTGAATTACAGCAAAGAAGGCTCCAAATGATAAATAATCCTGTTTGCATCCCCTCACCAACTGAATAATTCACAAAAAAAAAGGATTTTTGTGGCTCCTGGTAACGTTCCTACTGAATAATTATCTATTGAATTTCAAGGGAGAATGTAGCAAGTTAGAACATTGGAAAGGTGAAGTTTGAATTTCTCAGAATTCATTGATTTTACCACAAATTCTACCTTTTGTAAATGCAACAAAACAAAGAAGCAAAATCACAAAAAGTAAAACGAGAACAATTTTTTGAGATGCAGCTGGGAAAAGAGCACATCAATACATATTATACACAATCCCAATTATTTTAGAAGTGTCACCAGCAGAAAAGTTTTCTTTTCAGAACGGTGCTAGTTTAATTAAAATTAAAAAAAATAAATAAAATAAAATTGTGGTTCAAAAATACTTCAGTTCCAGAATAACTGTTAAGCTTGAGCATGGTAGGATGGCCTTTATGAAACCCTGAATTCTCTTTAATTGCTTTTAGTCTGGATGAAACAGAAAAGAAAGGCAATAAAGGGACCAAATTTTTCTGCGAGCCCGACACAAAATGATTTGCAATCTCCATTTCCCCACTGCTCTCTGGAATGCTCAAGCTTTGTTTGTTTGAATTTAGTATTTATGATTATAAATTATCTACTCATAACCAAAGTCATTTGCATAAGAAAATTATCTTCCATCAAGTAGGATTTTACTGCTTGTGTTTTAATACTGTAACAGCCTGTTAGTATGGAGATAATTAAAGGGATCCTGTAAACTCTAATTTAATCTGAAAGTTATTCTAAAAAAAGAGAAAGAAAGCTGGTCTGGAATTTAGCACTCCCCCTAAATATTCTCAGAAACAAAAGGGGAAATGTTTCAGCAAATTTTTAAAAAAGCTAAAATAAACAAAACCACTAAACCAGGAACTGCACCACCACCAACAGGGAAATAGAGAACCATGGAATTGTTATGGCTGGGAAAGACCTGAGTCCATTTCCCCACGATTTTGCTGATGGTGCCTCTCCACATGCAGCACATGGGGGAATGGGATTAACCAAATTCTGTGTTCTTTACACATTATTGATTGGAAAGCTGCCTCAGGGTGTTGTCCTGAGTCAAGTCCTCATCCCTACATTTTTTTTTTTTCCACTGGATGTCCAGCTGAGAGTGGGAATTTCACTTTCTAAAAGTTGGAAAATGTTTATTTTTTAACTCAGTGTATTTTTAAACCTTCACCAAAACTCTCTGGAGACAATACAATTCACCAGCTGTGGGTTAAAAAAGAAAAAAAAAATCACCTTATTGCTTTTTATCCCACTGTTTATTTTTATCTTGCAAGAAGGGGAAATATTTTAATCTTATTGCTGTGGGATCTGTCTGGAAAGAAATTAATCTTGGAGCTTTGGCCCTCTAGACTCCTCTTGAGAACCCTCTTTAATCCTGGTGTAAATCCCAGTGCCGTGGTGCCCTTTGGAGGGACTTCAGGGAGGGCGAGTCTGGCTCTTCCAGCATCAGCCACTTGAAGGAGATGCAGGAGGGGAAGGCTGGGCAGCCACTTTTGGCTACCAAGATCTGTTGTACCTTTGCTTGTTGGAAATGAAAGAGTCCTGGAATGGTTTGGGATGGGAAGGGACATCAGAGCTCACCCAGCTCCACCCCTGCCATGGCAGGGACACCTTCCCCTGTCCCAGGCTGCTCCAAACCCCAAAGTCCAACCTGGTCCTGGCCACTGCCAGGAATCCAGGGGCAGCCACAGCTGCTCTGGGGCCTCCCAGCCAGCAATTCCTTCCCAAAAATCCCATCAAACCTTCTCCAGTTCAGCTGAAGGCCATTTCCCCTTTTCCTGTCCCTCCATCCCTTGTCCCACACCCCTCTCCATCCTTGACAGCCCCTTTAGGTGCCTGTGTTATCCCAAATTCCTGCATTATCAATAATTGCTGATATCAGCTCAGCATTACCCAAGGAATCTCTCCCAGGGGATTCCTGGAGCTCTCATGGTGGGATCAGGGTGAGCAAAGCAGGAACCCTGCAGCGACCCCAGCCTGCACTGCTGTGATGGCTGAGCTGAGACAGAATTTGCACTGAGATTTAAGGTCTGTAAATCAGTTTTTGACTCCAAAACAACTTCCCACTCCCAGCCTGTGCTTGTACATCCCTGGCTGAGACACAAGAGATGGTGCTTCAGCCTCTTCTCAGGGCAGGGGGATGAGCAGTAAATGAGAAGCTCCTCAGGCTGTGTCAGTGCAGAGATTTTTTAGCTCTTGAAACAAGACCTGAGACTCCATAAAAATGAAGTGTTTCCTTCCTTTTCTATCTTCACAAGCCTCTCCTGGCTTTTCAGAGTGGTCACTGTGAATTATCAGGCATGGCAGGTAACTACAGGGGAGCCTTGTGCTTCTCAGGTTAATAATGTTCATAATCATTAATAATGTTCATAATCATTAACAATAAGTTATTAATAATCCATAATGTTACATTTTCCAGGAAGTTTTTCCCACTGGCTGAGGTCAGAGTGTGGACTGGAATGTGTGCAGTGATCACTGCAGCAAATGCTTCTGCCTCATGGAAAGGGAGAAATAAATGAGAGAAAGAAATAAATGGAATAGAAAAGGGTTAATGGAGTGATAAGTGACCAGGAATTTACCCCAGAACAATCATATTTGCTTGTAAATAGAAAACTATTCTCCTCTTTCATTTGTTAGGCCAAAGCAGAGTTGTCTCTGTGTCAGAGGAGTGAATTATGAACAGAATAAAGCAAGGAGCTGACATCAAAGGGAGATGAAATATTCCATTCAAGATGGGAGAATCTTCCCTCTTGTTTTACTCCAACTGTGTAAATGCTTCAGAGGTGCACACCAGTGACTGAGTGAAGAGGAACTCTGTGATTTTCTGAGCAGCCTTTTCCAGGAACTGTAAATGCTTGTCCTGAGATTCCCACCCCGACCAGCTCCATGCACAGGGAGGAAAACCCAGCTCAACATTTTCATTTGTGCCTCCAGGTTTTCTGTAAGTACGAGTAACTTACCTCAGAAATGTTATCAGAGCCAGGCAATGATCTCATTGAAATTATTTCATTGCACGGGTGGTTATTGATCAAACCAGAAATGTGATATCGCTCATTCATTCACATCTCAGGTGTCTGGGCTTTCTAACACTGATTAAACTTTCTGGAAATGTTCCTCAGTAATCAGAGAAAACCACAGGAATGTCTTTTTCTGCTTTGTTTGCCTGGTTGATTGGTTGGTTTGTAACTTTCTTTTAGTTCATTTTTTAAAATGTCTGTATCCAACTTAAAATGTGATGAGTTATGAATAAATGAAATCAGCTGTCTATTTAGCCTAAGCATCCTCATAGTACTATCATGGAATTACAGAATGGTTTGGGGTGGAACAGACCTTAAAGATCATCCCAAACCCCTCCAGGGACCTCCCACTTGACCAGGGTGCTCCAAGCTCCACCTATTTATTTTTCAAGATCTTCATTTTACAAAAAAAATTCCTAAAATTCCAACCTGCTTTGAGAGTTGCTCAGTCAAAGGGTTTAAAGATCCATAAGGAGTTCCCAAAAGTGCCTTCAGCAATGACAGGATGATCTGTGAGTGCTGTGGGATGGTGGAATTTAGGCAAGAAACTTAGACCACCCTTTAAAAACTTCCTAAAAGTTCAAATTTCCCTCTTCACAGCAAATTGGTTTTGCTACAGGTTTTGGGTTTACTCACTCAGATACCTGGGAGCAGAATTTAACCTTGAAAAGTTTTCACTGTGTTATTTGCCAGGAGATCTCCTCACGAGCAGGCCCATCCCAACTTCAACCATCCTGGGATTCTGTCTGGGTGAATGTGGAATCCCAGGGGGTCTCAGTGGGATTTTATCATCTGCCTGTGACTTCACTGCCAAAAAAATGCACCTGAAACCACCCAGGGGCTCACATCCCCTGGCATTGCAAAGGATCTTCATTAAATGCAAAATTATTAAAAAAAAAAAAAAAAACAACAAAAAAACAGAAAAAGAAACCTCTCAAAATCCCATGGAAATGCATTTTGTTGATTTTTTTTTTTCATGTGGGCAATAAATCCCACTTATCAGAACCTGGTAATAATTCTTTGCTGGTATTTTCTCCTCATCCCTGCATGCCAAATAAGTTTTTTTGAACACTTCAGGTTTTCTAAGTTTTGCAAGTTTTCACTTGAATTTCCCCTTTCACCAACGCTTTGTCTCTGCACTGCTCTGAGCTCTTTTAACGTTTCATCATCACCATAAAGCCACCCCCAATTCCCCACCCTAAAAACTGTTCCCAATCATTCCTTTCCTCCCCATCTCACATTCCCCTGCTCACACCAGAGGTCTCTCCCCCCACCTTGCCATTATTTTATGATGGATGCATTTTCTGGGACTCTTTGTGTCATTTGATCATCGATCACTTTCCCCCCTCTCTTTACAATAGATGTGCCAATCCCAATTAATCTTGAACCACTTGTTATTTTGTGACCTTTAAAAAGGCCACGTCTCATGATTTATTTGCTTCTGCTGGGTGCATCCAGAGATTGTTTTGCTGTGGGAGAATCGGGGGCTTTCTGTGATTTTTTAACTCATTTCCTCTGCTCCAAATGAACCCCCAGCAAGCCATATTGACATTCTCACTCCGCTGGAGACTGGGAAATGTTATCTGGAGAACTGTTCTGTTTGATTTCCTAATTTTAATTGCTCCAGGCGATTCTTCCAGCACTTAAATTAATTATAGAGAAAGAGGCTTGCAGGCACTGCAGAGGGAAGGTGGTCCTGCTGTGGAGAGCAGCAGGATGGAGCCAGGGGTGGGAGGAGGCAGGTGTCAGATGCTGGGGATGGGGAGGTGGAAGAGAAGGAGCAGAAAAGGAGGAGCTTGTGGATATCTTCATGTGGAGAGGCAGAGCTCTGGTTTTAAAAGGTAAGAATTCATCTAGGATTTTTTCCTAATTTTTTTTTCTCTGTCTAGTTTCAAGCAAATAATTTATTGCATTTCCCTGTTGTTTTAAAATTCACAATTTAATAGTTTTATAACATTACTTTTTTTTTCTTTTATTTTTTTTTTCAAATAGATGAAGTAATTCTAGCATTTCAAAACTACGTTGCATTTTTTAGGTAATTTTTAAAGAAAAGGACCATTATCTCCTCTCCTGGCTAAGCACAGCTGTTCATGATTTTATGTTAATCTGTTTCTCCAGATTGTAATAATCATGTTCTTTTTCTATATAATTCAAATAGACTCCACTGGAGAGATCTCTGCCTGGAGGAGCTGGAGAGGGCAAATATTAATATAAATTTTACTATTGGCAACTATTGCTATTTGACCCTCTCATAAGTTCTTGTCTGTCCCTTCCTTGGGATCTGGAGTCTGGATTTTTGACTGAAACACAGAAAATTAAAGTTAAATGTCAGCCCACCAGAGTATGGCTTTGAAAGTCAGAGTTTTCATTTCTTTCAGACCTCATATACTCATCTCACTATATGGCACCTTGCTTTAAGGAACACTTCTATGATTTATTTATGTAAAATGCTGGAATCAAATCTATTATTATGAAGTAAGAAAAGTACCATGGGCCATAGTTTGAAGTCCTGTCTCAAAAGAGGAATTATAGATAAAAATAAAATCACTTATCTGTGAACATAGCATAGATCAAATCCATACCAGGACGGATCTGTTGCATTCAATGACTGTCAAACCTCACACTGAATTTTTGAATCCCAAATCACGAGATTTTGCTGTTCACACAGAAGAAAACTTCTGTAAAGGCTGTTTTACTTGCTGGGATTTAGCCCAGATCAAAGAATTCCAGGTTCAGGCAGTGCCTCAGTAACTGACAGCCAAGAGTCACCTGAGGAAAATGAAATGCACCCAGGCTGCTGAAATCCTTGCTCCTGGTGATGCCCACGAAGAGCTGGAGCTGAGGGGTTAAAGGCATCAAACCAGCCTGAGCTGAACTAAAAATTCCACTAATTTAACAGATCCCCCCAGGCTTCTCTCCAGAAAGGTGAAGATGGAAGATATTGGCTCCTGTTTTGTTCTCCTGGATGCAAAAGCTGAAAACCTTAAATGAAGTTTAAAATCGTGTGCAAAGCTCAGTTTATAAATAATCATCCTCTTCTCTCTTCTAATTAATGTCCAAATGGGAAATCTGCAGCTGCTTTTGCTACCTGGCCAGGTGAGGGTGGACTGCCCCCTCTGTTTGTTCTGTTCATTTTCTGAAGGACCAGGCAAAATCTGCTGAAGGAGGGTAATGAGCCATTGAGGAAACATTGACTGGAGTAGGGGAAGACAAACAAAACTCTGACTGTTCCTGGCATTGTGCAAAATTTGGTGGCATTGCTGTCACCAGGTGTGGATGGGCATGAAGCGATCCTGGGGCCTCTGAGGAGGGAGCAGGGGAGTGAAAGCCCAGCTCAGGTGTCCAGCACCAGCTCACCTGCACTGAGAGCTCACCTGAACCGAGAGCTCACCAGTACCGAGGGTTCACCTGCACCGAGAGCTCACCTGTACTGAGAGTTCACCTGTACTGAGGGTTCACCTGTACTGAGANACTGAGAGCTCACCTGAACTGAGGGTTCACCTACACCAAGAGCTCACCTGAACTGAGAGTTCACCTACACGGAGGGTTCACCTGCACCAAGAGCTCACCTGAACTGAGGGTTCACCTGCACCGAGAGCTCCCCTGCACCGAGAGCTCCCCTGCACCGAGAGCTCCCCTGCACCGAGAGCTCACCAGTACCGAGGGTTCACCTGCACATTCCTGCTCCTGACAGAGAGGAGGTCATACAGCCCAACCTAAAGCCTTGGCTTTAAACTAAACCAAATTCCCTCCTGCTCCTTGTGAACTGAGAGCACACCCAGGGACCGATTGGACCAATTGATCAGTGAAATTTAGTGATAATTGATCTGTGGGATGGGCTCTTACAGCTTTTGTGAGAAAGAGAAGAGGGAAATATAAAGAAAAGCATGTGAGGAATGCTTGCCACGTCTGATGGGCTGGAAGGAGTCAGGCAGGAGAGGAATGTCAGAAATTAACTCTCTTTCTGAGAGAAAAAAAAGGGCTTTCACTCACTTTCAGATCCTCCCTGACTCCAAGAGACAGTTTAGACCTTTAAGACTGGATTTCCAGGAAAGGAAATTCTAATGGCACAATCCTAGAAAGTGTGGAGAAAGAAAAAGTGAGTGTGGATTAATTGCAGTTATGGTAAGTACCAGCTTTAGTATTCACATTCTGTTGCACTTGCGAAGACTGGGCAGAATTAAGGGCACAATGCTGAACATGCACAGGATAAATCTTTGTACCATAAAAAACAAACAAGAATTCCTTAAAGGAAGGTGACAGATCATCCCAGATATGCTGATTTACAGACCTACCACTATTCCTAGGACAAACTATCATTAAATATCCAAATCCAGCTCTGAAAGAAAAGCCACAGACCTTCCCAAAGGCCATAAAAGGTGCTTGGAATTTGCAACTGGTTCTTTTTCTGAGGTAAAAATCATTTACTCCAAAGCTTACACAGTCTGCCAATCCAGGATGTCCTAACAGGGAAGACTCTAGGTTTTGCTAATTACTGGAAAGAAGTTTGAAAACCAAAATGCATTGCAATTGAAAGAAATGTTATAAATGGGGTGTTTGACCCTTTCCAGACCTTTCCACAGCTCTGTCCATGCCTGGTGCTCATGGATGGGCTTCACTGGAGCTGCTGGGCTAAAGGGGAGCTCCTGCAAAGGGGAGATCTTGGAAGAGAGCAGGAAGACTCCTCTTTTCTTCCTATCCATTGAAGCTGGAGGTAGGTTTGTGCCACTGCAGTGCATGGAAAGATCTCCTGAGGTACTCAGGTCACCCAGGCTGTGCTTGGGGCCCACTCAGGCTGTCACAGGCTTCTCCTAAAGTGGGTTGTGGACCCCAAAATCCTGGACAGACGTGCTCCTCCCCAAGCTGACAGAGGTAAGCAGAGCACAGTTCTGCCCTGGCTTAGCAGGGGCAGCTCATCTGTGTCACCCTCTCTTTGTCATCCCAGGAAAGAATGAATTGAAGGCCTCCACAAGGACAGGGCCTATTTCAGCTCTGGGTTTCTTTATTCCCAGTGAAAATTCCTCTCCCTCTCTCATTCCCCTCTGCAATGTTTAGGAGTCAGAGGTTTATGCACCTCTGCAGGCAGGCGTGAATTCTGGATCCATGGTGCCCTTCCAATGCACCAACCCCACACAACCCAATCCAATCTGATCCAATCCAACCCAATCCAATCCAGTCCAACCCAATCCAATCCAGTCCAACCCAATCCAATCCAGTCCAACCCAATCCAATCCAGTCCAACCCAATCCAATCCAGTCCAACCCAATCCAATCCAGTCCAACCCAATCCAATCCAGTCCAACCCAATCCAATCCAGTCCAACCCAATCCAATCCAGTCCAACCCAATCCAATCCAGTCCAACCCAATCCAATCCAGTCCAACCTAACTCAATCCAGTCCAACCCACTCCAATCCAACCCAATCCAATCCACCCTTCCTCGTGAGGTTTTCAGGAATCAGGAATGTGGCCCTGCAGCCCTTTGTTCCCTGTGTTAATTCATCCTGCATTTTCAGCTCATTTCTTCTTCTGCTGTTTCAGTCTTGCTCATGTCTCTCCACAGCAAACTCTTTCTCTTTTGGCATTGAGCCAAGGCTCTGGGGGAAAAAATAAAAAGAAGAAAAAATTCTCAAATTTCCCTGCTCTTCAATACAGAAGTTAAAAACTTCCAAACTATTGCTGTCATTTTAAAGGCAGAAGAGTTCCCACCTTTCTGAAAACAGTGGTGCAAGAAAGATAGATCTGTACTCCTACAATGTTTGACATTTTCTGTGCAGCAGATATTGACTCCAACATTCCCTTGACAGAGCACAAAAATTCATTTTGTGAATTGTATTGACAGCCTAAGTAGGCTCTTTCTTCTCCCTTGAATAAGCTTCTCTAACTTATTAACTCAGCCTTGAGGGGTTTGAATATTTACATCCAAAACTGAGATCTGTTTATAACCCAACATGAATTTTGATATTCAGGAGACATGGGATCAAAGTTCCCATGAAATCAAACCACTGTAAAACTTCCCAGAACTCCCCAATGATGAAAAGATATCTTTGTACAACAGGCCCTACATCATCATATGGAAAATCAGCTTCAGGCACACTCCAAAGTGACAATTTCTTCATTTGTCACAATTTTCAATCCCCAGAACAAGCCTGCCTTGTGATGCTGAAGCAAAAAATGGGAATTTTAGAAATTCACTTCAGGTAGTTTTACCTGATGAAAAAGGAACTTTGATTCAATTGAAATAAATCCCATGATTTTGTCCCTGAAAACTCACCAATACTGCAAACACTCCCCACCCAGCCATGGCCCTAATTCTGATGACAAACAGAGAAAACAAGTCTCCAGGATTATTATTTAATGAACCATAATTTGATTAAAACTTCTTCTGCATCCTACCTTTAACAGCACACCTGGAATATATCAGCTCTCCCAGGACGACAAGTTTTCCAAAGAATAAAATCTCAGGTTTCATAAGTGATGAGCCAGATTTCAGAGGACTCTATCTCAGCTCATTTAGATCTCATACCCTAAAGAGACCAAGATAAGTTGGATTTTATTTTTTTGGATTTTTTTTTTTGCTTATGGAACTATCCATATGTGCTTGGATAAATGAAGATGAAAATTGGCTGCCTTTTCAAAGGCTAATTCAAGAAACTTCCAAAGTCTTCTGTTCTTTCTACTGATCCATCAACATTTTCATGAACCAACTGTTTTCTTTTCAAGCTGTGGTAGGTTCAGTCAAATAGGATAAATCTGTTCAGATTCTTTTTAATTGGGAGAGAGTGAGGGAACAGCCACTCTTCCTTAAAATCTCTTTGGTGAAGTGCAGCTGTGGCAGCCAGGGGAGCTCATTAAAGCCCATCCAGAGATTTCCAGACTCAGGCCAAGTGTTTGTCTTCCAGCCTGCTGCTTCCTGTGAAAATTCCAGCTTTTTCCCTGAATTCTGCTCTGCAATATGGAGATTTTGGTGTTCCCCTGTTCCCTGATCAGGTTTTGAGCTTATG
>VYXF01006928.1:202095-257883 GCA_013397295.1 Polioptila caerulea | reverse complement strand
AACCTACCCACCAAAACAGCCCAGAATGTGAAAAATATCAAAGCTCAAACTTAAGGCATCATGCTGAGTTCCATGTGAGGGGGGCCCTGGAGTTCTCTGCGAAGAGCTCTTCTCTCCTCCCAGCTCTCCTTCACCTCTCTGGTTTTCCCTCTGTGTCAGGCTTCGTGCAGCAGGAACTTTGAGCTGCCTGAAGCAGAAATCTTGTGCTCCAGTGCTGCAGTGAGCACTGAGCAGCAGGAACCTCCAGAAACTGCTGGCTGAGTTCCCCACTGACTGCACTTCCCGACCTTTTCCCCAGGACACGGCCCCTTCTGCTCCATTAGGGCTCATCTGTCAGAAGCAGCTTGGTTCTTCCAGAGCTGGAGAATGAGAATTTGCTGAGCTCAAAGTTCCTGTGCTCCCTCCTCTCCCTGAAGGCAGAACTGCAGGTAGCAGAGGAGTGCCCTGAGTTTCCTGGCTGGAGTCAAAAATTGCTGCTGGAAATTCCAAATTGTTCTCTCTTTGCTCAGCTCGAGGGTCTGGGGTTGCTGCCATATATCCGAGTAAAATCAGAGTTTGGGGTGAAGTTCACACATTCCCAGTGCCCAGAATAATAAAAGGATAAAAAGAGCTAAGGCTGTGGAGTGGCTGCTGTGAATAGTCTGATCCCTGCAATGTCCTTCGAGGAAAGACAAGGCAAACAATCCCAAACCAGTAGCTCCAGCTAAGAGATGCCTTCAATTCTGCAGAATTTACACTGTTAAATACATCTGTGGATCGCGAAAATGAAAAAATATTGTCTTTTTTATTTATAAGCACCTCTGCTGTAAATACCATCCCCCAGCCAGCCTCGTACAGAGCCGGTGCCTCGGGAATTGTGGGGGAGTGCAGAGTTTGCTGCACGAGTTCCCAGGAATCCAACCAGGCAGCTGAGCATCCCTGAGGAAACGAAAACCTCCTGTGCCAAAGGCAGACAGGGAGTCCCCAGCTGGAGAGAGATCATGGGAAACAGTGCAGAGATGGTTAAATATGGACAGGGCTGAAATCCTGCCACCAGCGCCCAGGAAAATCCACAAAGGAATCCAGGGGGACAGATCCTCCCACCCAGAGTGGAGGGTCAGCAAATTCTGAGAGTTTACAAACAAATCCTGTGAGGTTGTGGGAGTATCATCCCAAATATCCCATCCAGTGGTCTGCACTAAAATCTCCAAATTAACTCTGTCACAGGACAAGGTTGGGAGGATCAAGAATTTGCTGCTTTGCCTGTGGAGCATGGACAGGAAAACACTGGGAGAACATTTCTGTGATCCCAGGAAAGTTTGATCTTTTATTTGAAGTGTCCCAGTACCTCGTTGCATAGGAAACATTTACAATATAATTAAGGAGGAATTAAATATCTTAGAGAGTTGCACAATATCGCAGTGCTACAATTGCTTGAAAGCCATCACTCATATCAGGATCTGAAAATACAACAGCATTCTCAATTCATTTTAAATTTTAGTGACTTTCATCTGGAATTTAATTTTTTTCTTTGGAAAACTAGAGAGTCCTTGCCTGGAAAAGCTCAGTAAATGCTCTATAATATCATTGGAAGATCAAAGACTTTGTTTTTTGTTAAAAAGGGGATCTGTGTGGAAGGCAGTCACAATTTTACTATAGCAACATTTATTATTAATGGTAATGTTAACAGTAAATAGAAGTAGCAAATACTAATTTTCTTGTTGTGAATCAAGCTGAAGGAGAAATAATGCACTGGCTGAAGCAAAATAAATATGTATATGTTAAATCCACTCAAATTAAAGAAAGTCAATCAACCCTTGGATTTCTAGGATGGAACATATCCTAAAGACAAGACAAAGGTGAGATTGATCAGCAATATGAGAGCAGTGGATTAGGAGGATAATTGGATTTTAAATGTCACTGAACTAATTCTGGGCTACTGAACTGGACCTTCAGATACTCTGGATTATGGTGAGAATATATCTGGTTCCTATACATCCATCTACACCCATCTGAACCTGTCAAATGAATCCTCCCCAGCTAAAAAGATGAGAAATGCCATCATATTTAAATGACTTCACAGCACCAGAAATAACAACACAAAGATCAGCAAACCTACTTTGGTTAAAAAGAGCAGAAACTCAAAGAACAAAGTTCCCTGCCAGTCCTCCTCCTTCCTTTTCAACTTTATCTAGACAAAAACATTTGGTGACATCGATTTGGTCTCCTGGTTTCGAATACTTTTATTGTGTAAATAAAGAAAAGAAAATTTCTTTTTATATGACATAAATCACATAATTTTATTCCTTTATCCCTGACCACTCAAAAGGAAAAATACAAATATAGAAAGTCATGGCTTTAGTCACTTTTCTTTCCTTGATTACTTACTAGGTTTGAGTGTCTGTTCTCCATTATACAATAATTTTCTTCTCTCATCTCTTTGTTCCAGTACTCGGAACAGCTTGAATTTGACAGATCAGATTTGGTGAGTGTTAACAAGCTAAAGTCAGCAAAACATTTTTCCAAATACATTCTTACAACTGTAGCACTCTTAGATGGGTCTGGATGATTTTGGCAGCCACTGGAGAAATTAATTTGCGGCAATTTGCAATATTTAAAAATTTCCTAATACAAGGTTTTGATGGAGTTTCCAATGCTGCAATTTATTTAAGATAATCAGACATTGTGGTTTTACTGTGCTGTGAGGGTTCTTCCTCATTTCCTTCAGAAAGGTCATTTCATTTTTCTTCTCTCCACAGTGAAAAGCCATAAAAGAGAAGAATCCTCATCTCCTCCTGCCTTCAGCTTCACCCTGGTGTGGACATTACATTTATTTGTGTGCTGTGTGGACTGGGGCACACCAGAGGCACGAGTTCTCCAGTATTTTATCCCTAATGGTGGCCAATAATTGGTGCCAAGGAGATAAATAAAGGAGAAACCCCAATAACTGGGTAAGCACCCGTTAAATTCTCTTCGTTCACAGGCACCTCCTGCTCCCAGATTTACAGAGCCTCGTAGCCTTTCCACTTGTGCCACTTTATTTCCTGGGTATTTTGCTAAATTTACTTGACAATGCTTGGCCACGGTGAAAAATGTTATCTTTAAATAGAAACCTGGGCTGGATGCACTCCCACCTGGATGTCAGCAAGATCTACCTGATCACCACAGGTCCTGGTTCCTCTTTTCACTCCTCACCCTGGCAGAATGGAATTTTATTAAAACACTGATAGCACCATTTTATCATCCTAGTGAAAAGAGAAATATTTCTGGGTTTTGAGGGCAAGGTGAATTCATAAGAAAAGGTATTCACTTACCATAAATAAAACAAATGAACCAGGTCATGTGTAAATACCTGTTTGATTAACCAAAGCTCTTTGCCTTCTACAAATCCCCAAAGTACAGCTGGAGTGACCCATCCAGTTTGATGTACAAGAAAGTCTATTCCAGTGAATAATTTGAGATGCTGGAGAAGGCAAACTATCAAGGTTTCCAAATCCTCAGTGCAAACAGGAGGTTTGTGCTCTATTACTCCTAATTTCATCTGAACCTGTTTTTTGTAGAACTCAGGAGAAGCCTAAAATGTCTTTGCCAATGTGCTGATTAAATAAGGTCATTAATAGGTGTTAAATTTGGAGTCATCACTACTGTGTGAAAAGTGAATCTGTTTTAAAAGTTCAGACAAGTCAATTCACAAAATAATGCCTCCAGAGAATTTGTATCTGGTCATTCACAGCCTCCTTTGGAAAGCAGCTGTGCCATGCCAGGATTATTTGATATTGCAACCAGTTGAGAGCATGTCCTCCAAAACATGAGGCATATTTTCTTTTTTCCAGAGTAGACAAGAGCAATTTAATTTTTTTTTTTTTTAAACAATCAGTTCAGTTTCAGTTAGGAATCTAAAACAGAATTCCCTGGTGTTTCTGTCACTGGAACAAACAGCAACAGACTTCAGAGTGGATAATGACTTTGACTCTGGCAGATAAAGCAGCTCCTGACAAAATTCCCTGCCCATCCCACGGGGGAGTTTAACCACACAAATGCAAATCACAATCCATGCAAGTGCTGCATTCTCAGCCCTGAAGGTGAATTATTGCTCTTTTCCTGAACAGTGACACTTCCTCTCCTGAGTCTGGGACCTGATGGAGACCCTGGGCTCCCTCCTCACCTGTCCCTTGCCAGGGAGGTTCCTACTCAGTCAAGCCAACCAGCCACCATCAGATTTTCTGCATTCTAGCAAAAAAGGGTGGCCTGGAAACCTGTTAAAAACCAAACCCAGAGAATCCTCCTTTAGTCAAAACTTTGCAGGGCATAGAAGAGTTTGGAGAGGAAACTCCAAGTAGGGATTCAGGGTCCCTTTAACTTGGCTGTGATCTCTGTATGAAATGCAAATTCCCACTGGGCTGGAACAGGGAGTTGGACATTAAAAAGATGTTTTACACTGCACAGATGCAGAAAATTGCTCTGTCCTAATTACCCCCGTGATTGGTTTCTTGTGATTTTCAGTTCTTTTAATTTGCTTCTGAAAAGTACCTGGTGTGTCAATGTTTAACCTTTTCCAGCCAAAATGAAGGTTACTTCAGCCAAAAGGAAATGTTCAGAAGGATGAATTTCTTTTATTTCCCTAAACTTTAGTAGATGATTTAATATCTGAACAGCTTTTTCTTGGAGCTCTTCTTTTTCCTTAGGAAAGTACTTTTCAAGGGCTCACAGCGAGTTGAAAAATACACAAAATATCTCCAAACTCAATTCATTTCAAATCTATATGATGGCAGAAAACAGAGATATGTCCAAACACCTTACTTTGTACAGAAAAAGAATGTGGGGAAAGCCTTGCTTGATATTAAAGTTGCTTTGCAATAACCTCATTTGTCAAGTTTTAAATAACTTCTGAGGCTTTTGAGATGAAAAGCTCAAATCTCACTCCCACTCTCCTGAACTTCCTATTGAACACCCTGGAAATAGATGGCACATGCAGCATCCTGATAAAACCTGACTCAGGCATTGTAGACAGAGCTGAACAATGACTTTTTAGCACAGTCAGATCTTTTATCTTTATTTTTTCCTCTCTACCTCAAGCCATGCTTTTCCATATTTTACTTAATAGACAGATTTTGAACCCCAAAATTACTGATCTTCCAAATGCTGGTAGAGAATCTGTTGGCTTTTTGTGAAAGTACAAAATGCCAACCTGCAACAAATTCAGTAAAGCCACTGAAGAGCTGCAACAACCAAGAAATTCTGGAGTGTTTGTATTTGGAGAAAAGCATTTTTATCCCAAAATATTTTGTTCTATTGATCAGTTAGGGACTATGATCAGTATGAGGGATGTTTTATCTGATCCTGCCTGAAATCAGAAAGGACTTTCTTCCCCTTAAGTAAGACTTTCTTTTCCTTAAGTGTGAGACTTTGCCACAGGAAAATAGCCCAGAGCAGCAGAGTGAGGCAAATGCTGCAAAATATCAACAAATGTTGGAGCTGTTGAACAGTAACAGGGAAGAATCACATTCCTAAAATCAAGGAATCCTTAAAAAAATTACAGGGCAAATAGAAAAAGAAGAAACTATGTGGATCTAGCAAGGAATCTCTTGGGAAACAAGTGCTAAAAATAGGAGGAGGTGACTTTAATTATTAAATAAATGCTGAGCAGAAATTCCCAGAATCTGC
Organism: Polioptila caerulea; assembly: GCA_013397295.1. NCBI lineage: Eukaryota > Metazoa > Chordata > Aves > Passeriformes > Certhiidae > Polioptila > Polioptila caerulea. Next base: position 252,240 of record VYXF01006928.1, on the reverse strand, counting down.
CCAAACCAAAAATTCTACAAATTTAGAGTTGGAGCTCTGGTAGATTTGGCACTAAATTGTCCTTATGATTTTGGAAAACAGTTGAAGGGATTTTCTGTATTTGCAGAACACCCCTGAGATAAAAGTCTGATTCCTTTCTCTGTTCTACAATTTATTGCCATGACCAAGGCTGGAAAATCGAGGTCCCTTCCTCGAGCCCTCATGTCCCACATGCCACAAATACCAGTGGAAATCCTGATGAGTTAAATCTCATCCATTTCAACTCCGTGAAAACAAATTGCTTTTGGGTTGAAGGCCTAGAAATTATAAACTTAATTTATGCCTGTGAAGCTTCAGAGGAAAGAGCCTCACAACAGAGGACACCTCGAGCTTTGCCAGGATGTCACCCTTGGGTTACTGTGCTGAAAACCCAGTGTATTTTGGTAATAAAAGGTAAATTTGTGGGTGGCAGCAGCTGAAATATCAGTGCAGGTCCCAACAACAGCACAATTCTGAGTGGGAGCATCTTCTGCTGGCTCGTTCACTCCAGGAGAGGGATTGAAAACAGCCCAGAGCACAAAGAGCAGTGGTTTTTATTCAGGTCACTTTGTTTCTCTCTTCTTGCAGGCTGAATCATGCTTTGGGTTAGGGAAGAGCCATTTCTGATCGGGCTCAGCAGATTTTTGGGAAATATTCAGTGGTTTCTGTTTGTTTTGTTTTTATCTCTCTTTATTGGGTTTCAGCCACTCTTGAAGCCTCGTTGTGCTCCAGCTCTTTTGCAAACCCCTCAGTCTTTTCCTCCAGCTGGTTTGTTTGAACATGAGGTTGGTTATTCCAGGGCTGGTGACAGCAGGCACCTCTGCTCTGACAGAATTCTGATTGCAAGTGGGATGGAAGTGAATGGAAACCTATCCTTATCCAGCCTGACCTCCAGAACAAATGCTCCAAATTTCCTTTAATATTAAGATGATTCCTATGGAGGTGTATCATGGTTTCTGGTATAAAAACTGCACCTCAGTATTTAATTTTTCTTTAAATAAGAGAAAAACTTTAATGCATTTCTTTTACCAGATAATAATCAAATTTTAACCACAATCAAATTTTTTTTTCTTTCTATTCTGTCTCAACATAGCACACCAGATAAAAACCAGCAGCTATGCCTATCCCTTTCTGCTTTTATCTAGGATCCATACCTTTCTTTTCTATTCCTGGTTAGAATATTGTACATAAATGAAGTCTTAAATTTGAACCTTAGAAGATATCAGTGTATTTTTTCCTCCAAAGGAATATGAAGCTGCTTTTATTAGCTGCCTAATTGGAAAGAGATCCTATTTTTTATGCACCTCTGATATGTTGTTTTCCTTGTCTGGAACATATCCCAATCTCTGTATAAGGACAGAACACAGAACTGTGGAAAAATAATAATGTGCAGTATAATTATTATAATTTCCTGCCAAATTGTGAAAGAGCAGGTAGTTCAAAGTGCATCTGTATTTAAATAAGACACTCTATCCTCTAACTGTTAGAATATTAAAATGATTCTGCTCTTTGCCATTGGATTGTGGAATTAATTTCTGTGGAGTTGGGAATTAAGTGATTATTGTAGCAATGCCTTGCATGGATATTGGCCATAAAAACTTACAAATTACAGTGTGAGAGAGTTTTAAACTTTAACATCTCCCATTACTTTCATCACATTCAATAAAATGTTTTATTCTTCCATGATGTTTCATCAGGATGTGTGACTTCATTATCTCCACGTTCCAGACACATCCCATGAAGGGAATGCTTGAAATCATCCCAGTGATGAGTTTTTCTCATATTTTCCTTATTCCTTTCAACAGATTTCACAATTGTCATATCCCAGAGGAAATTCTTGGAAAAGAGTCTGGCAGGGAAGAATATCACCACTTTCTCTGGCAAAAATGGTGAGATGTTAATTTAAGTCCATAGAGCTAAAGCAGGTGAGATCAAAGACACTGCAAATATTGTGTATCTTAGCACTCTCAGAATAATGCTCATGTTCACATTGTGGATGATAACGAGGGAATTTGGACTTGAATCACCCTCATGGGTCCCTTCCCACTCAGGATATTCTATGATTTTTATGATACTGAAATTTCATTTATCAAAGTGAACGAAAGACTAATTTCAGAAGAATTGTGTAATCAAATGGGATTTAATTTTTTTATCATGACAAATCCTTTATTAGAATTCCTCTATTACATTATGAGCTTTTCAGATTCTCCACCATGTCCTTTCATTTTGCATGTTTAGGAAATGACTTTTCATTTCCAAGTTAAAAAAATTATGATTTAAGGGTCAAAAGAAGGTATAAAAGGGCCCAGCTGTGGAGGGGTCCTTAAAGATTACCAGGTTTGACTGGAAGTTATCAGCAGGTTGGACAAGAAACTGAGTTTGGTGGGACAAACCCAAATTCCCTGAAGGCAGAGATGGGGTTAGAAGACAGAATTACCTTGGAGGAGTTTGTCTAACTCATAACTACATCAATGGATGGATTGGGGTCAGGAGAGGAGTGATGTGGCATGACTGGCAGGAGGAGTCCATTTAATTGAGATGACAGCTGTCCTCCAATTGCTATTCCTTGAATAAATTATTTGCTTTAATTAGTTTTTCTCAGGCTGCAAGATGAGATGAGGCTTTATATTAATTCTGAGAACTCTCATTTATTTGTACTCTGATGACAACTCCTCTGTCCAAGCTGCAAATGTTTCCAAGTCAATCTGGACATGTTCACTTACCTGAAAAATCTGCTTTTCTGCTGGGTTTTCAGATTTCCAAAGAAGTAATTGTTGTTTTAGGTCACTCTGCTCTGGCCTGTCTGATATATTCATGTCTTTGGTAGCTGCTCAGCTCTGGATGTTCTTGGGGTGGTCACAGGAACTGTTTAAACTTCCAAGGTTACTGGGGATGTGCTGGTTTATTAAGTCAGGTTTTAACTGAGTAGGTATTTTTACTTCTTCCAGATATCCCTGAGCAAAGTGGGAAAGAAGTGATGAGAATTTATCAGAGCAAATGAAGATTATTTGTTACCTGCTAGAAAAGTGAGAAGAACCTGGACTGGAACACAGAATTCTCTCAAAAGTCAGTAGGATTTAAATAAACACAGACGGCAGGGGAATGTCCTTGGAGATTATTTCTGTTTCAGATGAATCCTCCTATTCTGCTCTGCCACCTGTGCCATCCCTTGTCTGACAAATTAAAAAGAAGCATCCCAGATATTTTAATAAAAACCACCGAGTGCTGCCAATATTTTAAAGGACAAGGAGGTGCCACAGATTATTGAAATTCAGAGTAATGAATAACAGCTATAAAATATTTCAGCCTCTGAGCCTTGTCGAACAGCACAATTCATCCCCTTAAAAACAAATCAATAAATGCAAAACAAAGTAAAAGAATATTTAAAAAGCAACCACCATGCTGTGACGTGTTTGTTGGAGGAAGGATCAAGGAGTAAACAATAGATTTGGATGTTCACCCGTTGTTATGTCACTGAAAAGTTGAGCAAGAATGGACAGAAAGCATCAGGAACAAAACTTTGTTCAGTAGAAACTTTGCTATCAGTTTCCAAAAAGACACCACTAATCCTGACTCCTTTATATAATTCTGTTGACAGCTTTTATCATATTCCCATGAAGCACTGAGTGATGTTGACTGAAAGGATTCAGGCAAGTTTCCATTATTAATTTTGTGCTGGATGTATACGAGCAGTTTAATATGATAGCTTATAAAAACCCACTTCTTGATACAGGGCTTTAAACTTGCTTCAGTCCCTTGCAACACTGTTAGAATCTGTTTTATGTATCTTTTATTTGAGGAGATAAAACATTTCATTTTCAGTCAGTGGAATCCTCTCTAAATAAACAATTGATATCTGCTGTCAGCTGTCATCTGCTTCATAATTAACAATCCAGATGTTAACATGGTTTTGTCTACAGCAAATCAGTTTATTGTTTGATGTTCCAGATGAAAATTATGACTTCTTGACTGCCCTTTCTCATCTTCAGAAGGAAACATGTTTTCTTCTGATGTGGATGACGCTGCTGGTGCGTGCTGGGTGTTTACTCATTTTTTAATTTCCCAAGTTTTGCCCTTTCTTGTCACACTCCTTTTCCAGCTCTTGCTCTGCCACCTTTTCTCCCCAGAATTTCAGCCCTGCTTGGCTCTCCAGACGCCTGCACTGATCTGGAGATCTCTCTCGACAAACCTGACCCTTGAGGAGTCATTACACAGAAGTGAAACGAGATTCAAGGTTGGTGGCTCATAGTGGAGAGCGATTTCTGTGCTGCTGAATTACAGCTGAACAGCAGAATTTACTCTGATCACGAGGAGAGGGAGTCAGGAAAGACTTTTAGGTACATCTTATCTGTTGTTTTGCATTTAAAAACCATCCCTCATCTGTTCCTCTCCCTGTGTCTCACCTTTCCTGGTCCAGGCATTCATTCCAGTATTTCTTTCTGGTAGAATTTTGTCTGGGGGTTTCCTGTTGACATTTGTTTTCTCAGAACAAACCACCTCGATTTTGCTGTGCTATTTCCTCTCTTACTTAATTGTCAGATTTGCTGCTTTATGGAGACTTTACCACCAATTTCCAGCTTCCCCTTCCCCAGGGCAAGGCAGGAAGGTGAGCATCCCTGTGTCATTTTCTGCTGGATCCTAAACTGTGAACACAACTAAACTTAGGTTTTATTCCATTAGTAAAACCCCAAAACTTGTCTGAGTAATCCAAAATGACTTTCTAATTAATCATAACACCCTTTTTCTATGTTTTCCTTCAGTAGGTGGTAGACATTTGATTTAAATAAAGAAAAAGAAAAACTGTGCTTCTTATTGTCATGGTGCAGATCTTCATGTAAAAAAAAAGTGAATTAATTTTTTCCTGCATTGCCAAACAACCCCTGGCTGCTAACACAATGTTGAATTTAAAGTGCTCCCAGACTCTTCCTGGTACTTGGTATGAGATTTCCCATGCCCTCACAAGCATTTGGGTTTTGATGTAAATACTAAAAATCTCCTTTGGTTATGTTCAAAATGGGAACTGGAAATATTTTCTGTATAAGAAATGTGCCACAGGTTGGAATTCTTTGATTTAAATCCCTCCTTTGGCAACGTGCAAGGTGGTGGCTTCTGGTTTGCAGAGGGAGAGGAAATTTTGCCGTAGAAGGGAACTGTGGGGGTGGCAGAAGATGGTGATTTTTGGAGATGAAAATGCAAATTGAGAGTTCAAACCCACAAGAAATATTGGGGAATTGCTCCTTTGTTGTTTCCTTTCCTCTTTTCTTTTGGGGAGGGAGAGTTAGGAGGTTTGGAATGATGATTATGGCAAGTGCTTAAAATATTCTGAGTGACATCTATTGTATAAAAGATATTTTTTGAGATTATAAACCAGTGAACAAGCTGAAGTTTAAAGGAAAGACTAATTAAAGTTGTAGCAAATGTTTGAGGGGGTTTTTACCTATTTTTTTGTTTTGTTTTAGGACTGTCTTTTCTCCTTATTTCTGTGAAGGAAGCTGAAATCCCCACTTTATAAACCAGCTCTGAATAATTTATATAATGAGCTGATGGAAACAAAAATGGAATTTGTAACTCAGTGATATTTCCCTGCTTTTTCTGCAAGGGGAGGAGAAGAGTGGTGTGAAAAAATTAAGAGCAGGAAGGAGAGCTAATGGGATTCGGTGTAAAATGTGTTTCATGAAAAGTATTAATAGGAGAACAATGTGATGACATAGAAAATCCATTGCTGTTTAACATTTAGTGCAGATTTCCAGGTAAAACTTGATTTCAGCAGGCATTTGCTGAGGTATTTGGAATTCTCTGCTTCCTACAACAGGCATGCAACCCTCTGCCTGCCTGCAAGGCTGATGTGGAGCCCTCAGTTAAAAAATCCTTTCCTCTAATCAGTGCCTTGTAACTTTTGTGTAGGGCTGGGAGCTCTTTTTCCTGGCTAATTTTTGTCCTGTGTGTTTTTACATGCAATAATTCATTTTCTACTAAAAAAAATCCACTTTAAAAACAACTGACTCTTCAAAAAAAATCAGGTTCAGGTGACTTTGCCCAGCCCCAGCATCCCAGGTCTGCCTGGTGCAGCCTGGTGAGATTTTCCCTGCCATGAACCCTCCCAAGCCAACATTTCACTCTCAATTTTATCTCTCTGCCCACTGCACACCTCTGCTTTATCCTATTTGCTGCACAACATTCACTGAGATAAATACAGTGCAAGCATACCCTGAATTTCCTGCGGATGCCACAGTTCAGCAGTGACCTTCAGCTCTCCTGTAATCTCATTGCAGGGACTTTCTTGGGCAGAAATTAGAGAATTGGGTGAATTACACAGAATTACACTGAGCTGTGCTGGCCTGGAGATAACAACAACCCAAATGTGGGAGTTCATCCCACTCCTCACACTCGATTTGCTCTCTCTAACATCAGCCCAGGGCATCAGAGGGGCACAAGGGGAGGGTCAAGGGAGCCTGGGGAGGCTTTGTCCTCTTTACACCTAAAAATGTGTATTAATAACAAGGGAAAGTGTGATTCCAGACCAGCTTTGATGTGATAAGCTGAGATCAGAGCACATTTACTGCTGAAAATGTGGTTCTGAGGGAGAGGCTTTGCAAACTGGAAGGGATTTTAATCCTGCTGGCGTCAGGACTTTGTGCAGAAATGACAGCACGGGGCAAATCTCATCCCTGTTTTGCTCTGATAGATGGTTGTGAGCTCCTACTGCACACCAAATTATGCTTTCAGGTGGAATTTCAGGTGAAATCTGAGGTAATGAGATGTGGGGTCAAATCAGGAAGTCCCCAAGGTGAAAATGTCACTGGGAGAGTTTTTGAGTGGAGATTGCAGGGTTTGGCTCCATTTGTAATTTAGCCAGGAGAGATTTCTTGCAATTCTGTTCTCACAATGGCAATTTTTGTGATTGAACATGGACAGAACTTTAGGGAAAAAAAAAATAAAAAAGAGAGAGAGAGAAAGAAAATTCCGGCTGAAATAACAACCTGTAAAAATATGGGATATACAATATGTGATGTATATGGGAACTTAAACCTTCCTCATTGCTCAATTACTTTGAATCCCATGTGATTTAAAGAAAAAGGGGAAATCCAGAGAAGAAAAAGCCACAGAGCAGCAGGGGTTGGAACATGACACAAGCAGGGAGCAGCTTCCCTGACAGAGAGAGGGAATTCTGCTGAGGGACACAAAGAGAAATTCACAGAAAGAAGGAAAAATGGTTTATTCTGCACTGATTTTCACGGGGTAAAATAACTTACCATTAAAACCCAGCAGGTTCCTTGGTGTGCAACAGGAATTTTTTGCCCAAATATCAACAAGTTTTGCAAGATCTGGCTGCCAAGTGAAAGCGGAAAGTGCCACCTGAAAAAAAAACCCTTACTGTGCTGTTGGGGTCCTTCCAGCAGAAATTTTCCTGGGTTTAAATATTCCATCACACTGACTTCATTTTTTGTTAAGTGGCAGAGCAACACATATCTTTTCCATGAAAATAATTTTTGAATTAATTAAATCATTTTCAATCCCTTCATGTGTCAGTCAGAGAGGTCCAATTTACTCCAAACACAGGACGATTCATGAAAAGCTTTCTACAAAACATTGTTCTTCTGACAGTTTGAACCTTGCATGCCACAATCTTCTGCTGATATTGCAAAAGTAATTATCTCCTTTAGGTTGCCTTTATATTAAATATTGAGTTTGTTGGTTAATAAGAAGTATAATTCAGTTCTGTTCGATTGGTGAATCCATCCTGATGATGTGAATTATGCCAAATTTCTTGGGGTTTTTTTGAATTCTCCTCTGGAGGCAGAATGCAAAACAGAGAAAACATGCAGCTGGTTTATTAGAACTCCCCACTCCTTTGACATTAAATAATGACATTACTCAAGAAGCTGTTCAGGAATCCATAAAATTAGCATTATTGAGCACAAATATGGTATCTTATAAATCAGTAATTATTAACGAGCTCTTTGGTGATACAGAGAAGATGAGTTCCTCAGAGAAGCCCCTGATTACAGCAGACAGGCAGAGCAATATTCTTCAAATTACAGTCTAATCATATGGATTCTCCCAGCTGGCATCCTCAAAAACACCTGTGTTTTAAACTTCAGAAAGCTTTAAAAACACCTGAATGTAACTTTTACCCCTCAGTGACATCCTGAGAGTCTGCAGGTCTGGAGGTTTGGCTCCACAAATTGGGTGGGGAAAGCATCTGCTGACTTCCTTGTAAGTAAAATTGTTCATCTGGAGTGTGGGAAAGAGCATAAATTCTTTTTTTGGGTCTGATTTTATCTATACTGAACGTCTTCCTCCCACAGGTGGATTTTGGTGGATCATTTGCAGCTCTTCAGCTGAGGATCCCTCTCAGTCCTCTGAGTTATCCCACTTAGCAACAGAGTCATTTTGAGAGAGACTGTTTCAGAATTCTCAAATCAACACCTTATAATCAGGCTTATAAAGTATTTATTACTCTGTTCCTGATTATCCTTCTCTTCCAGCAGCACAGGTTCAGTTCAGCTGGAAATAACAAGGGATAAAGATGGAGCAAAAGATTTACAGCTGCAGAATTGTGTGTTTGAATTTGGATCTAATGTCCATAACTCTTACAAATTTGGGGGGAATCAGGTTCTAAGACAAACATGAAGTGCATTAGTGACAGTGCCACTACTTTCCCATCAGTTTATTAATGATAATTTTTGGAAATTCCTGACTCTGTCTTCAGAGGAGGTAACTCAGTGCAGCTCTATTGTCTGAGTGGGGTTACAAGGACCACAGACCACCTGAATATCCCTTTGAGTCTTTTCAGGAATACTACATTGAGATTAAGAAAGGATTTTGAGGCTTGTGCAGTTATGGGGGGATTCCAGTTGTCGTGCCACTTGGAAAGAAAAAGAGAATAAAAACTTGGGCAGAAGTTTTATTACACAGGACTGTGCTGCAACTGCAAGCACTCAATGAAAAGGCAGTGGGTGCATGGCAGCCCTTTATCACACATTTAATCTTGTAGTGCCAAAGGCTTTGTGCAAAATGCAGTTCTCAAGTTGTATCAGGGTAGAAGGGCCCAAATCTCAGCACGTGCAGCTGGCTGGAAAAGCCAAAAAGAGACAGAGCTCTGTTTTCTGCAGCATTTTCACAGCCCGTGAAATTAATTTTGGAGGGAATCTTGAAACTCAGATATTCCTGTGAACAGTAATTTATTTTTATTTTAATGAAGGAGAAATCATTTATCATTTGAGTTCAGGCAGTTTGGGATGTGGAGGATGTGCACAATCAGATCTCCTGCCTTGTCCTGTGACCTGCAGCACCCCTCTCTCCATCCCTGCACAAACCCATCCCAAAATGTGTGAGATTGTGGCCTTTTTGAAGTGCATATTTCATTTTTCTTAATTCTCTTTTCACAGCCTTTAGGGTGCCTGTGTTATGTTTTTTTTTAGCTTTACTCTTCAGCAAGTTGCTGCAACCACTATTAAAAAGCTGTAAAAATAACACATGAGTAACCTTTGAAGAAGTCTGCCTCTGAATTAGATGCCAGATTCAAGATGAGGATGTTTAATACAAGAGCAGTGCTGGTCAGGATGGCTGAATCTCATTTCAACTCCAGGAAGTTGGTTAAAAAAGAAGAGTCCTGTTTGTCTCCCAGTTAATCAGAGGGACTGGTTTTCCTTCATTTTCTCCACTAATCAATCTCTGATCTCTTCACGGCCACCTTGCAGTGCAGAGGGTTTCAGGACCACTAAACAAAGTAAAGAATGAAACACATAAAAGGAACCCTGGGCTGCTGAGGTGGTTATTTCAATATCCCCTCGGATAAAGCTCCTGATTCATTACCAGAGCCTTTGTTGGATTGCTGGCCCTTTTAAATTCAGTGCAGTGTGCTCATCTCTGTTCATTTGGAAGGAATCAGGTTTGATTTAGTTATTTCACATGGTAATGTATGTCACTTGATAATTTTCCTTAGCTCTCACAGATTCCATATTGCTTTGCATTTCCATTTGATTTGCTGGCACACATCAACATTCAGGAGTTGGTGGATTAAATATAAATGGAGTGTGCCTGCTTGCCAGCCCAGTTTCAGGGAATTAATGGCTAAATGTGAATCACAGCACCCTGGGAAGGTTACAAAATATGTGCAAGACCGAGGAGCAGAGATGTGCCCTGCGTGTGGTGCTCTCACAGCTTCCCCTGCAGGTCACCAAGCTTTCCCAGGTATGTTGGGACAAATATTCAGCCAAGTTTTCCTGAGCTCATGAGCAGATTTGTGTGCCTGCACTGCAGCCCAGAAGCAGCTGTGTGTAATTCCAGCAGCCCTGTATAAAATGCAAGTTGTGTCGTGGTACAACAGTGTCAGCATGAGCTTCATCTCTGACAGAAAACCTATTTTGGTGCCAAAAAAATCTCTGGCTAAATAGCCTAGAGGGAAACCAGGCCCTCCTGCCTGCTGTGCTCTCAGGAGATGCTTTAGTTTAAAACTGGCTTCTGTCTGGAGGTAGCCTCCCAGGGGAAGCAGTCAGAGTACATTAAACTTGTGCTGAGGTGTTTTTGAGGCCCCCAGGCAGGGATTCAGCAGGAATTAATTGGCTTTGGTGAGCTGCAGCCACGGAGGATCAAAGCTAGTTGATGGTAAAGTATTAATGCAGCACTTGTACCTTCAGTTGTTCCCCGTTAGTGCAGCAGCAGTGTGGGTTTATAAGGAGCTAATCCCTTGTAGGAAATAAATGTGATGCCTTATTGCCAGCATTTGGAATGCTAGAGGATGGATGAATATTTGCTGGAGCAGGAAAACAGGTGCACTACATGATATTTAGAGTATTTTCCCTCTGGAAGAAAGAGTGGGGAAAAAAAAGTTCTACTCAATATTGGTGAGTAGAAAAAAAGTAAAAGGAAAAAAGAAAAGAACGTTCTCCAAGCAGGACTGCTGGCATCCTTTGCATGGTGCTGACAACAGATCCAGCATTTCCCACATTCCTGTGTGCTTGATTGTGGTTCAAAGATGTCAAAATTGGGCTTTTTCTGAGAGGTTTAAAAATTGTCCTGGACTTGGTTCAGGCGTTTCCTTCTACCAGGAATCATTAGGGGGAAAAAAGTGAAACAAACACGAGGTTACAGAGGGCTGACATTCTAACAAATAAGTCATTCATGTAGCTATTTTAACAATTGCCCTTCTGCTTATTTGTCACAGCATCGCATCAGTCCCTGAGGCTTCTGCCAAGAATCCGAGCTCTTATTTAAGTTTAATATATGTTATCATTTGAGGTTGGCTTAGAGTGATTCTTACATAATTACCAGCCAAATAACTTTTATTTGGACTTTTTCATCATTATTTAGAGATGCCCCAGGCCGTGTAGCACGTCCCTGTGAAAATGTGGCAGCCACCAAAGCAATGACTAAAATGACTGTACTTTGCATAATGCCAGAAGTCAAAGCCCTTAATAGCTCAGTAATACAAACCATGAATGGCTGGACTTTTCCAGGCACCCCAGCTCCTTTAGCAGCTGTAATATTCTTCACTTCTTCTGTTCACAGTAAATTAGATAAGCAATAAGTAGGGCTAAGAGACAGATTGAGAGGATATGAAAAAGGCCTGGAAAAGATTATTCACAACAACAATTAGGGATGGCTGAAACTTGGGGCATTTTTGTGCTTTCTAAACAGAATTTTTTGGGTTTTTTTTTTTCCCTAGAAGTTAATTTAGGCCAAACACTTTATTTCGGACTGCTGGTGTTGTTCTGTGGGTGGAATCACGTGCCTGCCCCAGCTTGCTGCTCTCAGCCGGAGGAGTTTTCCTGATACTCCAGGCAGTGGGAATCTGTGTTTTGTAAAGGATTTATGACTGGCAGTGATGCCTTGGAAGGCTGTCCTGGAGCAGAGCCCAGCCAGAGCAGGAGGACAAAGCAGGGATTTATTCCAAGGCCTCCCTGGACACACCTGGGCAGTGCCAGAGCCCGCCTGGGCCACACCCAGGGTGACCCCAAAATGGGCCCAGAATGGACTCCAAGGCCCCAGGGCTCACCCTTGGAGAAGTTCTGCTCCAGCAGCACATTGCAGTTCAGTGTCCAATTCCAGCTCCAGCTTGTGCAGCTCCATCCTCCTTGCTTTGCCTTCTCCCTTCACCCTTGGGTTTGTTCCTGGCCCTGAAAGTTGTCCTTGGTGCCGAGCTGGAGCAGGAATTGTTTTGTGTCCCTGCTCTGTGCAGAGAGCTCAGCAGCACTGAATGTGAAACCTGAACCTGCCCACCAAAACAGCCCAGAATATAAAAAATATAAAAGCTAAAACTAGGTTCATCAGGACCTGACCTATACCACCATTCTGCTCTGGCCATGGTGGTTTGTGTTTTTCTGCCCTTAGTTTGGCAAAACCCTCCTTGGTTCCATCAGGCTCCCTTTTGGTGATGTTTTGAGTTTTCTATCTCAGCTCCAGCTGGTGAAACTTGTGCTGTTGGGCTCCTAGAGTGACATTTGGTCTGCAAAATTGTTGATGTGCGGATGGTGATGGCAGCCTCTGTGAGCAGCCCTGCTTTAGTTACAGAACTGTGGCTGCTTTGCAAGTTTTCCTAATTAAATCTCAAAAAATTCCTTAAATGTCTTCATGGGATATTTTACCATAAAGCAACAACCTGAGCCAGCAAGTTTGCCTTGAATCAGGGGCAGAATCGAATCTTTTCTGTTCCTCAGTCTTGCATAGTATTTATTAAATCTCTTCCTGAAATGTGACAGAAATCGAGGCCTGGGTTCTCACTTGACATAAAACCCAACCATTCTCAGAGGCAATTAGGGAGGCTGGAGTCAGAGAGGCCACAGTGACTTGCTGGATCAGGTTCTGACTCCTTCCTTAAAATCCTCTGTTGCATTTTATAAGGATTGGCTGGCTAAACTCAGTTAATGGGGAGTTGTCACCCTGAGCTTTCTTTTTTTGCCTCCTTTTATTTGGAAGCCAATTGAAGGAGCGGTGTGAGTGTATAATGGTGTGATAAATCACTCAATTTACATTTGGCAGAATAAAATTAGCATTGCCATTACTTCATAACAGGCCATGGCTATGACTATGGAATTGATTTCAGAGCCAGGCTGATCCATTACAATTTTGTTAATATTGAATTTTAAGTAGGATGATGAATTGCTAATCAATGAAGTTAAAGAAACAACGTAGGGGAAAAAAAAAACCCTACTGTTTACTTTATAAATTGTGTGTCATTTACTGTGTCCTTTTCCTGGGCTTCCATATTAGGAACTCCATATTTGTAATATTCCAGCTACATCGTGGCCATTTGTGCAATCAGGGACAGCCTTTGTTGGACTAAATGAGAAATTTTTCACTCATTTATATTCACTATAAACTTCCACCATTTTCAGTGAGCTTGCTCTGAAAAGATGGCCCAGTGCTGTTGTGCTGTTTCATAACCTAAATGAAAACCTAAAAACAAATGGAAGGAAACTTTGCTCAATTCCTTCTTTGTGCAAGATACCATTGGTTCCTCTTAGCTGTTGTAGTTCTTGCTCTAACCTATAGATAGAGTTTAGATTTATGAGTTTATCTAAAACCTGAATCTTCTTCTTAGGGTAAAATCAGGCAAAGATCTTGGTAAAGTTTATGAAGGTCAGAGCTTCAATTTTTAATTATTTTTTTTTTTCATATAAATGTAGATATTTTGTTTGGGGTAAAAAATCTTGCAAGTACCTGAAAATCACACAAATTTTGGGAGATGTGCTTAACTGTGAGGGAATTAATTCTATCCTGTGACATGTTCTCTCTGTTGGACATATTTTTGGGGTGTGGAGATTTTTTTTTCTGCAGTTGAACTAGCCAGAAACAAAGACAGGCAGACACATTGCTGTATATTCCCCTTTCCTGGCGTCTAACAAAAGCCATCCAGCCCCTTTAATGAGAACTCAGAGCAGTAGATCACCTGGCCTGTAAAGCTCAAAAGATGACCAGACAACACTTGAAAATGATTTTTTTCTGTCAGGAAGGTGTGGAGCAGTGCTTGAGGAGCAGTGGATGAAATAACTCATCCTTGGCACACAGAATGTCAGGATCAATAGATACGACATCTTCTGTGACTGGAAACTGTAAACAGAGAAATAAATACTTCTTGTGCAGTTTGAATTTATTCATTTGTCACTGTTTCTACCTTTCCCCCACCACCTGTAGAAGTGCAAAGCCTCAGTGTAACCAATTAAATCGGGGCTGTGCTAACAAATCTCTCCCTTTGGGTTGCTCTCCAGTAGAGGTTGCTTCTTTATTAAAAAAACCCAATAAATTACTGGAGGAAAGTCAGGTATAAATTTCAGCAAGATGAAAGCATGGGAATATCAGGAGAGATATTTCTTTAAGATTTTATTTAGAGCTACAGAAATTCTGCTGTCCCAGCCTGCCCAGGTCACGCCTGGTGCCACGAATGTCACATTCTGTGCTTCTCACAACAGAAAATCCTGACTTTCAGCATCACAGGGATTACTAGATTATTAAAAGAGTTCTTCAGAAGTAGATCCAGGAATTCAGCCCGGGATTTTGGACCATTCCAAACCTGCAAAGACTTCTCAATCAAACTCTTTGATGGGCCTTTGTCATCCGGGGTGAGAGATGAGGGCGGTTGGTGCGGTTTTCTCACAGTGTTCAGTCTGTGCCCTCTGCTCAGGTTTTAATTAGCACATGTTCACCAGGCTATTAGTGGCAGGGCAGGGGTGGGCTTCAAACTGAAAGTGAGCCACAGGAACAGAAAATTTGTGGCTGCCCCATCTCTGGAAGTGCCCAAGGCCAGGTTGGAGAGGGCTTGGAGCAGCCTGGGGTAGGGGAAGGTGTCTGCCTGGAGCAGAGCAGTTGGAATTTGGTGGTCTTTGAAGTCCCTTCCAACCCCAACCATTCTATGAGTCTATAATTCTATATTTGGGAAGGAAAGGATCAACAGATTTTGATTTGCTGTTCTCAGAAATTGGTAATTTTGCCTTTTTCTGACTCTTTTCTCCAGCAGTTGCTGTCCGCACACGGAGGACTCGCAGCTCTCTGATGCTGTGCCGTGGAGGCATTGGCTGAAGATACACCCAAAAAAGTGCACTTGAAGTTCCCCTTTGTTGTGCAACACGGAGTGGGAGACCTGGTGAGGAAAGGGCATTGATTAACCTTTGCTCCTCGAGGTGCAGACCTGCAGGATGAGCCTGTTTTCAGTGGTATTTAGGGACTGGCATTGTTGGTCCTGTGCCTGAAGAGAAAATGGATACAGAAACAGGAGATATGGGTAGGATAATGATTTCCAGCCTTCTTCTGAGAAAGATATTTTGGGAATGTTTCCTTACAAAGTACAGATTGTGTATATAGAAAATGGACCATTCATTTTTGTTAAATATATCATGTGAAAAAACCGGTGCCTACACGAAGGGAGCAGAGGCTTATGGATAGAGACACTTTTATTCTGCTTTGAAGAAATAATTCTTTCATTTGCTAAGTATTTTTTTACAATAGTAAAGATGTCCAGCACTACTGAACTGCAGTGAATTATACCTGGAATTTTATAAACTGTAGCTGTTTCCAAACAAAAAGAGGAATATGTGTTGTACCGCTCAATATTTTTCCCATTGATTGCAGCAGTATTTCAGATGAGTCCCTAGGGAAATAGAGCAACATCCTTTTGTTCAGAAAGTCATCAAAACCAGGCAGCTTATGATCTTTATCAGCACAATTATTTGCATTTCTTTTGCTACAGCCTCAGAGAGAGGAAAGGGGGACAGAGAATGGAACAGAGGGAGAGTGGAGCTGTTTGGCAGAGGTTCTAAAGCAGAGCCTGAAGTGTATTTATGGTTATAATTTTGCACAGATCACTTGGTGCTCTAACACCGTGCTACCGATCACAACATAAATCACACTTTAATTTTAACCTTTGCAATTCATCAATAGTTTCAATATCAAATATAATTCAGCCCTGACACTATTGGTTTACAGGTAAGTGGAATAAGAATGGAGGAGACTTAGTAATGGATTAGTTGGCCTGTCAGGAGAGGCAGAAAGATTCATGTTGTCTTCTCTATGTTTCTATCACATGCACAAAGCTATAAATAATGGCAACAGCTAATCAGACACAAGAAAGATATATGCTGTCATTGAAAATCACTTATTTCTACTATGTGAGCTCTAAAAATTTAACCACTGAAAAGGAATCCGTTTAATAAAACAGCATTTTGCTGCTTGTTTTGCAAGCCATATATATTTATAGGATTTTTCTCTTAAAGGTTTAAAAGAATTATTTGCTTTGGTCATGGTATAGTAGTTCTGCTTCTGAATAAGTGCTTGTACAACTCCAGGAAACTAGCAATGTCATTAGGAAAAAAAAAATTGGTCAAGCAATTATTTTATTTTTCATTGGACATGGTAAGAGTGAAATTTGGCTTTTTTTTTTTTTTTTTGCTAAACATGAAATCCCAAGGTTTGTCTTTTGTGAGGTTTCTTAGTCTAAAATTTTCACTCTGATACTGGAATTTGGAAAAATGTCTGACCCCTAAGAGTTCCAAGTTTACAACATTTCCCTGAATACTTTCCTCCACTCTGAACTCAGGAATTCAGTGGGATGAACAGGGCACCAATCTGCTTTCTGCTGGTGATGGTGGTGATGGGACAGGGACCTGCAGAGGCTGATGAAACATTGTCCTTGTAGATATTAAAAACTTAACCAGGTAACCTGATTGAACCCCCAAAACCAGCCCTGCTATAAGGGACAGGGTGGATCAAATGACCTGCAAAGGTCCTTTCCTAAATTATTCTATGTGGTGACCTGTGGTGAAAAGTTTCATATTTTCTCCCACTTTTTCCTCTCCATTTATCCTAAACCTGTGGGCTTTTAAATCACGTCCAAAGGAAGCACAAATGCCCTTGAAAACTGTGTTGGGGATGAAAAGTCCTAAATACTTTTTTTAATTTTCCTGTTTTTTCTCCTGAAAAACTTGTTCTGAGGAGTTCTGTGTGATATTTCTGGTCTAAAGTGAGATGTAATTCTGAAGGCAGAATGTTGCAGTGTCATAGCCAATGATTATAACATCAGATATCAATGTGGAGCAAAAAGGAGGCTTAATTCAGCTGAAATCTCAGGTGAAGTGATCTGTCATCAAATATTCCATCCCCATTTGGGGGTTGGAGTGTAAAAAATGTAAAATATGCAGCAATGATGGGTAGAAGGTTTTTCAACCCCAGGTTTTTTTCCCATACAGGAGGCACCCTACAGACCCTGCTGGCATCTGGAGGGGAGAGGAAATCACAGGTACAGGTCAGAGCCCTCGTGAGGGTGAAATGGTGATGGGGCCATGCTTGGGCATGTAGAACCTGCTGCCTCCTTGTCTTTACAGCAGACAAATACGACTGAAATGGACTTTCAGAAAGGGCCTCAGATGTGATTTTTAACCTTCAGTGCTCTCTGGACAAATCACTGCTTATGACAGGCTTCATTACTGCTGGAAGCCTGGCCAGAAGCAGAAGGAGGGAAAGGAGAAGTGCTTTTAATCATTTCTTTGGAGAAACACTGCACACTCACCACACAAGGCAGTAATTGTACATCACTTTTCTCTGACACGTTATGGAAAAGAGAAAAGGCATTAGAGAGTCAGGTAAAGAGACTAATCTTGTTGAAACATTCCATTCAAGCTAACAGCTTGTGTTAGAGCAATACCATACTTTGTGCTCAGCAGCAGCTTAGTCCGTGACTGGTGTGCAAGAGTTGGAGCGTGGAAATTTGAGTGCAGGACCTCCTCCAGCACTTTGTGTCGTGATTCCCACTGAAGGTAATCAAGGATAACCTCATCCATGTTCCCTAGTTAGGTACCACAGTGCTCAGTGGGATAAATCTGGGGTAGGGCTTACTGGTAAAACACAAATAAAATTGCATTTCAGGACCTGAATTTCAATGTGAAGTATTCTCTTAGGTAGAGAGAGATCAAAATGATCCCTAGAACGTATTCTGAATATTCATGGGCTGGTGGAGGTACCGCAGTGTGAGCAGTCTGCAGGGCTGGGACAGCTGTCAGTTGTATTGTAAGGTGGTTTGTTGTTCAAAAAACCTTCACTGAAGGCAGGGAAAATGCTGATTGTTCTGGAATGACTCCAGTGCCAACCACTTCATATTGTTCAGCAGCGAGATTACCAACTCCTACACCTCTCTCTTTTGAAAAAGTCACTGAATTCATCTCTGCTTCAAAAGACCAGACCATAAATACCAGCGCCTTGGATAAAGTCAATGCATCATTCCCCTGTCGTGTCCCACAGTATCCAAAGGTCTGGTTGGAAATGGTTTTGATGGCAATTTCAGCCTCTCAGCTCCAGGCAGAAGCGTGGATCTTGTCAAGGCTTTAAAGAAGAAGTTGCTGAATGTACAGGGAAATGATGGTTTATGTGTTCTGTCATTTCTCCTCCACTTGCAATTGTAGTTTTTTAATTGCTTCTCTCTATTCTTTGATCACCATTTTTATCTGGAACTGTATTTTATTTTTTTTTTTGAGATCAGCCCCCAAGAACACCTCAAGAATCCCTTTTTCCCTTCCAGCCACGAGCCACCATTCCCTGGTCCTGTCAGGGTGTGTCCCTCCATAGGCCCCACACTACAAAAGTGTCATTGCCCCCAAGCAATGACAGCAAATACTGACTCTAACAAGGACAATCCTGGCAGCTCTCAGTATTCTTCTGTTCATTTTCGTTACTCAAAGTAATGGAAAGAACTGTGTGCTAAATTCAAATGGGAAAAGCTGTTCCATGTTCTCCAGCACCTTATCAGCAATCACTACCCAGGCTTGTAAAACATTAAAGCACTTGTGAAGGGTGGGAGATTAATAAGAGGTGTTTCAATCTTCTCTTCCCTTACTGCAGCACAAACAACACGATGTACAAAGGTGAAGGAAGGGAGGAAACCAAAGCTTTTTTTTCCTTCCTGAGCTGCCCACTAAATCCATCACTCCCTGAAAAGAAACTTCAGCAGTGTCACTGGTAGTTCAGAAGGGCCCTGACAGATTCAAATCAGCCACGTGCAGATTCCTCCTGGAATCCAGTTTCCAGGTCAGTTTTAATGGGTTTTCTCTGCCAAGCACCCCAAAGCTCAGCCCCTGCAGCATCCAAGGGGCTCCAGAGCAGGACACGCCGTGTGCTGGGGCAAGCTGGGAGCTCCCACACCAGGGTTAACACAAAATTTCACCTCCTGCTCCACAGGAAATGTGTTTGGGCCTTCAATCAGCACAACCAACGCTCTGCTGTGTCTGCAGATCAACACAAAGCTCTGCAAATCGACATTCAAAGCCCTGCTCGGGCTGTGGGAGAGTGGCATTTAATTATTTCAGATAGATAATTTCTAATATTTGATTTATAAGGCTTCTGGCTGTTCAAAAATCTGTTTGGGACCATCCAGCCTGTCATTCCAGTGTCTGCTATTGGGAATTTTTAATTTGACTTTGTGAAGGAGAGCTTTGCTGCAGACTTGCTTGGAGGGGAAGGGAATATTCATACAGGTCAATATTCATCCTAGAGCTGCTAAATTGATGCTAAGCACTGCCTGAAGCTGAGCTGAAGCCCTCTGGCCCATCAGTTTGCTGGAAGCTTCACTAAAATTGTAATTTTTGCCCTGTTTCAGTCTCATAATTGCAGTGGTACCCTGTGTGTTCCAGGACTGACACTTTCACAGAGCTCTGCAGGAGCTGCCAGCAGAGCAGGGAGCCTTTCCCAGGCCTTTAAAAGTAGTAAAACTTCTTTGTGTGCTTCTCTCCATCTCCCATCCTTGGTTTTCTGTCTTTTAGGGCTTCCCAGAGCAGCCAATCACTGCCATTAAGACAAAGCACTCACTTTTCCCGAGATGGGAGAGCTTGTACAGTGAGAAAAAAGGGAGAAAGGGAAAAGGAATGGAATATTTCTCTGCAAAGGGCACCTGTCTTTTACAGAGGATAAAGTGTTGCCAGATGAGCTTAACAACATTATTAATCAGTCTATGGAGACATCTTTCTTATTTTTTTTCCTTTGTAGGAAAAATCTTTAGAAGAAAACAATCGAGGCAGAGGAAGAGACATAAACTTCTGCAGAATCAGACAGGGGGGTGAATTTTCTCCTTGACAAGTCAGCCCTTCTCTCTCCAGTAGAAATTCCTTAGGGAAAATCTACTTTAAGTTTATACCAAGACACAGGTTTAGGATATTTGTAGGCTTTTTTGTTGATTATTTCTTTGAGGGGCTCAACTCACCCTTGGAATAATGTTCATTAATTGTCTGTTTGGTCCTATCAGGATCCTTGATTGAAAAGCATCACCTTTATTGCAGGTGATGTCCACACATGGCAGCATTTTCCATGAAAAAGGCTCAGGGAAGTGTCTGTGCTAATAATTTATTCTTTGCAGAGGTTTTCACTCAGCCATTGGGAATTGTTGAGAAGTGCCTATCAGTATATCAAAGCATCCCACAAACTCTGCAAAGCTGGGAACTGAGGCTTTACTGGAGCTTGGTTCAGACTGGCAGCAGAGCTGAGAGATTCATCCTGATTCCCCTGACAGCCCTTCCTGCACCATCCCCAGGCTCCTTCACACACGTCCTCACCTGGCTGGGAAGTTCTGCAGTGAAAGTGCTTTCACCAGAGGGGGATTTTTCACTTTCCTTGTGCTACAGGAAGGAAAACTCCCACTGCTGCCAGGGGATGAGGATGGAGGGAGGTGATGCCTGGAGAGGCTCCCTGGAACAGAGGCTGNGCTCTGCAGTCCCACCCTCCCAGGTTGCTGCCCTCAATTCGCTGCTGTTTGCACTTTTGGGGCTGAAGCTGCAGCCTTGGTGTCCTTGGTTCTGGGGCTGCCAAAGGATTGTTGTGTGTGCCTGAGCTGGGAGAGAACTGGCTGCCCCTTTGGGTGGGGTTCAGAGTCACACACAGCACAGGGCAGGGGCTGGGAACAGGAAAGCTCAAACTGAAGGTGTTGGAGGCAGGGGGCTGTGGCAGAACCCACCCTTGATGGAGACAGGTGGGGGATTTGCTGCCTCTTAACAAAAGGCAGTTGAAATATCTGAATAAACACAGTGAAGAATCAGAGTGGAAACTAAAATCAGCACTGAAGTTTTCTTTAGAAATGGGGGGAAAAGCCCTCATTTTGCAACAAAACCACTTAGACAGAGAGTCAAAGACTCAAGTGGCTCCGGAGAGTCAAAGACTTTTCCATAAGAGGTGGCTCTTCCACAGTTTTATTTTCTGCATCTCTAAACTAGAGAATATGTCATTGAAAAAAGGCAATGCCACTTAGTTAAAAAGAAAATAAGAATATAAATCCTTGTTGCCCAGGTAAAAATAAAAAACGTGTAAAGTACATTGAAACCACTGAGAGAGGTTGTGAAGGAACATTTGTGCACTGCCAAAAGTTCTAATTTCTATTTAATCTGCTGTTGAAATGTCCCAGAGACGCAGTAAAAAAATCAAATTTTGTGGGTTTTATTTTCCATATAGTTAATAAATTTTACCAAAATCCCCATGGACTCTTTATTCTTTGCTTTTTGTTTTGTTTGACTGTATCTCTTTAGAAAGAGAGTTAATAACTGAATAGAAAGGGTCTTGTTGAGATTATCATTGAGAGGATGAATAGGAAAATGGGGGTAATAAAGTGAGCACCTTTCTTCTCCCGCATTTTGTGCTTATCAGTATTAGAAGCTCTTTCAGAGTGCTGCCAGAAATCTTTTTCCATATAATCCATAAATGAGCAATAAGGTTTATTTTCCAACTGTGTAAGAGGGAAGATAGAATCAACCACTTGCAAATTTCCATATAAACCTTTTTTTACATTTTGATTTTTCCTTTCCCTTCTTGAGCTGCTAGAGAATGAAAATGGTCTGGAAAGTATCTGTGTTGCCTCTGCCACGGCTGCCATCAGAAATCCTTCACCAATTCCTGCTTCTCCTCCTGTTTGTCACTGCCCTTGGTGACCAGAGAGCAAAGACTTCGTGGAAAAAAAAGCAAAATCAATAGGAAGTTTATCTGATTCTCACTCAGATTCATTGCCTTCCCATCCTTCCTTCCAATCAGTGAAATTAATGGTTAAGAACCTGAACTAGAGGAAGACCAAACAAGTTTTGTGCTGGAAGAGCTACGAGACAAATTGCCGGCAAAGGGCAGGAGAAGGGGAGGTGCACAGAAAATTTGGAGAGCTCAGAACTTGGATTAAATCCAGGGGTTTGTGTCTGAAAGTGGATAAATGCAAGGTGTTTCTCTCAAGAGACAGGAAAAAAAATGGAATAACAAGCAGAAATGGAGTACAGGAGAGCAGAACGGAGGGCAGTAATGCAGAAAAGATTCTGAGAGAGACAGCAGGTAACAAATTAAATATAAGTGAAATGGGAGCCTAAAAGGGGGAAATGCCACTGCTGTTTTGGAGAGCATTCCTCATGTTGGAACCCTGGGCACAGAGAATTTCAGACTTTCTGTGCTGACAGGGAATGATCCACATTGGACCTGAGGCCTCGGGAAAGGCTTCCAAAGCTGAGTGACAGAACTGAAATCATGAGAGTGCAGTTGAATAGAAATGTGTGATGTCATAGGGTGAGAAATTTAGAATTTTAAATGGTGGGATAAGATAATACATATGTAACAAGATGGAGGGTTTAGGATGCAGTCTCCTTCTCCTTCTCCTTCACCAGTTTGGATGTTTTTGTGTGATTGGTTGAGGAAATCCTCAGTGCAGAACATGGGTGATTTGTTATTGGGTTAAAAGTTAAAATAAATTAGTTGGCATCTCAGAATTGGGCAGGTTGGGCTAAAAAGACCTTGAAGACAGAACTCTGAGCTCCATTTTTGCTCTGCTAACTCAGCATGGAGCAGCACTCACGGTCGGTGGGGCTGTAACTGAGATAAGAAATAATCAACAGCCAAGTCCCGACAAGAATTCTGCCTCTCGGTTTTAATGCTGACCCTGGGAAGGACCTGGTAAAGCAAAGGGGGTTTTTTTTGTTTTGGAGTGCATTCCTCCTGAGCAGAGAAAAGGGAAAATGCCCATTCCCAAAGCCTGGCTGTGACTGGAACCAGGCTCCTGTGTGCACTGGGGCAGAACCAGCAGGAATTGATGGTGCTGGGAGCCTGAGGTGGCCAGGCAAGGGGCACCTGCACCCTCCCACTGCTGACAGGGCAAGTCACCAGGGTGTTCCAGCAGCCTGTGACAGCCAGAAGGGAATTCAAGGATGCTGTGATGCCAGGGAGAGTTTGGAGAGGGAACATCCATTCAGCACCTGGACAGGACTGTGAGAAAAGCCTTTTCTGTGGTGTTGTGGCAGTCACTGGCCCCTGAATTCGAGCAGTTAAGGAACAATGCTCTCCTTGCAGGAGAAGAGTTATGTGCTCGAAAGAATTCCCAGAAATTCAAGNGGTGTTGTGGCAGTCACTGGCCCCTGAATTCGAGCAGTTAAGGAACAATGCTCTCCTTGCAGGAAAAGAGTTATGTGCTTGAAAGAATTCCCAGAAATTCAAGAAGGAGATGAAGATCAGATCAAATAGGTGAGATTTTATGCACTGCCCCAAATTTTGTCTCCTCCTCCACAATTCACACCAGTTCTCAGCACCATTTTTGTACCCAGGGAAGATCTGAAATCAGCTCTATGTCAATCAGGAATCTCAAAGGAAGGTTTCATTTTTGGTGTGAATTCTGTCCTGTTTTGAGAGATTTCAAGTCAGGGAAGATAATTTTAGGGCTTTTGATAAGTCCTTGGTGTGCATCAGAGATGATTCAGTCTGTCAGATAGCTCCAAAAAGCCGTGCTACTTCTGGCACTTCAGATTATTTTCTATTAATATTTTCACCCCAAATACTTCCAAAAAATTTCATACCAAGTTAATGGATGTCAGCAACATTAATTGATGCAGAGACCAATTAGTGCAGGTTAACAAGTAACATAAAGTCCCTGGCTTAAAACAAATGATTCTTTAAAAAGTTATTTGCTGTTGTATTCTGTAACAAATGTGCTAGAAACTTTCTTGCTGTGCTACGGCACTTAGAAAAAAGAATCTCAAATCCCCTAAAATATCTTAATTTAAAATCAAACTGATGTCCAAACTCTTCTTACATTTTCTACTTTAACTTTCCTTGATTTTTGAGGTCAGCCTCTTTTCCCTTTATTTCTTCTCCCATCATCATTCCAAAAATTCAGGGTGGAAGAGATAGAGGAAAAAATATTTAAGGGAAAAAAATCTTCCTATCAGTGAAAGGTGAAGGGCTCTCAATCTTTCAGTCATATTGGAAGTCACCTTCTAGGCAAGCTACAATAATTTTGTTAATTAAGACTTGTTATTTTTAAAGACATCCCACTGATAGGATCCGGTGGTGACTCCACTTGGCTCAGATCTCTCAATATATTCCTGGTTTCAGGTTTAT
Source organism: Polioptila caerulea (assembly GCA_013397295.1). NCBI lineage: Eukaryota > Metazoa > Chordata > Aves > Passeriformes > Certhiidae > Polioptila > Polioptila caerulea. The sequence continues at coordinate 227,895 of VYXF01006928.1, read as the reverse complement.
AATTATGCTGGAAAATGCAATAACATTCTGGTGCATGATAGATTATGGTGTTCTCTGTTAGAAATTCAATATTCTTCAATAGTTCTCATTTTTTACAGCCCTTTGCAAGGGAAGAGGTTGATGAAACCAACAATCTCCTGCTTTTTTCAGCCTTCTTAATTCTTAATGCTCGAGGCGAAATAGTTCTAAAATTACCTTGTAGATGCTTTCTAAAATCCTCTCTCGCATTTGTTTTCCACTCGAATCATGCTTTTATTACTGTGAAATAAAGAAATACATTCACATTATGCATATAACTCCCCAATTTCCTTTGAAGTATTTCTTACAGGCAAAAAGGCTTTGATAGGGGATGTCTAAATGTTTACAGCTTTTCACCAGAGCTACTCAGGGATGTTAGGATGTTATTGTCTCATACTGGTGGGTTTGTTTGGGGGTTTTTTTGTTTGATTTGTTTAATAAATATTAATTCACAGGATCACAGAATGGTTTGATTTTGAAGGGACTTTAAAAGTCCATCTCATCCCATCCCTGCCATGGGCAGGGACACCTTCCACTGGACCAGGTTACTCCAAGCCCTGTCCAATTCTTGCTGATTTATTTTGGGATGTGAGACAACACTTTTTACCAGAGCAGTTAATTAGTTTATTCTTCAGTCCAAAGAGCAGTGATATAATAAATCATTAAAGCAGATTTAGTGCATCTGTGACTTGGTGCATGAGGGAAAGGGAAAAAAAACCTCTTAAAAATCCTTGCTGTTCTTCTGGCCAGTGCCTAATTTCACTGATCACCCACTGGCCCTTGGAGTCCATAAATTCCTTGAATTATTCAGTGTCCAAGGCCAGGCTGGATGTGGCTTGGAACAACCAGGGACAGTGCAGGGTGTCCCCATGGCAGGGGTGGAGCTGGATGAGCTTTGATGTCCCTTCCGACCCAAACCATCCTGAATTTTCCAGCAGCTTTTCCTCCTCTGGAATTCCTGCCCTCTCCAGATGTGAAACTGGGGGTTTTACCCCCAGAAATCACAACAGAGCTGCTGTGGGAACAAGATGAGGACAGGAAAAGCCACGCAGGGGAGTTTGGAGTTTGTTGTGGGAAGAAGAAATTATTTCCAGTAAAAGCTGCAACATCTCCTGCAGGAGGGGAAGAGTTCTGCCTGAACCAAACCCCAGATTTCTGCCACCACCTCCTGGGCACTTCAGACAGACTCGATTATCTCTCCACTGCACTGTGGGAGCCTTTGCACTGTATTTTGTTATCTTTCCCTCCGGGGTTTCCCTTGGGTTGGATGGGGATTAAATCTTTGCTGTTTCCCTTTGTGTGTTGAGTCAGGATCAGGCTGGGCTTGGCTACACCTCAGTGCCTCCATCCACATCCTTCACTTGACATTTTCTCAATCATGGAGCTCCTTTAGACACTCAGTTTTAAATCAGAATAAATAATAACCCCTCAACCGTCCCTTTTGGAAGGAATTTCTCATTAATATTTGTTCTAATGCAGGAGATGTTTGCTCCATAAAGACAGCTGACATTTAAAATTCAATCAATTCTCATCTTGCTTCAGATTTGGTGCTGACAGAACCAGGCACGAGCAGTCTGGAATGGTTAAATTATAAAACAATTAGGAATAATAGCTGCTCTAGGTCATAATATTGTTAAATAAAATTAGGCTCTGAATTAATTGTTTCAGATGTTTCGAACTGACAACTGTTTCAAGTCAGATTTCAACAGGTTTTCAGCTCAAATTTTACCTGTTAAGAATAGATTTTTTTCACATATGAAAACCAATTGGTTTTATCTGAGTATTTTATCTGTGGTTCACTGGATTTGGAATTTTTTTTGGCTTTTTTTTTAAGGAAAAACTATTCTGACTGAATAAGTAAGAAAGACCCAGCATAATGTCAAATACATAATAGTAAAATTATGTGACATGAAGTGAGAATCACTTAACTGAAAAAATAAACTAAATTATTATAATTCAATTACATTAGAAAATTAATTTAGAAACAAAACCTCAGTGCCTGATGGTTAAATTTTCAAAATGCATTTGTGAATAGCAAGGAGCTGCTCCAGATTATTTTGTGTATCTGAGCCAGGATTCTGTGTGACAGAAGCTCTGAAAAAAACCTGGGATTTCTTTCTTTTTTTCCATAGCTGGGACACAGAAAGCAACCAGGGTGTTTTATTAAATGCTGCATCTTTAAAAAATAGTGTTTGTACAGTGAAACCATCCTGACTGTTTTCCCAGCCATCTCTTGGGAGCAAAGAAATAAGAGAAGGAGATAAGACCATTAAATTGAGTGAGTTCTGTAGTTAAAGGTTTTGTAAACTCCCTTCCTTTACAGGTCCTTACAGCTCCAGAGACTGTCACCACCTAGGTCAAGGCCACACAGCTTTTACTGGAAATCATTTGTTTTTCTTTCCACAAAAATGTTTATTATAAAAATGTTTATTCTTTCCATAAAAACGTTCTGATTTCTTCCCCAAATCTCAATAAACTTTTCAACTTGTTGATTTATTTTTTAATTCTTTTTTGATTACCGATTAAATCCAATTTTTTATTATTTCCCCCCTCTCCCTGGCAAATCTGTTTTACCAGTTTGCCAGAAGAGTTAAGATTTTTTTTTTCCCTCCTTTTTGAAGTTCTTTATATTCTTTGCTTCTTTTAGAGCTGATAAACCTGAACTGGGGTAGAATAACCAAGCTCAGTCACAATTTGAACTCAGGGTATTTATCATGATTAACCAAGATTAATACTACTACTACTTCTAGTAGTAGGGGTAAAAGAAGTAATAAAAGTAATTACTACTACTACTTCTAGTAGTAGGGGTAAAAGAAGTAATAAAAGTAATAACAACAAAACCAATAATAATAATAAAAGCAACTACAACAACAATAGCAATAATATTATAACAATAACAACAACAATAGCAATAATATTATAATAACAATAACAAACAATAATAACTATAACTATAACAATAATAATAATTTAATTTGGCAGTCCCTTTGCCTTACACTGTAGGGACGTTTCCAGCATTGAATATAATCCCAGTGAAGTCCTGCTGGAGCTCTTGGAACAGGCCATAATAACACCAGGCCCATGTCTGTGTCTGAAAGTGTTTCACAACCACCTGAGTGATAATTTTAGCAGGGCTGCCCATCCCTCTGAACACCCCCTGCACTCAGCCCTGCCTTGTGTCCCCCTTCAGAGCCCCCACATTTTGATTTAATGAGGTGCCAGCCTCATCAATTTAAAAACCTTGTGCCTCAGCATCTCTGGGAGACGCTTTTAAAGCCTCTCCCTGTGTCCTTGGAAGAACAATCCTGTGCTGGTGCATCTCCAGAACTCCTGGGCCCTCCCAGAAAGCTCTCAGAGGGCAGCTCTGGCTGCTGGCAGAAACAATCCCTGCCTGCCCCAGGCTGGCAGAGCTGTGGGACATCCTCAGGTCCTGCCACAGCCGGTGGCTCCTGGAGGGAAGCTCTTCACGAGGAGAATTTCATGGTGTGGAGAAGGGGAGAAGAAAGCTGGCCTGATTCCAGCTGGGGAGAGCAATCAGCCGATTGATGGGGGGTTTGGGTTGGAGCCAAACTGCAGCACAGGAGGAGCCCAGCTGCACGGGGTCTCCTCTCAGGAAGGTTATCCCTCATTTCTTCAGTGTTTTTTGCAGCCCTGCCCCAGGAGGAGGGGCAGCCAGTGGGATGCAGCACCTGGAAAAGCTGCCCCTGGCTGCTGGGGCTGCTCCTCGCTCCCTGTTCGAGTGTAAATGGTGGAGAAACCTCTGGGAGCAGCGCTGTGGCTGAGTTGGAGAGATTGGAGTGGAAGGATTCTTTATAAGGGAAAGAGGTATTAAAAAAAGAGGTAAAATGATCATGAGGGTGCTGTTCTCCAGCTTTTTGTCTTTCCTCCTGAAACAACTTGACTGGCTGATGTTTCTCGACTGTTTTTCCCAGATCTGAGGCTCCTGTTAATAAATATAAATTTGCATCTGCCTCTGAATAGATCTGGAGCATTTCCTCTCAGACTCTCACTAAGAGACTCTCACCCTTTTTCGGATGAGGGAAAGGCTTGTCCTCCCTGCAATAAATCACATGCAGGCTCCAGGCAGACACTCAAAGATGTGCAAGGCATTGGACATGCCTTGTCCAATTTGTGTTAAAATTTAGAGACAAAAGCTACCTGGGCAGAGCCTGCACTGGGCCAGGCTTTAGATGGACTTTTTAAAGCCTTGCTGGAAGCAGGATTTAACAGAGCACAGATTTCACAGAAGGTATTGATCTCACATCTTTGTAACTTGGAGTTTTACTATCTTTAATCAACCTAAAGCCCATGTAGTTATTTTTCTTCTCTGATTTGACAAGCAGGCTAACATTAAGGTAGAAGTGTTATTAATACTGTGAGATGAGCTGAATGTACTGCAGGCCATTGGAGGGAAAGGTGGCCAGAAAAAATGAGAAGGTGAAATTATGGGAACTGCAAGTACAGTTTATTGTGATGGCTGCAGCAAAGAAAATCCAGGGAGCAGCTGAAATTGTTCATGGTGTGTGTTATCCAGAAACAAATCTCAGGCACTCAGCTGTTGCCACTTGCACAAAATAGGTGATAAAGTGAAAAATGAAGAGCCACAGAGCCATCAGCCTCCTGTCCAAAGCCCAGAACGTGGCTTTCACCAAAGTAAATGGCCCAATATATTAATGGGGTTTAGTCAGCCAAAGGAACCAGTGGACTTCCAGTCAGGTTCTCCAGTCACTTTTATGTGAGGAGTGAAATAGTGTTTTCAAAAGTTCGAAAGAGACACATCTTGGCAATCCCTGCAAATGGCTTCTCTGCTAAGCTGGGCTGTGATTTATATGAATTAGTATCAGTCTGGCTCGGCTGTGAAATTAAATACTTCTAGTCCCAAGATGTTCAGGTAACTTTTATTCTTAATTTTCTTTTGATAGGTGTAGTGAGTACATTTAAAAGTGGAGCAGTCATTCGAATTTTTCACAGAAAATACAACTATGGATTTTTCTCTCCCTTAGCCCTTGGTGCTTTTTTATTTTTTTCTCCTTTTCATGTAATAAAAGCTGACTTCTTCCTCTCTCCATCAAACCTGCTGTATATCTGCCTTCCTGAGGAACTGGGCCAGTCGTGCTTTTCCACTTGTGAGTATTCCAAGATTCTTGTAGAAGGAAAAATTTCAAATGATACATAATTAATAACAACTTCTATTATCATGTCTGTCATGTCTGGATTTGCAAGGGTTTGGGAGGTTTTGTTCCTTTTTTTTTTTAATTTTTATTTTTATTTTTTATGTTATTGTGGTTGGTTTGAAGGGGGGGTTTACGAGGGAATTCAGTGAAGAAACAAATGACAGCATTAAGAAATAATGAATTCTCTATGAGTAGAAAATGGTGCATTTTTTAATAGACTAATCATGTCCAAGCCCACTACTGCAGACTTCTCAGAGCAAGGAAATAAACCTGAAATTTTGTCTCTGTACAGTGCAGAGACACAGTGCAGAGGTTCTGCTCAACAGCAGGATTTGATTTAGGAGCTGGAATGTTTTGGAAGTGAGAAGGATGAATTTTGTGTTGGTGGGGGATATATCAGGGTGTTTTATCATTAGCTCTGGCTCTCATTGGCATATCCATAACTTTGGTGACTATAGGAGAAGGCAGCAGTAAAACCACCTGGGTTTGGCACTGACATAATCTGAGACAAAACAATTAAAGAGCAGCAGCCCTCCAATATTTCACAGAAGTATTGTTTTAATATCAATATTTTCAAACAAATGCCAAACCAATGTCACATCACTCCAGGTGATGGACTCTGACATTCTGAGATATTCCAGTTTTCCAAACCTGGAGTGTGTAGAAACTCCTTCCCAAGTTCTTGAAGGAACGATCTCCCTCTGTGGAAGAGCAGTCACCAAGTTCAGGTTGTAGCTTTCATTTAGATTTTATTTCAGTTGTGGATGCAGTGCAAGGGTTTTCCATGGAGGTTTTCAAGTCGTGGTTTCAAAGCCAGACATCACCGCAGACAGCTTGGGGTTTATTAACCTTTTTAATTTTTCCTTGTGCATGAATCAGGACAGCTGGGGAGGAATCACCTTTAGCTAAATCCAACCAAAAGCTGCAATCCTTTCGATGATTTGGATGATAAAATGCAGGGCACAAAGGAAGTGCAAGAAGTCATGGATTTGTCCTCTTGGCCCATGGCAGGATCAGCTTTCCTGAGATATTGCTGAGGAATTTTTATTGAATCTCAGTCCCTGAATATTCACATTGGAATCTCTGCATTTTACAGAGGAGAGACTCCTCCAGCACCTCCCTTACAGTGCAGCAAAGAGCTGCTGAGATTAGCACTGGCTTCACAAACCTCTTATCAGCTCCAGAGCTGACCTTTGGGAGTTCTACAGGACACCCAGAAGTGTGGGTGGCATTGCAATATTCCTGATATAAACTCCAAAAAGTATTTCCTGTAAATACTCCCAGTCACCAGGAGTGTTTACACTCATTTTGCACTCCTGGGGGGTCTGTGCAATGCATTAGTGAAAGTTGACTGATGGGTGTGTTTTTCACCCCTCTGAGGTGCAGCAGAAGCTTTTCATATGGCTGAAGCCCCTGATGCCAAGGGGGGGCAGTGGGTTGGAGATCACCTCATGAATCACTGCTGGTCCTCCCTCCGAGGCTTTGGCAGCCTTGGAAGGTTTCCTTGTAGAAATTGTGCTTTTTGTGAGATCTCGGTGCTGGGGAACATCAATAACCATAAGTCAGGCTCCCAGTGTCCCCCCCTGATATGCCATGGCTGTTTGGACACTGTGGCAGGGTGCAGTTTATAAAAACCCAGCAGCTCTGCTTGGGCACTCAGGTGTGCATTAAACTCCCGCTCTGGGCTCGCTCCCTTTGCAAGCTCCAGGCTGGAGGGAGGACCCTGTGAGGAGGCACCTGGAAGAGCTGTCTGGTAAATAGGATAATTTGTTACCTGGCAGAGAGAGGGGAAAGGGAGCTTTCTGGGGCAGAGTTCTATCAATAAGTGCTTCGGTTTCAATCACAAGTGCATCGCTTTTTTATTTCTCCACATGAAGTGATAATGAAGAATGATGACCTCATGTCTAGACCTAAGCTTTTAACTTTGTTGCAGCTCTGGGGGCTTTAATGTTTTTCAAAAAGCAATCAATCAAGTGCCAAAACCTGTCTGGCTAATTACCTCTGAGACTTTCGAAAACTCTCCTCTCTTTTCTCCGAGAAATGTAGTATTTATAAATTGCTTTGTGGAAGCACAAACCAGGTTATGGCCTCTTCTCCTCTCCACCTTGCTTTGCTTCTGCTCTGTGCTTAATGGAAGTGCTAATGTTGTGAATCTCAGCTTCAGACAGTGGTTCTGGCTGAGATCACCATCCCTCTTTCCTCCTGGATAAAAAAATCCATGTTTATCTCATGAGATGAGAATATCTCAGTGGTGAGTATTTGGGGAGGGAAGCTGAGAAATGCACCTGATGAACACCCAGTTACCCAAAGGTTTGGTGTCACCCAGACCCAGTGAAATTCACAGCAAAAGGGGTTATTTGACTAAATTTGAAATTTCCTTTTGCTCTTGATTAACCTAGAGGTATTTCAAAGAGAATAAAATATAATCAAGGTGAGACAAAGGAGAAGGAAAGAAGGAAAAAAGCAGAAACGGACTTTTGGAAGTCTGGCAGTTCAATTCCCTGCTCCAAGCAGGGCAAACCTCAGTCTGAAAATGGGGACATCGAGGCTTTCTTTGCCAACCCATCCCAGTTCTTGAGCACTGCCCCAGTGAAGAGATTTTTCCTTCAGTCTCTCTCCACCTGCTCAATACCTCTCTGCAGCTGGGCAGCACCGACCAGCAGGGAAAAGATCTCAGTAAGAGGTAAAAGTGAGTTAAACAAGATGCTGGGTTTGGTCCAGGTACTTGAATTGTTCTTTTTTTCCTTCTTTCTCAAATATTTTTAAACACTTTTACATCAGAGAGAGAATATTTGCAAATTTCCCAACCTCAAATGGCAAGGAGATTGGAAATAAATAATCTTAAAAGTCCCTTCCAACCTAAGCCCTTTTATGAATATGAAATTTTTCTATTTTGACCAAAATAAAAATATATAATTAAAAAAAACCCCAACTTTTCTGTAAGTATTGGCTTCAGTGGAACAGATTAAATGTCAAACCCATCATTTCAGTCTTGAAGTGATGCTCACACTTGTGAAAGCCCAGCCAGTAGCACCAGTTATGAGAAACTCAGAGACACAATCTACAAAAGCAGAAACAAAGCTAAGATCTGAGTTCTCTGCCAAACAGAAAAATAATTTGAATTTTTAAAATATTTGTAGAAGGAAGCAACCCATCTATTTTCATAGAGCAGCTGTTTCTCCTGTTTGGGTTTCTAAAATCCAGCTGTGATCTCCAAGGCTGCACAACTGCATCACCTTTATCTCCAGCACAGGGACATTACTGAGCTCTTCAAGCTGGGTTTTTGTCTAATCCTTCAGAAACTGAACATTAAACACAACATATGATAATTCAGAGGGACCCAAGGAGGATATTCAGTCCAAACTCTTGCTTAGAATAATTAGTGTGCACAATGTCTTGTCAGTCTGTGCATAAGTGGGAAAATTTGGATATTTTTACTTTATATTTTTCCCAAACTCAAGACTGTACTGCCCAAACACTTGTGAAATAATGGGTGTTAAAAAAACCCTGAGATTTTTAATTAATACATTTAATATGTGTGATGCTTTTTGCGTCAATGAAACTTCAAATGATGAAGAGTTTGAAGTTGGTCATTAATTCCAATACAATGAAGTAAATGCACAGTTTGTAATGACATGAACTAATTTTTTCTCCCAATAAACTGAAGTATAACTCCAATATTCTTAGAGCATCAACAAAATCAGGGAATGATTGCAACTGGCATTTATAACAAGCACTAGTTATGGTTGATGTATGAGATAATTATAATGCTTTGCAGGAAAATCTAATAAATCCCAGAACAGTTACTCTGTAAAACCTATTTTTATGGAAATTAGGGTGTGAATATCACATCTATTACAGCAAGAGGCTGCACAGGCAGTTCTGACAGCCTCAATCTGCAGCAGTGTCCACTCCTGCAAGGTAATTGTTTCTGAAGTTTTGCACGGAGGAAATAACTGTGCCCCATTTCCTGAGATGAAGGGCTTCGTATTAAAATATGAAAATCTTCATAATTTGCACAGCTTGATGAACTTCTAAAGAGACACAGCTGCTCTGACACAGGGGTTGGGAGCCTGAACAAATAGTGGGGGGTGTGGTTTGATATTTTGGTAATAAATAATGCACCAAGGTTTGGAGATCAACTCCTGATATATGGAGCATCCCAGGAGTAACAGGTTTGTAGGGATATTTGTATTAGCCACGAGTTCTACTGAACAACAACCTTTCATTTTTCATTCCAAAGTTCAGCTGAAAATTCTCCCCTTTGGTTTTTGGGGATTTTTTTGGGTTTTGGTTTGAGTTTGGTTTTTTTTTTGGTTTTTTTGTTTGTTTTTGGGGGTTAGGTTTTTTTTGTTTTGCTTGTTTTTGTTTTGGAGTTTTCTGTTTGTTCATTTTTTTATTTTTGTTTGTTTTTTGTATTTGTTTGTGGTTTGGTTGTTTTTGTTTCTTTGGTTGGTTTGTTTGGGGTGTTTGTTTGTTTTGGGGTGTTTTTTGTTTGTTTTTGGGGTGTTGGTCGGTTGATTGGTTTTTGTTTGTTATTTTTTTTAAGAGGTTCACAGACTGGAGTTACTGCTGACTTACACAGCCCAAGGATGGAAACCTTGTTCTCAGCCCTCCATTTCCAGTGCCTTAGCTTTTATGGATATGAACAGCAGAAGACAGAATATCCTCCAGAGAGCTGACAGACAATCGTGAGAATAACCTGTCATTCCTAATCTTGCTTTTAAAGTGTTTCTTGAATGCTTCAGGTCCTTTTTTTTTTTTTTTATTTTTACCTCTTCAAGTTTTCATCTCGGAAAGATGATAGAAAGTTATTAATATGACTTTATGCTTGTCTGAGCTCCCCAAGGACAAGCTTTCAGGATTAGATATCCAAGATAGGCGTCCATAATCCATTTGGCATCAGCTGGGGCTGCATTTGCACATTTGCAGGGGTTAGAAGCAGTAAGTTACTCCATGATGATGCCTAATTCCAAATTCTGTAGCAAATGGTTCTGGAAAATATCCAAATTCTCAAAAAGTCACATAAACACGAGCTTAACCTTGGAGGAAAGGTTCCTCTGAAAGCCAAAGAATTAGGGAATTGCCCAGGGACTGCTTGGTGTCAGAGCTGATTTGGAAACTCAGAAGCTGATGATGTGAATCTGGTAAATCTGAGTCTTGAGAATGGTCAGTGAGCTGCTGTTTTAGCTACAAATTATAATTTTTATCACCAGTGTGTTTGGAGTTCTAAAATGAAGTTGGGTAGGAAATCCATTGCATGGAAACACACTGGCAGACGGAACAACTGATTCTTGCAGTAGATGTGCCACCAGAAACACGTTCACCTCCACTCACCACGAATATTTCAGTTCGATCCCCGTTGCTCAACTTGCAATTTGCATTCCTCTTTTAAAATATCTTTAATTCAGCCATCTCACATTCAACATTTCTCACACTCAGGTGCCCTGTCTCACTGACACGCAGCAAAGCTTTGCTCCTAACGAAGAAATAGAATAATTAAAAATAATGTGGAATTTTAATAAATCTCTGCATGAGATCCTGAGTTTGTGACTTGGTGAAGCTGACACCAAACTTCCCTCAGGTCTGGAAGGTATTAATTCCCTTTGAGTCATTCTTTTGTTAGAGCTCCTCTTCTGTACCTGCTTCTTTGAGAAAAGCCATTTCCCTGTCGAATAAAGAATTTCCAAATGACAAGAGATATGAATCTTTGAGGAGCCAAGTGACTACCACATGAAAAGAAGATAATGGGATCTGTTTTATCTGGATTGAGAAGCATCTGCCAAGTGCATCTCAGAGGAGCTGTCTGTTAAGTAGAGTTTAGAATAGATTGTTTACCCCATTAAAGATCAGCAGAAACTCTGCTTTTTGCATTGATTTCCTCTGTCTTTACTCTCAGCTGGGAAAACACAAAAAGGTTTGAGAGAGAAACAAGAAAATATTATGGAGTCATGTAGCAACCAGAGGAAAAATTAGATGTGGATTTTATTGCATCAGATTCTTTGCTGTCCTGTGTTTCTATCTCCTGGTACTTTTCCCACACAGTGTCTATAATCAGAGAGAAGGATTAGGGTTTGGATACAAACCCTGCTGTTGCTACTGGGAATTCTTTTCTCAGTAAGTTTGAAATCCAGCCCATGAATAAAGCCCATGGCTTTATCCAAGAAGAGAAATACAAGCACAGACTTCATTTGGGGTTTGGGTGGGGTTTTCATTTCTTTTGTTTCTTTGGCTTTATCCAAGAAGAGAAATACAGGCACAGACTTCATTTGGGGTTTGGGTGGGGTTTTCATTTCTTTGGTTTGGGTTTGTTGTGGGTTTTTTGGCTAATAGCCCGGATCTTCAATCTCTCAAAAATACGAACCTCTGTTATGGGACAGATCAATCAAATTAGTCACAAACTTAATCACCTTGATAAACTGAAGGCTTAGATGATAGCAGGAACGCCTGAGAGCATGTGAGTAGAAATTAAGGCATTCCAAAGAGCAATATTCTACTGTTAGCCTGACATCTGCATGGAAACTACTGATGAGAGCCTGGCAAAAGAAACTCTGTTTCTTCCAGTTTAATTTCTTTATTAGAGTTTTAATTTATTGCAATTCAAAGGGTTTAACTGTTTTCTTTTCTTGAAGAACCTTTTTAAAAGTTCACAGAAGCACTACAGAATGAAGGTTGGTGGGTGCCATGGCATACATTATCTCAAAGATATTATTTTAGCATGAAGAGCTTTTAAAACTTAATCAGCTCACCAGCACGCATTTCTAATTGATCTCTTTCTCTAGGACTGCTACATTTTCTTGACCTTTTAATAACTGATGGCTTTAGAGAGAAGACTGTTCACAGAGCTTCTTAAAAGTCAAAAGAAGATCTGAGGTATATTTGCAAGACATGCCTGAAGCAAGTCGTGGCCTTGGGAAGTTCTGATTTCCTTGATCTTCCCACGTGCTGCAGCATCTCCTGCAGGAACAGAAGATGGAGATTGGGATCCTTCTGTGGATCCTCCTGTGGCTCAGGAACCTCCCTTGGGAGATGTAAGTCACCTACTGATCCCTCTACACCTGAGCCCAGGTTTTTTATTTTAAATACTTTTAAAGAGAAAATAAACTCTGGGTCTGTTTTGAGTTCAGGTGTCTGTGGCTGCTAAAAAGGCGGAAAGAAATGATAAAGTATTTTTCCTGAGCAGTAACATCTCAGGGTGCCCAGAGCCCCTGGATCCCTGGCAGTGCCCAAGGCCAGGTTGGACAGGGCTTGGAGCAGCCTGGGGCAGTGGGAGGTGTCCCTGCCATGGCTGGGGTGGGATGGGCTGATCTTTAATGCCTCTTCCACCCCAAAAGCTTTTATGGATCTATGATTCCATGTCCTACTCAACCTGGAAAAACCTACCTGTCCTCTCAAAGCTTCTGCCCTATATTTCCTGTGAGGATTTTGGATTGCTGTGACATTAACCACACACAATGAATTTATTCTGGTGTTGACACACACTCACAGTGCTGGAGTCATTTATTCTGACAACACAGCCGTCACAAAGCAACAGGGCGTGTAAATTCCCTGCTCCAAGGGCAGTGGGGATTGAGGGTTTGACTTCCCCTCTGGAATTGGAGCTGAATAAAGCACCCAAAATGTGACAGTTTTATCAGCTTAAGTGAAGAAGTGGTTCTAGGAGTACTGAGAACTCAATGAGAGGTTTTGGGATGAGCTCTTTAGAAACTGCTGAGCAAATTAAGTCAATAAACATAGTTCATTAGGAAATTGTTTGGCTCACATTTGCCCAAGCAACCTAAAAATGTGGGTTTTGTGTGCTTCAAGCCCAACAAAAAAAACCAATTCCACTTCTGTCCCTGTTTCCAGTTGCTTGGTGCACACAATCCTCTGGGATGGGTTTGGATTCAGACATTCAAATTCAGGCCCATGGTGCAGAGTAAGACTTGAATTTCTTAGGGATGCACTAAAACTTTGGGGGATTTGTGGTAGTAAGGAAAATGAGACACTCATCCAAAAAAAAATGTGGCTGCTTATATCCCAGCTGTTGAGTGGCTTGTCCGTGAAACTCCCACAAAAATTCTTCCTTTTCCTGATGGGTTTCTGGCCCTTTCACTCTACAAAGCCTCTGCCAGTTGATGTCTTAAGACAGAGTCAGATTCATCAATTACTTTGCTTGAAAAAATCCCTGTTAACTTGTTCAGGAGCCTTCAAAAATGAAGTTCAAAAGTTTTAAAGGCCAAATTTCCCCAAACCCCAGTGTATAAAAGGCCTTAGGCGTTAAAGACATGGCGATGGTTCCACCAAAGCCGAGCTGCGTTTTCTCCTCCATCAAACAGCATCGCTAATTATTTCATTTGAGAAGCACTTCCTTTTGACGAGCTTTCCTCAGAACAAAAGTTTCCTTAAGTATCATCATTTGTATACATAATACATCTTAGGAGGAATGTCAGCTCACAAAGTGATGGAGGCAACTTCAGCTTCATCCACTCATTATGCAGGAGCAGCGAGTGGGAGATGCCGAGAAATGAAACGGAATTGGAAATCACTCCCCAACCCTGGCCTAGATTCTGTGATTTACAACACAAAATCCCTTCCTGGTGAAGCTTTGCATTGTGTGGTGTCCACTTTGATACTCTTCCCTCTTTAAAGGCACAAAATCTCCTCTTCCTTCCATTGAAGTCCAGGGCTAAACTTCTGCTGGCTCAGTTGGAGAACAAAGCCCATGATTCCCTCTCCCCCACAGAAAACACACTGGGATTATTTGCCATATTGGCAGTTCAAAAGCATTGTTCAGAAGACAGACTATTCAGATTTTTTGAAGTGAAAAGTTTTCAAGAGAGTTCAGTCATGAATTATATAACTGAGGAAATTTTCTACAGAAAGCTAATTTTGAATCGCTAAAGAATTTTAATTGCATTTTTTTTTTTTTTTTGGAGGTGGCCAAATGTTCCTGGGTTTGTATGAATTTATTTTTATCTCTTCTTTCCCTTCTGACCTGTCTGACCACTGGTCTGGTAAAGATTTGCAGAGTTTTTCATGACACAAAAAAGACAATTCCCTCTCAAATTTATGTGTTGGTTGCAAGGAAATGCTTATAGAGTTTTCAGTTTTGTCGTGAAATTCTTGTGGGAAATTCTGTGGAAACCTGTGCTTTTAAAACCAGGCTGCCTTTCCTTGACTATTTAATTTCAAATATCCGTGTCTACAATCTCTTTCCTTTAAATCTCTGTATGTACATCACACTCAGAGTCAGGTTGTGACAACAACGATGATTTGATCACTTTTTCTGATTTAGGAACCAGTTGTGTCATGCATCAGACCACTGAAAAAAGAAAAAGATGGAATTTCTCCTGGAGTTAACTCCTTGATGTTGTATCTAGAACTCTATAACTCTTATTCCCTTCAGGTTTTTATTCAGAAGGTTCCCATTTGTTTAATATTTATACTTGATCAATCTCTGACATCGTAGACCATGAGTTGATTTGCAGACATGAACTGTCTCTCTCCCCTCAAACACTGCCTCTAATCTTTCATTATTCACGCCCATAAAAAATAAATGTTAGGATTGCAGAGTAAATAATTTGTGACTATAAAAATAAATAAATAACTGCTTTCAGCAATCTTGCCTCTAATCAAAAAATCCATTTTAGTCGAAGTAGGGTTGATTAAATTCATTTAACACAAAAGGGCAGATGCTCGAAGGATTTAACACTGTTCACACAGAAACGACTTGAATATTGCAAGCAATAATTGGATAAAGAAACTTTAGATGTTCTACACTTCTGAAAGGTCATTAAGAGAGAAGTAAACCACGGGCAGTGGGCAGGAACAGCTGGCAGGGCACATCCTGACCCCTGAGGGGAACCAGGCTCCAGAAACAACTTCTTGTTTCGTTTGTGTGGCCACAGGGCATAAATTCACAGAAGGAGCAGGACAAATTCCCTGAAAAACAAGTTATAAAGTAAAAAAAAAAATTGTGTTTCCAGTTAGGTTTGGTTTGAAGGAAAAGGGATTTTTTCATTCCTTCTTCATTCAGCTCTGTTGCTTTATCCCATTTTAACTTTTCCCTTCTAAAGTTCATCTAATTGAAGAAATTAAAAGCCTGCCTTTCTTTTGATTATGATAAAGGAATAGAATATCTGAACAGTCATGCTATGGAAAAAAAAATCCATTTGCTGGTGAAAATTTGTGTGATTCAGAGCAAATATTACTTTTTTTTTTTTAAATTGACTTTCCTTCTGACAACTATGTTGTCAGAAAATGACGTAAATTTCATTTATAAACATCAATCTAAATTTTAAACTTTCATTCTGGTTGAAAATCTATGAAAATGGAAATTTCAAGTTGAATTTCCTGAAAAAGCCCAGCTAAATGCAGAAAGGGATGAATAAGAAGCTGATAACTTTTGTAATGATCTTTGCAGGGTAAGACTGTGATCAGACAATATATATAATTATAATAGTGCATTATTGCCTCGTCTTCTAGCTGCTAAATTATTTCCTGGTGAGTTTTCTTAAAGAACCACTTGGGTTCATACATGGCCTAAATTTTTTTCCACCTGCTAGCCTTATGTGTTTATATTTGTTAACTTTATATTGACTCTGAAAAACCAAATTACTGTAAAAGAAGAAAAAATTAGAAGCTGGTTAAGTTCAGCTGAAAGGGCTCAACCAGATAAAGGAAGAATGAAACTTAATTCAAACCAGTAGGCAGACGTTTTCTTGATTATTAATAAAAATTATTTTTCTAATTGGGCATCTGGCTTTTCCAAAGAAAAATGTCAGATGAAGCAGATGAGGGAGGGGTTGAGTGTGATCTTTGTCACTTAACCACACAGAGACGGTGCTTGGGCTCTGTTTTGATGTTCTTGGTTTGAGCACCCACCAGCAGATTTGGTCACTTGGTTTGTTGGGTATATTTGGGGTATTTCCCTTTGTTTTTTGCCTTCTTCTCACGGTTAGAGACCTGTTTCTGGTAGGAGCAGCTTGTAAGAAAAACAGAGCAGCCCAAGAGATCTTTAAGAATCCCTGGGTCCTTTGTGACAGACATCAAACACATCAATGGTGGCTAAGGAGCAAATCTGTGCTCGGAGAACAGCAGCGAGCCAAGGCTTAGCAGCTCACCTGCAACAGCTCCATTTATTCTCCTTTCTGGCAGTTTTATTTCCAGTGTGGGGATGGATGTAACTCTGAAGGAGAAGGGAAAAGCCCCATCCCAGTCCCCATCTGCTGCTGCCAGCTCATCCACAGGCAGCAGCAGCAGCAGCAAACGTGACACCTGTGTCCGTGTGACACCGGGTTCAATTTATTGTGATGGAGTTGGAAATATTTTAATGACCAGAATTTTAAAAATGTAATTGCGTGACAGAAAGCAAATTTAATCACCAGCAGCAGCAGCTCAAGAACACTTTGCAGTTTCAAGCAGAGCAATGAGACAGAAAAGGCTGTCAATGTGATCTTGGTTCCGACAAGGGTTTGTAATGGGACTCGCACTCCCGAGTGTTTCCTTGAATTCGGAGGTTTTCCAAAGCATCTGGTACCTGGCTGAAACAAAAGTAAGTTCTGCAAAGAAGTTTAAAATAAAGCGTTGAAGTGTCTTTTCAACAACAAAAAGGAGAAGTTTTCATGCACTGTCCCGAGGCAGGAGTAGGTTCGGCCTTGATTTCCTTGATTTCCACAGAATTCCAGCTTTGCTCTTTCAAACATAGCCCTGCCTGCCTTCCAGAGGGATGCAGATGAGGCATCTCTAGGACTTGAGGAAGATGAAAAAACTCTTTGTGGGGGTGTCACCTCTCAGATTTTGGCATGTGCTGCTGCCTGGACCCTCCTGGTGCTGCTGACGTGAACAGGTAAAAAAGCATCTCATTATTTCCCCTTAATTGTTCAATTAAGTCTGTGGTTGTTTTGTCCAACCAGAGTGGCAGAAAAAAGCCAGAAAATAAAGAGAACTGATTCCCTGGAAGTGTCCAGAGCCAGGTTGGACAAGGCTGGGAGCAGCCAGGGCCAGTGGAAGGTGTCCAGGCCGTGGCAGGGGTGGGATGNTGAGCAGGTAAAAGAGCATCTCATTATTTCCCCTTAATTGCTCAATTAAGTCTGTGGTTGTTTTGTCCAACCAGAGTGGCAGAAAAAAAGCCAGAAAATAAAGAGAACTGATTCCCTGGAAGTGTCCAGAGCCAGGATGGACAGGGCTGGGAGCAGCCAGGGCCAGTGGAAGGTGTCCAGGCCATGGCAGGGGTGGGATGGGATGAACTTTAAGGTCCCTTCCCACCCAACCCATCCCATGGCCCTGGGATTCTGTGATTTTGGCTTTATAAAAATGCCTGGCACCTCTTCTCATCCAGCTCTGCTGAAGCCCTGTTTGCACAACTCAGCTCACTCTTTGGATATATTTTTAAGCATTTTTTCAGTTCCCTTCTTCCCAAGCGCTTTAATCTCATTTACATGAGAACCATCTGAATTTACAGACAAATAAACCTTGAAAGAAGATTCGTAAAACTCTGTGTGTCTTTCAAGTTCCATTGATGCCAAACTTCAATAACAAAATTTGGAATTCCATTCAGTGTAGAGTGAATGCTGGCATTCTCATGCAAATTTCAAGCTGATTAGCATTAGTGGTTTTAATAATATTAATGGCAAATATATGAAATAAAGTGGTGGTGTTGTCTGTGTTCTGTGCAGAAGTTCCTTCCTTGGTTTTGACTGTAATTCTGTGAAAATTCAGAATGCTCTCAGATTCCCCCACAGCAGACACTTGGGCAGATCCTCTCCTTACTCCTGCAATATTTTCCAGCTCTATTTCTGTGAGAACCAGCCCCCCAAAATGCCTCAGACTGTGTATAAAAGCTGTGTAAATTCAAGGTGAATATTTTATATTTAATTTCATTTTTAACTTTTTTTTAAAGTATTTGTTTGATGTAAATCTTTCAAAACACTAAGGAGCAACCTGCGTGATTTATCTTGTGTTTTTGGGAGATTCAATATAAAATTTTAAGAGGCAACATTTGTTAGTAGTGAAGTACAGCTTGGAAACATCTGCTTTTTATCATTTTTATCTCCTTTTTTCACCTTGATCAATTTTCTCATTAGACAACAAACATAAGGATGAACTTGATTTCAAGTTCTGCCATAAAAATGGTCAATGACTGACAACCTTAATGCCTCCATCATAAAATAAACATCCTGGGTTATTTATCATTTGATTGCACATAGGAAGAAATTATTCACTGCATGAAGCAACAGAAAAAGTCTGAGTTTCACCCATGAGCTCTGAGGAACTGTTTTAACCAGATTAAGAATAATTTTGAGTCATGGCAGGAGCCTGAGAGTTTCGTGTCACCCTTTAATCACGTGTGGGTTGTTAAACTGAGCCTTGTTAGGACTCAGTTTAGCCCTGGTGCATTATTTATCCTGCAAGGATAACACCAACCAGACAGAGCAATGAAAAGAGAGAATTTCAGCTCATTTCTGCTCTGTTCTGTCTCCCAGCCAAAATTTCAGCTGCCCTTTTAAATAGCAACAATCTTCTACTTACTTCAAAGCCAAACTTGTCCATGATTCCAAATAGAGTCTGTCAAACCCAGCCTAAATGGGTAAAAAAATGACAGGAGTGTGACTCAATTAAATATTTAAATTAAATATTTTGGGGAGAGAGTGTGAAAAATGGTGGAGGCGATAATCAGATTTACATTTGATAATGAAAAAATGGCAAAAATTACTGATCACCTGAAATGTAAAGCAAAAATCAACAGCAGTAAAGCCAGGAGTCACCCAGGTGAATGAGAGGTGATGGGAAGGGGAGTAACTGAGAGAGACAAAACTTTATTAATTCAAGTTTCTAGGTGCTTAAATAGCTCTGTTAAGTAGAATGGAAAATTAATTAAAACCTGCAAACAGTCATGACACGTAACTCCATTCAGACTGAAAATGGGGTGAGTGGATCAGACGTTCTGGGGAAAAAAAAGAAGAGGCAAAACATCAATACTAAACAGGCAAAAATAAAGCAGAAAATTAATGTTTTTCAGCCTCATGAGTATTTCCTTCAGAGATCTGTTTTGTAGCTTCTCCAGTCTCTATCTAATGGCTCCATCACAAAAGAATAATCTTCCCCTTTTCTTGGTTTTCTGCTTCATTTACTGATCATCTCCAACAAGGCAAGCTGTGAAAAAACTGAACATGCAACTGTGAGTTTGAACTTTCTGGGGGAAATGTTGAGAGCAGGAGGGGCACATTTATTCTTGAAATAAAAATTCTTCCTTGCACGTAGCCCCATAGGCACTTTTAGATTAACAGAGATTTTAATAGGGGATTTTTTTCATCTGCTGTCTTAAAATTCTTCATGTATTTAATGTAGACTGTCTAAATACAGAGTCTGTTACATTAAAAGGTGCCAAAGATACTGAGAAATGTTTGCATGGCAGTTATTTCATATAGAACCAGAATTTCATTGAACTCATGTATGTAAATATATATTCTTAATATAATATATAATATTTTTTAGTATATGCTTGCTATAAATTATGTAGTTTATATTATATCCAATATTGTATTATATTTATTGTAGTGTGAAACACGGAAATAATATAAATACATATAAATATAAATATAAATATAAATATAAATATAAATATAAATATAAATATAAATATAAATATAATACCCACAGTATAGAATATTAGACGTATTAGGAAAATGAGAAAATAACTGTTTATGTGAATAGTTTCCCTGCCCAGGAATGTGTTCCATATATTCCATATTTTGGAAAGACTTGGGAGAGTTTTTATACCACAGTCCATGTTGAAGCTGAAGGAATATCTATTTCCTTTTACCTCTTGATAGACAGTTGGCTGAAAAATACAGTTTACATTACATTTTTTTCTTCTTGGGGCTGATCTTTAAACTCTATTACTAGAACTGGATTGGCCCAGCCCGGGTTTGAACCATTTTAATTAATTCTAGGCAGAAGAGAAAATCTGTTCAGGAAAGCCAAATTCTAAATCCAGAGTGTGAATACCGAGATAATTTTGCATTTTAAGGGATATAATTCTGTGTGAGTCTGATGGGAAACGCTGATGGTCCAACCCTGCTCCCTTTTTCTGACAAATCCAGCAGCAGGACCATTCCACATGAGCAAATAAATGCTGGCTCTGAGTAAGTAGGACAGAAAAGGCCCTGAGTGGCTCCACAGATAAACTGATTTAAAAAGTAGTCAGGGAGAGGCCAGGAGAAATGGGCCAGAGAAATCCCATATTTCCAGCTAGAAATGTGCCAGACCCTGAGCTCAGAGGTCTGGAAATTCTCTCACCACACATGCTTAAAAAAACATTCTGCATTTTTCATGAAATCTTAATTTATTTATGGTTGGGCTCAACACCAGATTCCCTTTCCCCAAATTTGTTTTGTTGAATAGTCCCATGCAGGTATAGAAAGGAAAATAAATGAAAAATAAATATTTAAATATGATGATTTAATTATAATTAAGATATTTTACATGTTTATGTTTAAAATTCTAGAAGAAATAGCCATAAAAAAAAAGGACTGACACCGTTATGGGTGCTTGATGAAGCAGTTGGTGGAAATGAAATTAATTTGGAAAAAAAAAATATATGTTGGATGGAAATTCAGGTTTTGTTCAAAGTTACAACAAAAAACCCTAAGGAGGTACTGAAAAATGTTTCACTTGAATATGTTTTGAGGCCTTGGAGTTCAAGCACTGAAGTGTGGTTTTAGGGGGCTTTGAGTTTGCTTTTAAATTGGGCTGGCTTTTGATCCCAAGTCATGTTTGTGAATAATCAGAGGGGAAAATGGTTTCCATCAGACAAGGGACATCAGGCTCCTGTGGGAACAAGGAAAGGAGCTATTTGAGCCTCGGTGGGCATGGCTGGGCATTACTCTGATTTTCAAACAGCATTAACCTCATCCACCTCCTGAAAAAATAATGGGAGCTGCTGGAGAAACGGTGCTGCTTCCCTCCCTGCTTTGTGTTTTCCTCCCTGAATACTTTTCCTTTAGGTTGTTCACATATTCAGCAAGTACTACAAGCTTCAAAAGTTTTGATTCAGAAAGATTTCTATTTCTGAGCTTAGAAACACAAGGATAGCATTTTTTTTTTTTTTTAATAAGCCTATTTTCTTTGGAGGAATAGTTGGGTTTCCTAAAAAGACATTAACTCCTTTTGGTTTAATATTGATAAGTCATTTTATAGGACAGAATTTGATATCAGGATGGCTGCTCAGAGTTTGAGAGGAAAAAGAAGGCAATGCTTTACATCCTTCTGGCCACGGGGAAACCTTTTGGGAAAGCCTGGGAACTGAAAACCATTGATCCCCTTTGGCTCTGATTAACAGGCCAGTGAGGAGCTGCTCTTTTGGGCTGACTTTCTGGCCACTGGGGCAATATTTTCCACTGAAGATGAACATTTAGCCACAGGCTGAAGTCTCCCAGTGCATTTCCTGCAGTTCTACAGACAAGAAATTTATTTTTAAGCCCAAAGATCAATTGCGCTTTAATGGCAGCAGTGGTTGATTCCAGTCTCATTTCTACAATTGCATTTGCATTTGGATTTGCATTGCTGTTTACATTTGCAGGGAAATGCCCTTGCATTTCTATCAGTGGCCTGCCAGGAGAAATCTGTGGCTGCAATCTGTGACTGTGGCACTTGCAAACAACCCACGGTCAATAACTCATGTGGTGAGCCCAGAGGCTGCTCCTCAGCATGGAACCACCATGAGTAGATGATAATCTCCCTGAAATTCACGATTATTCACAATTTGGTGAGTTGTTTTCCTTTGTGGATCACCTTGTCACCAATTTACTGCATGCCTGATCCTGGACATTTAGCATTTGAGGGGTGTTAATTTGTGGTGAAAGGCTTTTCCTGAGTGCTTCTTTCTGTGCAGGTCTCCCAAGGGATGAGCTGGAAGATGTCAAGGTGTCAAGAGGAGAAAAGTTAATTAAAGAAATTCAGGACTTTGTGAGTTAGGAAGATGATTGTTTGTTTTTTGTTTTTTTTTTGTTTTTGTTTTTTGTTTTTTTCATCTGCTATTCCAAATATTCCTTTAGAATAGCAAAAGCAAAGTGCTGCTCTGACAATATTCACTTGGAGTTGTGTGGTTGGAATCAAACACCTCCCTTGGCACCTCCTTCTGTGGTCAAGCTTTGCTCAGCCCTAGCAGAAATTGTTATCAGGGTCATTACATTATATTTTATTGTCCAGTGCTAACGTTTAAAACTCTATGCCAAAAATAATTTGGTTTTATCTTTCACTTGGGATTTAGTTGAACTCTGGTCAAGCTGCGCCAGCACAGCTTAGGTTTATCAGATACTGTGAAATAAATGGTAATAATTAAATAAAAGCCTTTTAAAGGGTTTGATGCTGTTGTCTGCACCTCTTCTATTCCCTGGCTGAAGATTGCACATGGGTATTCTCCTTCTTGTCTCTACTTTCTCTGGTTCTACTCTGTTATTGCTTTCCTTGTGCGGGAAAATCTCAGTGAAATTGCTGAACCTTTTCTAGAAAGAGGAACGCTGGGGAATAAAAGAGTCCCAATTTCTGCAGTGAAGGCTCTGTTGCAGAGCAGTCGTGATCTCTGTCGTGATCTGCTCCATGGCTGTGAGTTTGGGATTTCCCTTTGTGTCTCCTGACTCACACAGCATTTGATGATGTGTGCAGAGAGAGAAGGAGTGAGGGCACAGACCAACCCTTAAAGCTGTGCTTTAACGTGATGAAATCCCAGTTCTTGCTGAAGAAATGTGTCCTGAGCCAAGCGGGAGGGGCAGGAGCAGAAATCCAAAATCCACAGCTTTCCCCACACAGACAGCAGCCTGGGAAAGGCTTCCTGGGGTCCACATGCTGAGAAACCAGAGTGAGAGCCCCGTGCTCAAATTCTCAGGTGATATCAACCCTTTTTTAGCTCTTTCTGTGGTAGAAAGGTGGATAAATGATAAAAGAAAGGCCTCATAAAATCAGGCCTTGCTCTGCTGAATGAACAGTCGGTTTGTCACTTTATGTGCAGCTGAGGGGTTTGCAAGTTCTCAGGTGAAAACAGTCTTGGGGATGGGAGTTGGTTAACACAACAAACTATTCCTGGGTGGAAAACAACTGCACCTGCAGGAAATGAGAAATGTGTCTCATGGGAATCAGGGACCAAAATCTGTGAATTAACCGAGAACAGAGAGATTGGATGGACAAGGAAAATGCCTTTTACTGACCAATGAGTGCAGTGCAGGCCTTTGGGGAAGGAATGGGTAAAAGGGGATGCAGGGTGAAAATAAAAGCTGTTTCTGCCTTGGAAACCTTTGGTTGTTATTGTCTCACAACCACCTCAACAGCCACACTTTTGTAGCTCATTTAACCAATTTCTATCATGGTTTATCCCAGTCCAATAGCAAGGTAAAAATGGGATTGGATTTCCTTGCCTGAAGAATCTCCAAACTCCCAGAAAATAACATAATCTTTTAATATAATATAGAAGCAAATGTAATAATATATAATTATACATGATTCTTTATAAAAACCGTGTAAGTTTTGTATTTTGTTAAGTTTTCTACTTTAAAGTTATAAATGTATAATAATAATGTGTATATATATATACACACAGATAGGACAAAAATGCAAAGGGATTTCTTCTAAACTGAAAACCCAGGAGAAAATATCTGTAGGGTGAAGCTCCATTATCCTGACTCCAGAAAAAAAAGACAGGCTGGAATATTTATAAATTCTTCATGGACACTACATAACAGAGTTATTCTGCAGAGACCAAGGGTTAAATGGGGAAAGGTGAAAAGAGATGGAACACATTTAATTTAATTGAATGTAGGTCTGTCAAAATTCTCCCTCAAATGTTGGATGAAAAATGACTGCCCAAACCTCTTAATTAATCAGTTCTGGAACAAAAAAAATAGCGTGTCAGGCACAATTTCAGTTTTTGTTGTACTTGATGGGCTTGAGTTAATTGTAAATTTATTGCCCAAATAAACCTGAAAGGGAGATGACCTGGAAATAATCCATGTGTAGGAAACAAGAGGTGACAATTAAAGTCCTCTTAGAGCAGGTCTGTGTTTCTTGGAGATGTAAAACACTCGTCGAAGCCACCCTGATCACAGAAGGAAAATACAAATCACAAAACACCTTCAGCTTGCATTAGCACTGTGCAGTGGATCAAAGGTTTTCTGGGAGAAAATTCCTTGCTTTTGGTGAAGTTCCACCACAGACAGGTTCAGCTCCGTGTGTTTGATTTCCATGGCAAGTATTGAGCAGGGGAAGGATGTTTGAGCTCATAATTGGCACTCCAATGTATGGCAGAGAAGTAAATATGCTATTAATTAGGAGCTAAATATTGACACACAGCGAGATTAAATTATATCAAAACATTCAATGTAACTTGCTTAATGCACTTTTAAGTATCCAAATATTGTGTGTATGGAATTGTAATTATATGCTTGGATTCTGTAGTGATTATGTGGCAAGAGAAAATAAGATTTTCCCAAACATTGAGGCTGACCTGTCTTTACCCTGGCAGGAGTCAATGACAAAATAGAGCTGAGCAGGATTTTGGTTTATCCTGGTGAATATGGCTCATAGCAGGAATTTTTACAGCATGTGCAGGTATTCCTGAAAATTCAACATCCCCAAAAGAAACCTCTGAGAAAGGTGGAAAGGCAGATAGTAATTTTCCACAGAAGATCCAGACATTCACAACAAGTGACATGAGACTTTGCAGCACCCTGAGGACTTTAGGAATGCTCAAAAGCTGAGGAAACAGAAGGGAATGTGAATTATTAGTGCATGTCATTGGTTTTCCTGATTCACGTTGTGTTTCCAGAATTATTCCAACTTCAGAGCCATCAGCACTAACACAATGTATGGATCTCAATCCCCATCTCAGTTTGAGATTCATGAAAAGCTGAAAAATATGTGTGGGGTTTTTTAAATTTTATTTTTAAATGCAAATGATTTAATATGCAGAAAAAACTACCACAGGTTTTGTGATATGGGTTTTTCTTTTGTGGTTTTGGAGGATTGTTCTCTTCTGGTTTTTTTGGGTTTTTTTTTTTCTGTATTTGTTTTGGTTTGTTTTGTTCATTTGTTTTTCATTGCATGGTTGGGATTTTCATGTGTGTGTGTGTGAGATTTATGTTGTTTTCTTTTGGACTTTTTTGTTTGTTTTTTTCTGGGAAACACTATTGAGATAGTCTAAAGCATTTTTTTTTCCAGGGATCTCAAACTTTGGCTTTTGTTCAGGGTATATTCTGCTCCCAGCAGCTGAAGAGTTGTGCCATCAGGGCATAAATATCTATAGGTTGTTAGTAAAATCACATTAGTGGCTCAATTGCTGCCCCTGGAGCTGCAGCAACAAAAAAACCCTTGTAACTTAAACACATTTTTATAGTGATAACTGCTGTGGTGGATACCAAAGCAATTCTGTGTTCAAATCTCTCTCTGTGCCATTATCATAGCCACAGGTCTGTGCAAATATGGGCCCTGAAATGCCTTTTAATAACTACTTTAAAATACTTCCACTTACAGATGATGATTATGCACATAAAATAAATAATTGGTGGTGCATGCATGGGAAGATGAAAATAATTAGGATAAATAAAATAACTTACACAACAAGGGTAGACATAAG
>VYXF01006928.1:181733-196844 GCA_013397295.1 Polioptila caerulea | reverse complement strand
GCCAAGATCTTAATTCACCCAGATTTCATCCTGCTGCTGCCCTCCACAACAAAACAGGAACCCTCAGGCTACAAAGGAGCTCTTCCTCTGTCCACTGGGTTTCTTGTTCTACATTTCTTCTCAGACTCATTCTTTGCTCATTTCTCTGCCTCTTACCCTCTTCTGAAGGGTTACCCTCTTCTGCTTATCCCAAGCAGTTTGGACACCTCTGGGGCTGGAAAATATGACCAATTAATTTGTGCTGCTTTCTGCAGGTCTCTAGAAGGAGAGAAAATATTAATTGCTGCAAGCAAACAATTTTTTTTTTTTTTGGCCTTGCTTAATCCAAAGTTGATTCAAACCATAAATTTTTGGTCGTGGTTTAGAGAAATATGTTTTTGAGGCCAAGGAGCAATGTTGGAGAACCTCTCTGTTTTCCACTTCTGAGTACATCAGAGGGTACCAGAAATGGCTCCCAAGGGACATTTATAACTAAATTAAAAGAAAAGAATTTCAGTTATCATTCACCAAATCAGCACTAAATCGAATTTCACCAAAGGAAAATGTTCAACATGGTAATTTAATTGCAAGAGAAACGTGCCCACTAAAATTGAAGATATTGCACAGCTTTCTGACAGAATTACAAGAACAAATGAGCCATCATTTGCTACATCTCAAATATTAAGTACAAAACACTGAGAACTGGACAGTTTTAAATTAGGTTATGCCTTAAAGGCTGTAGTATGGGAAATTACAAGATAATAAGTTTTTGGGGGGGTTATTAATTTTTGTTTTGATTGCTAAGGTAATGAGCAAATTGCAAGTTAGAGGTCGGTGCAAGGTGAGTTGGCAGCTGGGAGAGATGAGCTGAGAGGCTTCTCAAAGGCTCTGAGGCAGAGCTGCCTCGGGGTGACAATGCCACAAGCAAATCAAGGTGATTGGGCACTTCTGGGCATTGGTGTCCCCAAAACCCCCTCCTAAAACCCACAGACAAGGAGGGCTGAGCTGGGGCAGCAGGAGGGAGGGGTTTGCCTCTTTCAGCTGCGTTGGCCTGTGTTGAGTAAGAGATCCTCTGAGTAGAGAATGAGTGGATAAAGGAGTGTCAGCTCTGAAACTTGGGGTTGAGGAGCAGCAATCACTGAGCCAGCAGCTGCCAGCTCTGAGGAGTGGTGGGGCAGCTGCAGCAAACTATCATGGACGGGTTCTACAATAACAATTTACATATTGATTAAAACCCATAATTTAAATTGCCTCAGGTTGGCTCGGAGCTGTTAGACTGATACCTGGCAGCCTCTTAACTGGAGATGGGGGAAAATTACTTGTACTGTCAATAGCTGTTTACCTATATTAAAATAATTAGCAATCAGAGTCTACTCCACTGCCTTGCGCACAGGGAGTCTAATTAACTTTCTCCTTCGGATTTATACATCCACTAACAAATAAATGGAAAGCCATCCCATGTCCTCCGTCATGGGAATGTGCCTGCCTTTATTTTGGAGAGGCAAATGCTGGTTCAAACAAGGACAGGCTTTATGTCAGGGATTTGTCACTGGATGTGTTCGGAGCTTCGTCTCCTTCCCCAGCACAGAGCATTTCTCCCCACGCTGCGCTGAGTGATGCACTGCAGTGACAAAGTGTTAATCTCCATTAAAAATTTAAAAGACACACAGCTATTTTCACCTGGGGAAGCTGCTGCTGCTGATTCATCTGCAGCCCTGCCCAGCTTAGGCAGCCCCATCTCCCAAGCCATTACAAATTACCAGGGAGCCATCCTTCAGTTCCAATTCCAGCAGCAGGAGCTGCAGATTGCTTCATAAAAGGATGAAGTCCAGTGCTCGTCTTTTGCTACTTAATAAATCACTAAAATGAAGTAGCACAGCTCTCCTGTTCCCTGCAGGTGATTGTCGGAGGTTCAAGTGCTCTGGCCACCATGAAGATCTCAAACATTATTTTATTCTGAAAATACATCAGCACGGTTGTGTCTTCCTGTGGCGGGAGGCTTCCAACCAATTCTGCAGCAGTTTGAGGGCTTGAGGGGAGCCCTGCAGAGAGCAGAGCTGGGGTTACACACGGGACAAGACTGAGAGTAAGAAAATATCACCTGAGAAAAGGTCAGAGAATCCTCAGAGGATGTTTGGGTTGCAAGGGACAGCAAGGATCACCCTGCCATGGGCAGGGGCACCTTCCATTGGGCCAGGTTGCTCCAAGTCCTCTCCAGCCTGCCCTGGACCTTTGTTGCAGAGCCATCTACACTGGAAAATCCTCTCTGGAACATAATGAGGTAAAATAATTTCGTAAAATAATTTCATAAAATAATTTAAACCAGGCTTTGTTTTGAATGGCTGTGGAGATCAGGCTGTAGCCCTTAATGATGTCACATGGTGCTGCAAAGGCAACAAATCACCAAGAAAACCTGCCTGGGTTTCTTCTGCCCCCCAACAGGTGAATTACATTTCCTGGCACCTTTTCCCTCACAGAGATCCCGAAATTTTTCTGATGGCATTGAATTAATGCTCGAATAGATTTAATAATGGTGCTTTTCACTGAGAAATTTCATTTTCTCTTTACATATTAATCTTAATAATGGCCACATGAGCAAAAGGAAGAGAGGGGAGAGGATGATGAGAGGCAGCTCACGATGGTGCAGGAGCTTGGGATTAGATTGATAGAGGAGCATTTGCATCTTTTATTGTTTCTTTTTTTAAGAAAAATACAACTTAAGTCCAGAAATCCAGACTCTTCTCATGTTTCTCTGTTGGGCACAGCACCTTCCATTGGGTAAGGCAAGAAAGATAAATTCCATGGAAACTAAAGAGACCTAGTCCATGAGGAATTATGGATCCCCTGACACAATAAAAAATAAGACCATGAACAAATATGGAAAAAATGAAGGGTAAAAATCAAATGTGGAAAGAAAGAACCCCATAGAAAATAAAAATAGAAGAGCTTTTCTTGTCTTAATTGCAAAAGCTTATGATAAATGGTGATAAATGCAATCCTCATCATGGTTACCATGAGTAATGTCTGAAACCCATATAAATTGCTAAAAACATCTGACAGGTGACATCAAATCCATGGAGGAGAGACCATTTCCTTAATCAAAACCAGGAGAAACAAAGCAAAACAGTGAATTTATGTCCCAGGCCTGAGCCCTGAGCCATTCTCATGCAGTTATAAATAGGCTGCTTAGCCAGGGAGGTTTGTGAGACTCGTAATTCCAGCTGGCAGGAGGGGCTGTGGAAGGGCAGGAGGAAAAGCTGCCTGTGTGCTGCTCCTTGGAGTGACAGCCTGTGCCTGCTCCCAGAAACAATTGTCCTGGAGCCCCCGTGTCCCTCAGTCCCAGGGGGCACTCGGGGGGTTTGTGGCACTTTGGGCAGTGCCCCCCCTGCCCACAAACAGTGGGGAGCAAATATGAACCCTCTGCCACAGCACATTTCAGTGAAAGGGGCCAGGAGTGAGGATGGATCAACACCTAATGCAGACCACGCGTGGTGACTTTAAAAGTATGCAAATATAAATTAGGAAAACCCCAAAAAGAGAATTCAAACTTGTTTTATAAAGCTTGTTCTTCAAAATGGTAAAACTCAGTTGTTTTAACTCGTTCTTGAGGGAAAATTAGGATTATATTAGGGGCTGTGCCAACGCTGAACTGAGCAAATCCTCCCTGACTCCATTAGCACCACAACCCAAATTAATAATTAGCTTTGGCTAATGCCAGATGGTTACAGGGATTTGGGCTGGCTGGATGCACAGGCCAAGCCCTGTGGGAGCACACCCCACACCTAAGTACAGCAGATAAACATTCCCAGAGAAATGGAGCACTTTGTGCCTTTGTTTAATAGATTAGGGAAGCTGTAACGTCCCTCAGCATCTACAATTTATATCTGTAGGTGGATGTGTTCCTTACACTGATTTATGGGAATAAAACTCTTGTCACGATGGATTTATAGACCTCTTCCCTAATTTTTGTCTGGGTTTACATATTCCCCAGCCATGCAGCTTGCTGTAGTTCACAAATTGAATAAATAGAATAATGGGATTAAGAATCATGGACTTTTACTTTTGATTCACATCATATTTTAATTGCAGTTGTTTTCCTGTGGAAATGCTGCTGCTGGGAAGAGAGTGATGGGGAAGCCCAGGAAAAATCCAGGCTGTTAATTTTAGCTCTATATACATTCCTAGCCATTAAATTATTGGGTAAACATATTTTATTAATAAACTAATAACTGTATGTGTACTTATACGTAATTTCAAAGAAACTTTCAGAAAAATTGAAAAGGTGCTATTGTTTAAAAACATGGAAAGGAACACACAGGAGTTTTGCCTCAAGAGGCCAGGAAAGCTGAGGAATTGAGGCACTTGGTGCAGCCTCTCTGGGAGCAGCTGTGGGATCAGGTGTGCCTGGCCCTGGGGAGGTTTGGAAAGTGGGAAGTGGGATCCAGGTCATGAGATTGTGGAGCTGATTGAGCAGAAGAGAAGCCAGGGGGAAAAACTGAAGAAAATATTGCTGGGGAGAGGTCCTGGAGTAGGAAGGGTGGAGCATCCTCTGCTCTGGGGGCTCTGACAGGAGGTAAATGGAGATAAAGCTTTGTACTCAGAGACAGGACTGGGGGGGAAAACATGGATTATTCTCATGGCCCTGAAAAGCCTCTGAGGAATGCAAACACAGCTCCACCTATTTCTTCAACGTCTACATTTTGTATCTTTCCATATTTCTTACAAACCTGCCTCCAAACCTCTGTTTTCCTTCTCTATCCCCTTATTTGCTGTGGGCATGGCCAAGCTGCTCCTTCTGATTCACTTTCCACTAATTTTGCAGGACTTGAAAACCAAAGACTGATAAATAAGTTCTTCATAATGACCAGCTTGACCAACTGAGGATTTTTTAAGAGAAATTCTGTTGTGTTATTTGGATGAGCTTTGAGTGGGCAGAGTTACAAGTGGGTGTAACTAATCAGAGTTTAACAAGCACTTGATGCACCCCATGGAAATTTGCTGGAACATCCAACCCAAATTAGCACAGGGCTAACCTGTCTCCTGAAAACAGCCTAAATTGGGCACTGGAGCCTGCTGTGCTGGGAGATGTCCCAGGAGAGTGGAGTTAAAACTTGGGAATTTCATGACTTGTCTAGGCAGTGGGAGTAAATGTCAGCTTGTTGAATTTCCAGCCTGATATTAAAATAGAGAACTCCTACCCCCAAAAACAGGGAATTAATTTGAGAGAGCCAGGGAGATCAGACACAGGGGAAGAAAACAAAATTACCCTCTTCTGACAGAAACAATTTACAGCAGACTCGGAATGGGTGCTGGGAATCTGAGAGAGCAGTGCCACGAGTGGGGCCCAGAAACCAAATCCAGGCTGCAAAGTGGTTTGCAAAAATAAAGCAAATATTCCCCCAAAGTCCCTGTTTACCACAGACATGGGAGCAGTGGAAAAAACATTTTCTTTCTAGGGCATCAGCCTCAGCTGCATCTTGGTGTGGGGGTGATTTTCTCATTATAACAAATTAAAAACGAGAGGTTTTGGGGATGTCTAGAAAAGGCAGAGCTCAGGAAAAAGAAGGTATGAAAAACCTGGAGAAACAAAAGGAGGGAAGTTCCTTCTGCTGCTTTTTTTCTTTGTATAAAAGCCCACAGATGAAGTTGAAATCTGGATTTCAGGTGCTGACCATGCACAGGCCTTGCTCAAGTGTGTACCACATCCCCTCTCCATCAAACAGAAGAAATAATTCACATTTTTGCCTCACTTCATCCACATTAATTGCCAAGTACTCTTGGTCATGAATAGAAACCATTTGAGGGAGTAGAGAAACAGATTATACATGTCTTTCTCAACTATACACTTTCTTCAACTGCTGAAATCAACTTTTATTTTCCTAATCAGCAAGGATCCTCATGCCTATAATGACAGCAAGAGAAATAGAAGAAATGGAAAAAGATTAGAAATAGGAAAAGATTAGAAATAGAAAAATCTTATGAAAACATTTGGAGGGTTGCTTGCTGATTCATATGCCAACAATTGGTGTCTGAAATGGAGCTAATTAACATTCTCATTATGATAATCACCTTCAACATTTTCCTTTATTTTGCCAGGCTCTTCCCTTAACTGTCTGTCTCTGAGATAAGAAAATTAGTATCAGTGTATCAGCCCAGATACATTTCAGGGGATGAATGGCAAGAATTAATTCGGGTCTATCTGAGCAGAGTACAATTAGGAAGCTTTCATGATGAGACTAAATCTCGAGATTATTGGATCAGATATCCTCATTTCAGACTGCTCTGAAAGCCTAATGCTCCGTGCACTTTCCAAAATGCTCTTGGGAATAATCACCACTGTGAGGGAGGAAGGGGAGGAAAACCACCCCTAAATGGTCTGACACAAAGCAATCAAGTCATGATCATAAAAGTTTTCTTGCAAAGTTAAAATATGTTTTTTGCCCTTTAGTAATTGTTGATTTTATTGGTTCGGTGCAGTCATTTTTATATTTTATTTTACTATTGGTATATTTTGGAATTTCTCTTTCCCCCTCATTTTTAACCCTTATTTTCTCTGCTGTTTGGGCACATGAATCAACACTCTGATATCTCAGAAAAAAATATTGGAATGGAGGGTACTGCCTGATTTTGTTGTACTGGAAACCCATTTGGGTAAGATTACAGAAGATCTGACATGTTGATGGCAAAGAATTCAGGGTGGAATGAAAAAAAGGCAATTTCAGATTTGATGAATATTTCCACAAATAGGAATGAATGTGACTCTGACTTCCAAGTTGTCTTTGGCCTCCAGACTGGGCTGAGTTGTGCTCTGTGTCCTCTGGGGTCTGGGCTGGAACTGGGAATGTCGAGAATTAAAATATTTCGCTACCTAAAAATTGAGGGGAGGAGGGAAAACAAACAAAACAGTGCCAGATGGACTTTTCACCACTGTTAAAGGATGAGAGTGCAACTTAAAAGGACACAGTCAGGGTTCTTTACCTTTCTGATCAATTCTTCCTTTACCTTTGGAAAAATGGGCTCCAAACAATTCCATCTCTGGTGCTTGAAGTGGCCTCCAGGATCTCTCAGGTACCAGTTGACAAATTTGCTGGAGATTTCTCTGTACAAGCCACAGCCTTCAACTCTGAACATGGCTTTCCTTCTTTATATTTACTGGGAATTCACCCTGCTCTAAGTTATTTATAATCTTAATAAAAGCAATATTTTTTTTTCTCTCTTTTCATTCTATGGATTATTTAGCTGCTGTCTAATAATTCATCAAAGCTCAGAAGTACCAGGGCTGATGGGAAGCACTCTGGCTTTTCAGACTTTTTGTTGTGATGTCTATTTTTAATTAAATATTCTCAAAGAAATTTTAACTCTAATTCTGGGCCTATATTGGGGAAAATATCTTTTGTTTTCTTTACTTTCTCTGCCTCACCTTATACTCTTCCATTTCCTTCCAAAAACCATTTCCTTCCTTTTTCCTTCCTTCCATTTATAGCTGTTAACTTAGAAGGAAACTTGATTGTGTTTTTCCTCTGTTTTTATCACACTGAGCCATAGCTGAACACATTGACTAAAATATTTAATTCTTGATAAAATTGTCTTTAAGTTCTTGAAATAGCAATTTTCCTGTTGTTATTTACAGTAATTGGTAGTAGTTTTGAACACTAACAGGTGATTATTGCAAGAGATGTGGTGAGTATTAGGAAAAATTTAGATTGAATATTGAATATTTTGAATATTTTTTGATCTCATGTGAACTCAAGAAAATGTGTTAATAGTGTCAGTGCTTAATTTACCCCAGCAAAGGAGCAGATCCTGAGACCCCTGGCTGTGGAATGAGCACAAGTGGAAAATATCTGCTTCACTTCTTCATATCTCAGCCCCTGCTCACCCATGGCCATGGGAAAAAGCAAACAAAATTCAAATTCTGTGAGCAGCCAGTGAATTTTGCATCAGCCTGGTGGGAGCTGTGGCTCTGAGGCCTCGGTGAGCCAGACACAAAAACCTTCAGTGTTTTCTGTCATTTCCCAGCTTTTCGCAGTCCTGGACACAACACCAAGAACTTTGGGTTTAGAGAATCCAATGAGTGAGGCCAAGGAAGGGAAATGTCAGGGATCAAATGGGATTATCCACAGCTGGAGCATCCCAGAGTGAGGATCACTGGGGTCCCCAACGAGCAAAACACTCAGGAGAGAACAAATATTACAAATAACAAATTTGAAGGGCTTGAGACCTGCTCATGAATATTTAATGAGCAGTAACTGAAGAAGAAATTATGTTTGAAAAATGACGATTTTTCCATTTCTGATAATAAGCATTTTCATTTTAGGTATAATCAAGTTTTTATCCCTGTGTTGTAATAAAATATTTCTCCATTAATAATTTTTGGGTGAATTAAGGCACTCATAATGCATGAAGAAGGGAAAACACTTTACTTGCCTTTGAGTTTGAGAATTAATTTCTGATTTTTTTTTAATAAATAATTCCTTACAATCATCTCTCCATATCCCCGTATCCCTGTGTGATAAATTTAATTATAAATAAAATTTAATAGTCATGTTGTTGTAAATACACAATTATAGTGTATTTACTGGTGAAAAGGAACATCCCAAACTTTATTTTTTTTGGGGGGGGGGCGGTGTGNGTTACTTGGATCTAAATTCCAAATAAAATTATAAAAGTGTCATGTTTAAAGTCTCAGTGTTTCCTCTAAAGCAGGAAATCACAGTCCCCATATCCCTGCATTTTCATCTAGGAAAACAATTTTTTCATCTTTTTCTTTCACCTTTTATCCTGTGAAGAAATATAAGCAATTATTTTTAATTCCCAGCTGTATTTTTCATTTGGGTTTTTTTGTTTTCTGGGAGATGCGTGTGAGACAATCTTCCTTTCTTCCCCCTTTCCCCCACCAAAAAAAAAAAAAAAAAAAAAAAAANCCCCCCCAAAAAAAAAAAAAAAAAAAAAAAAAAAAAATTGAAATAAATCTAAAAAGGAATGAAGTCTCCAGCTGGCTGCTCTTAAGCTGAGAGGAAAGTCAGACCAAGCTGCTTGGAGAGGTGCTGCTCCAGCAGTGGAGCTGCTCCTGCTGTCACAGGGAAGATTACAGAGCAGTGATTTGTGTAGAGGAAGAAACACCTTCCACTTATGAGTGTCTTAAAACAAAAGCTATACACTCGAGGGCCATGAATGGTTGTTTTCATCTCAATTTTGTTTTATGCTCTCCTTTGATCTAACATGAAAATCATTACGATTTATGAGATAAGGCAGCAGACAAGACCCCGAGGAGTTCTTTGTTATGTAACGCTCCATCCAATTCATTATTTTGTGCCTCTCTCCCTCAAACAGCTTTCTGAAAGATCAAGTTAGTCAAAGCTACCGTGGGTTTTTAGCTTTGCTAAAATCCACCGTATTACACGCTCAGTGAATTTCCCCAGCTTTTGTTCGAGTCACTGACAGCACCTGTCATTTGCCTTTTTATGTCTTAAAAGCTGCTGGTGGCAGCATAATCAAAGATGTTCAGTAAAAATATATATCCTGGAGCAGTGGCCCGAAAAAGGAGTCTGCTTATATTTTAGCAAAGACTCTGTGTGTCATAACCTGCTGGTTTATATTTGGGGGTTTTGTTGTTGTTTTTTGTTTTTTTTTTCTAAAGTGTGTGTCAACACTTTATAGCACAACCTGGTGTCTGGGTGAATTAGTAAAAGAAGTGTTGTCAACATAGAAAATGGAAATAAAACTTTATCATTTGGGGTTTTTTTAATAGAAATGAGGGAAAATAATGGCTTTGCCAATTGAGTATTATAGCCAGAAGAAGAGGCAGCCGCCTCTTTCAAGTTTTTGGCAAAATTCTGGTGTTCAAGGGCTGTTACTTGGACCTAAATTCTCAATAAAAGTTATAGAAGTGCCATGGTTGAAGTCTCAGTGCTTCCTCTAAAGCAGGAAATCACAGCTCCCATGTCCCTGCATTTTCATCTAGGAAAACATTTTTTTCACTTCTTTCCCCTTCTCTCCTGTGAAGAAAAATAAGCAATTATTTTTGATTTTTTGAAGGAGAAATCTTGATATTTCATTCCTAAACTTTTACTTTACGTTTCTCTTCGTACAAATGGGGGCACCTTGCACTCCTGGGAGAAGACCAGGAAATTTGAGCCTGGATTTTGGCCCTAACTGCTGGTTCCCTTTGAAAAAAAATCCTTATCTTCGGAGGGGGAATATTCAGTGAAGGAACAGAGGCTGGAGTTAATGGCTTGTCACATTCTGAGTGCTCCAGAGCAGCAAATGCTGGATTTGTTAGAGCCACAAAACCCTGTTATTTTCTGTTGTAACACCATTAAATCACCTGTCAGACATGGAGAGTACCATGGGCGACTTCAGGCTTCTTTTAGCTGGAATTGATGCACTTTTAAGGAATAAATCTTTGATAATATAATAGTTTCATGTACTGCAGCCAAGGCCACGCAGTTTGCTGTACATCTTCTGTGAGCAGCAGCCTCTGGTAATTAAATGTCAGCTGTTCTGAAACTATGAATGTTTTTTTGTCCTTAGATCTTTGGACAGGAACATTCTTTGTGTTTTTATAGTCAAAGTAGATTTTATGATGGGATTTTACTGGGAGATTTATTGTTTTCACTGAAAGGATTACTTTTATTCTTCTGACTGGCCAGGTGTAATTCTGAGATGCCAAAATTAAAGCTCTGCAGGAGCCAGTGGCACTGGTTTCCTTTTCTGGGGCTTTCCTATCCCAGCCCACCAAATGCTGCAATAGAGACAGAATTTTGTCATGTTCTCCCTCAAGAGTTGAAAGGTAATAATGGGTATTTTTCAATTCATGGAATCATGGAATTTTTGGGGTTGGAAGGGGCTTTGAAGCTCATCCCATCCCACCCCTGCCATGGGCAGGGACACCTTCCACTGGCCCAGCTTGCTCCAAATCCAGCCTGGCCTTGGACACCTCCAGGGATGGGGCAGCCACAATTTCTCTTCCATTTTACAATTTTATTTATTTATTTTTTTAAGTTCAGCTGTGTTAGAAGGTGTGAATGGAGCAGGGCCCTGGTTCTCAGCACATCAGGAGCAGCTGCCCCCTCCCAGGACAGTGAAGAAACTGTGCTCCAAACCCAGCCTGGACCTCCACCCACGGAGGTACTGAATGTTTTATTCATGTTTTACTTACCTGGCTGGAGACAGGAGAAAGCTAAAAACACAAACCCCAGTCTTACCCAAAGAATTCCTCCACTCAGCCATTAGGGAAACAGAGAAATTCAGGGATGCAGAGCATTATAAAATGAATAGGGTATAAAGCAGTGTTTTTCAGTCTTTTCCAACATGGTTTGATCCACAGGAGAACGGGTAACTTTGCAGCAAATTCATCTCTGGCATTATGTTTTTCCTGTAGATTTGGAGAGGTTTAAAAATTCCTTTTTAAGCCAGTCTCATCAAAGCTGAGCCTACTGGGGCTGGGGGGAGACGTCTGCCCATCTCAATGACATTCTTGGAGATGTTAATTTTTGCCACTTTATGCAGCACTCAGAATTTGTGAATCTTTTGCAACATTCATAAGGGACTATAGAACATTTCTAGGAAAAAAAAAAATAAGAAGGTAAAGTAGGTTAGACTTGAAAGTTGTACAATATTCACAAAGGCTCTGAAAGATGCAAGCACCTGCACATTCCTAAACTGGCAGGAGATATGAGGGGTTTGTCCTGTTTGACAGAGTTAGTTTGAAAATAACTTGGGTTACATTAGATGTGAGTAAAAATATGGGCAAGAATAAAAAGTGCTTTCGGTATCTCATTAAAAACAAAGCCAGCAATAGATTTTATTCATAATCTCCTTAGACCTTTATTTTTTTTTGTAGCTGGTGTTAGGTTTCAGTGATTTTCTGTAAAAATGTGTGTAGAAATCTCAATAGGATAAATTGTGCTTGT
The DNA here is from genome assembly GCA_013397295.1 of Polioptila caerulea. Lineage (NCBI taxonomy): Eukaryota > Metazoa > Chordata > Aves > Passeriformes > Certhiidae > Polioptila > Polioptila caerulea. The sequence continues at coordinate 184,950 of VYXF01006928.1, read as the reverse complement.
AAGGACAATTTCCAGAACTTTGTTGTTTCCAGGTTTCTTTTCACTAGGCTGGAGAGAGAAACAGAGAAATAGCAAAAAAACCCAAATTTATTTTAAATTAAGAAATGTAGTTCTACTTTTCTGAGCCTTTCTCTTCTTATTTCGTGGTAAATACTTTCAGAGATAAACAGTGGGATCGCAGCATTTTTTAGGATTATCAGAAAAGCTTAAACTTAGCCTAATTCCTCTGACATAGTGAAAGGTTTATCAGTGATGATATTGGGAAAAAAAAATTTGTAGGAGGGTTCAGAGATTTTGGAAAATGTAACTCATGGCATGTTAATAAATGCATTCTTTCCTATGCCAAATTTAAATAATCTACCTCATTCCATAAAGAAATATTTAATTTGAATGCAACATCTTATGAAAACCTTTTAAATGCCTTTGTTTGAGCAACTGCAACCAAGCTGATATTGGGAGTAAAAAGCAAAGAGATGGAAATGCAAAGTATCCATTAAAATTAAAAAAAAAAAAAATCAGTTCATTTTTATTCCTGCATTCCTTCTCCTTAATTTTGAAGGTAGGAGCCCTCTAAGGAGAACGATGAAATATGAATAAAAATAAAGAAAGGTAAAGTTAATATGAAATAATTCTGACAGTTCTACTTGAAAGATGTCAGTCTCTTTCCAACATCCCTATTTATAAGCCTGGGATGCTGCTGGACTGGAGCTCCTCATCCCCTCGTGCAAGGAGAGTTTGCTGCAGGTGATTTTTCCTTCCGTGGAATGGGAGTGGAGCTCCCGGCTGCCCCCGGCTGAGGGGCACAAGTTTCCCAACTCCTGATTCTGAGGAGCGAGGAGAAACACCAGGAGTTTGCCCTGAGATAAGTTCTGACATCTTCAGAGCAGTGAATAATTGATGAAAGCCCCGTTCTCAACTCTCCACGGGAACACAATCGCGGGAAGGGAAGGCGCTCGGGGTTTAACGCGCCGGTCACGGAACGCAGAAGGAGAAATAAATGAATATGGATTATGGGAGTTCCCCTGGTCAGGCCGGGTGTCCTGCAGGGAAAGGAGCTGCAGGCCAGGCTCAGGGACAGTCCTGCCCCCGAGGAAGGCAGCAGATGGAGGAGAAGGTCCAGCTCAGGGAAGGGAAGGGCTGCAGAGATGTCTTTGGCGCGAGGAAGATTCTCCAGTCATCCTTCACAACCCAGCTGTGAGCAATCCTTGGAACCACTGAGCCCTCCCTGCCCCACAGATTCCTCATGGAATCCAAATGCTCAAGTCAAGGTGAGCCCTAGGACTGACCTCGGGACCCTGTCACTGTCCCCTTGCTGCCGTCTGACTTGGAAACTGCAACGTTCCATTCCAGGTTCATCTTATTCCTTTATTGCCCAAAGATAACCCAGTCCTGCTGCAGTAAAGGTGCAGTTTAGCTATTGGAGTTGTAAGCCCTTGTAAATCCTCGTAATCCCAGTCTGAGAGTGGGAAAATAAAATTTCATCCCTCCAAAGTTCCAACTCGAGGACCACGGCTCAAGGGAATGCAGTTTTGGCGATGACACACCGCAGGTATTTCCAGTGTTTAGTGGAAGTTTCCCCCTATCGACCAATAATTCCAAGCAGAGAAATTCTCCTGTTAACAGAGTGATCCTTCCCTGGCATCAGCCAGACCATTTGAAATGTGTTGCCTCCCACCATATGCTCCCTCAGTAGAAAAATAAAGGGAAATATTTCAAACATTACGCTTAAAACCCGAGCTCTTCCCTCCTTAATTTGGCAGTTTGCACAACATGGCATTTGTGGGAATCTGGCACCACAATTGTCGGAGCATCTCCATCAATACAAGAGTGGAAAACAAACTCCCTGGCAGCAGCAGGCACAGCTGTGGGTACCCACTCCCTCCTTCTCCTTCCTACTAGGGAGTGCTTTTTTTAGCCTAAACTGTTTGTGTGATTAGAGGGGGGAAAGAAATGTGAGATTAGCAATGTCTTATAAAAAAAGAAAAGACCTTTAAATGAAGTTCAGGCTTCTGCAAAATAATTCCTCACAGACTTGGCAGTTGCTCCTGAAAAAAAAAAAAAATTAAAAATCAGCCACCTGCCATCTGGAAATGACTTAGAATAATGACAAAGGAATTATATGTATTTAAAAAAGAATTGTTTCTGCATGAAAAATTACTTTTTGGCCACTTCCACCTCCCCAAGGGGACTGCTCACAGCCTGGACCCTGCAGAGGGAGTTTAGTGCAACTTAATTCTGGTTTTGGATATTTTGGATGTTCACCTGAGATCACTCCAGTGCTGCAGGTCTTTAAGGGAGACTAAATTAAAAGCAGCACAACTGAAATAAGATTAGGTTGCTTATGGCTCACAAGCAGTTTCTGTGCATTGGACTGCTAATTATAATGTTTCTTTTAATGCCATTTATTTGCATATCTTTGGGTGTATTATACAGCTTTGCAAATTCTTAGCAGGCATTTGGAAACTATTATCCATTATTACTTCCTTAAAATCACAGCACTTCAATCAGGTCACCCAGCTGTTTAGCATCTGATAACAAGATTAGAGGGATTGATTGTGCTCTCTGTAAGGCTGCAAATACCTATTAATCTAGGAGCCTTTGGAAGTTCATCAAAATGATATTTTTCTTCTGAGAACATTATAAACAGTTCAAAATACATCCATAATTTGCAATGGGTATTTTAGGCTCTAAGGTACATTATTCTTTTTGAATACTAATCTTTTTAGTTCTTGCTGTAATTATTATAACTTCACATAGAGGATGGTTAATACTCCAAGTTTCTGCTATTTAGTATGGTGGAGCTGTCCCCGTTTTCATTAATTCCATCAATCAAACTTAACTCTCCTCCACCTCTAAGAAGTAATTATAATTATTTTTATGACCATATATATGCTAATGAAAAAACTATTTCATGACATTTTAATTAATTCTCAAAATGCTTATGGACTCAACAGTGACATTGTCTTGGAATGAGTGGTGCAGAGAAAAAAGTCAAATTATAAAGTTGTGGCTAATTGGAATAAAGCAGGACATACTGGCAAACACCTTCAGAGCCATCTTGGTAATTCATTTACTTTTTAATTCTCATTTCTATAATTATAAATTTAAATGTTTTGCTTTCAAGGTAGAGTAAATCTACAATTTTGAAAATTTTGACACACAGATTTTTTTTTTTTTTTTTTTTTTTTTTTTTTTTTTTTTTTTTTTTTTTTTTTTT
>VYXF01006928.1:169137-181700 GCA_013397295.1 Polioptila caerulea | reverse complement strand
TTTTTTTTTTTTTTTTTTTTTTGCATCTTCTCTCTCCTTGATCTTTTATTTGTTTTTTAAAATTTGTTGGTGCACTCTGGCTCCCAACCCCCATCTTCACTGTAAGAAAACAAGTGAGGAAACTCTGAAAATGACAAAATTTTTTTATGTAAATGGAAACTAATTAGTAAATAGCAACAACTCTGTCTTTGAAAGGTGTCTTAAGGCACATCAATTCCCAGAGCAGAACTTGCTGAAGTCAATTTAAAATGTGTTTGAACACGAATTGGAGATTTTGAACAACAAGAGTGGGAAGAAAGTTTCCAGATTTTTGATTTGGCTTTGAATTCCTTTGCTCCACCTCTGAATCTCAGGCATAAGCAAAGAATAAAATAAATGTGGTTTGATATTTTGAATTTTTGAATCATGAGTGACGCTCTGGTGACATGGGAGTCATTTCTGATGGTGATTTATTGAGAAATTGGGTTTTTGGAGAGCTGCAGAGAGGTGGAAGGGGAAGGCACATTGTGATGTCTGCTGGAAATGCCCAAACAGAAAAAAACATCCCTGCCCGTGATGGGGATGCTGAAATCGGTGATCTCTGCATCCTCTCAACCCAAACATTCTGAGATTTATAAAATTAGCCACAAGTCTGCAACTTCAACCCTCTTTTGATGGCTCTCCCTTGGGAGCTGCCCCTGCCCCAGCCTGGGAAGTGCTCCCAAAGCTCCCAGTGCCCCTTGGATGGCTCCAGGTGATGCCCCCGGACCTGCTGGTGAGCCAGCCCTTGCCTCAGGCTAAACTTAAACTCTCCACATCCTTCTCCTCCTGGGCTCGACCTCCCATTTTCTGCTCTGAATTCCTCTGACACCTCCGTGAGGCAGCAGAGAAATCTCTGCCCTGAGCCCTGGGAAACCTCCGAGCCCAGGGATTTGACAAATATTTGCTTTATAACAGCAAACAAGGGTGAACATTAAAGATGTGAAATGTGTGCTGGCGTTGGCACAGGCGGATTTCCAGTGAGGAATCCTGCAGAACCCACGGTGCCATTTCTTTGCCCACTCACCATTGGCAATCCCCTTTCAGCACATGCTGTGTTCGTTGGCCCTTTGCTGACAAAATGTCATCGAGGGCAAATGCTCTGAGCTCAGCCATTTCTGGGGCACTCTTCTTCTTGGGCATGAAAAACCTGAAAAATAGTGTCAGTTGTTGGGGTTTGGAGGGGGGCAGGAAAAATCCAGATGTTTCTCCTTGCAGGGCAGCGAAAAGGGGTCGGATTCTGGCCTGGCAGTGGTGGCACATCTGGTGGAACCCAAATTTTGTGTCTGTGCCAAATCTCCTCCCTCTCTGTGCAGTTCAAGCACATTTTCCTCATCACCCCTCTCAGCACTGATGGCTCTTCCTGCAGAAATCAGAATTTCACCCTTCCAACCTCTCGGATCTGCCAGGCCAAAGGAGATTCAGCTGCTGCTGCATCAGATGAAACATCTTCACAATTCCCAGCAGGGGCAGATGTGATGGGCTGGTTTGCTTTGCTCAGGTCTGTTGTGGGCAATAAAAAAGGTTTTCAGGTGAACTTTTTGTGTGGGACCGCGTTTCATGGCATGGTTTGTCTTTGAGCACAGGACAAATTTCCAGTGTTTGATCCAGAGTTGTGTCACACCAAAGCAGAGTCCTGTGATTCCAGCAATGCAGACCCTGAAAAGTCACCTCAGTGAAGAAATAACTGGTCATATACAATATTTCTGTATAAATAACCTCACCAAAAAAAAACCCCAAAAACCAAACCCACATGTTCCTTGTTTAACAGCAACGATCTAAAACACATTACACTTTAAATTCATTAATCTGCAAAATCTACGGTGTTAAAAATGCAAATGAAAGTTTTATATGGAAGGAAACAAATTATAGGAGTTCCTGCTGCCTGAAAATCAAATTGCATGTAGATGTGATTGAGATTTTGGAAAATAAGAGAGTCACGTGCAGAGAGATGATGTTTAATGGCTCAAGGAAGCTCAGTTTGCACCTTGAAGGATTCTGGAGATGTTTGTCTAAATCTAAATCCACAGCACACAGAGCACACCAAGCCTGTGCCACCACTGTAAAACCCATCAGGAAATACAAAGGTTAAGCAAGTCCAACAAAAAAAAAACATCCAAGTGATAGTGGGGGAGTTGATGCCAAAACTGCAGGGATATGTGCATGGGGTTATAATGAAATTCCTGAGAATCTCAGTGCAGGTGGCAAATGCTGTTGTTGGACTCAGTGAGCTGCAGAAAACTGCTCAGACTCAGAAAACAATTAGAAAAACCCAAAATTGAGTTTTTCAATGAGTTCACGTGTCAATACATCGGGATTTTCCTGTCATATTTTGATTCCTCAGGCTGTCACATGGCTCCAGAAGGTGTCTCAGAGCTTGATTTCTCAGAACCAGCCCTTGGACTGTGTCTTGTTGGAGATTTTAAACTTGAGTTCAGCGTTCTGGTGGAAGAACTTTTATGTTTCTGTATCTTTCCGTCCCCTCCCCTTCTCCACCCACCCATCCTGTGGCTTTACAACACCAGTCCCATGCCAAGGGAGGTAAATTTTAGGGCAGAACGAAATTATTTTTAATTTCATCCCTGATCCTGTATTCCCAATGCATGAAGCAAATTTATGCTTGAATTTGTGCCAGACCTCACTGCTAAAATGTTTTTCTTTCTGCTTGCCTTCCCCAGTTCCCTGTAATATTGTGGGGGGAAAACCCCTGATTTTTCTAGATATTATTTTCTAGATAATATTTTCTAGATAAATATTTTTTATTTTCTCTCGTATTGTTTTCTTCTTTTTAATAAAAAGAAAAAACTGCCACTGAAACTATTTCCAGAGGAAGAGACTGTTGATATTCAGAAGAGAAGCTTTTTAAAAATAGCTTTTCTTGGCTGCTTATAAATCTTTATCACCCCTAAACTCCAGTAATCAAATAAGAACAGTTAAAGCAGTTCAAGAAAAGAAAAAAAGAAGGCTCTCCAGCAACCTCAGTAGCTTTAATGATGTGGTAAAAGACCAAACAAATGGACATAATTATCATAAAAAAGCTATTACATAGCTCATCTCATTGGAATTGTTTATGGGGTGAAAATTAAAGTGCTTAAAGCCAGCAGAGATTTCCTTTGCTCTCAGCCACTGCCCTTCCTGCTGAGCTCAGTGAAGCCATTGGGGCTCTTTCCCTGAGAAAACCTTGGGTGATGAAATCCATCCTGTTCTCTTACCAGAGGGGGGAAAAAAAAAAAACAACATTCTCAATTTGGGGATTTCTTGCCTGACTTTCTTACCAGGTGACAGCACTCCAGTGCTCGTGTCCATCCCCAGATGTTCCTCACTGGCACCCAAATCTCTCCAAGCCTCTGGTAAGGAGGCAGCTTCAAATTCAGACAGGAACCATGTAACCTCAGTTCCCTGTTTTCAACGGAATAAAATAGTCCTGGGTGAAAAAAACCCAAATTGTGAATTCATTTGTTTCTATTTAAGCCTTTATGTCTCAAGGAAGGCTTTTGGAACCTGAGCTGCCTATCAGAGTGGAGTTAAAGCTTTTCCCCTAATTTTGCCCTCTAAGTATTTCTGTTCTTCCCATAAGGAGCAAAATACCTTGTAAAATATCTATTTTTACTCTAACACACACCAAGATTAACTAATTTCCCTTTTCCCAGTACTTACATGCAACAAACTGTGTTACAGGCCAGAGGTAACTTTTAATGAGTGGATATTTCAGGGTTTTTTAATGGTTTTGCCAAATATTTCAAATGTTCCTCTTTGTGTTTTGAATGAGTTTTGATTTTCTTATTTTTATTTTCTTTTTTTTTTTTTTTTCTTTTTTTTCTTTTTTCTTTTTTTTTTCAATGTAAACCTTTAAAGCCAAGAATTCTGCACTCAATATTTATTCCTGCTGCACATTCCAGACACCCTTTAAGGACAGGTTTCTTTCTGCCCATGATTGATTTGTCCCATAAATCAGTCCCCACATAAAACTCACAAGGAACAAGTGATTGGTCAGGAAGAAATGAAATGATGGTGAGAATTTGCTCCTTTGCTTGGATTTTTCCCTCTCTAATTCCTATTTTAACCATTTTATGCCTCTCTCGACCCTGAACTTCGTTTTAATCTCTAAGTGAGCTTTGACTGGGGTGAACAAACTTGAGGAATGAAGAGAGAACAAAATCCAGGCAATCCTTGGAAGATCCTGGTGCTTTTTTTTTGCCTCTGGGTGGAACCCTGGCATAAATAAAAATATCCTGGCTGCAGCCTTTAATGCAGAATGCATTGTGGAGTAAACCCTAGGTGGATACACTAATGAAGTAACATTTGCTGCTGCTAAATTTAGGGAGGGGAAAAAAAAAAATCGATAATTGCTGCATTGCATCAGTGAATTAAAGAGTATTGAAGAAAAAATACAAAGTGCCTCTGTGAGTATCAATGTATGGAATTATACTGGTTTAATACATATAAACAAGATGTAATAAATATAATACAAAGCTTTCTAAGGCAAATAGATGGGGCTCAGTAACCAGGGATCAAAAAATCTGCCCAAGAACGGTGACATCTGCTCAAAGGTGTCACAGATGATGGCAGTTGTGAAGAACCTGCAACTTCTACACAGTTTTGTGGGAAACACAGATTTTTGGAGAGTTGATGGACAGAAATATTCATTTTGAAGGTGATATCAACTAATGGTTGTAAAATATGGAGGAAATTGTTGTTCCCCAGAAGGAAATGGAAATTGGTTTTGATATTCTGGTAAAAAGCCACATCATCCCCTTGGTGGGGTTAAATATTCCTGTTTCTCAATGAAGTATTTGCTATAAATGGCTTTGAAATTTGCTGTATTTTGCTAGGCTGAGGTTGGGTATCTAAAATGCTGCAAAACCAGGGGCTGTGCTGGAGAGAGGCATTGCCAGGTTTCCATTTCCATACCCAGATTGCTGCTGCTGTTGGTGATTCAGGGTCGGTGGGGTCTTTTTGTCTGTCCCTGTCCTTTGCATTTGCCCTTTCCTGGGAACTGTTCCATCCTTTGCTCCTCATTAATTCCCTCAAGAGCAGCAGGATGAGGGAAGTGTCTCTGTGGAGGAAGGAGCTGCAGGGAGAATGGAGGGAGAGCACTGACTTTAGGAACAGACATTGCAGGAGAAATCAGCTGAAGGTTGAGAAAAACAAATCCAAAAAACTCCTTTCACACCTTTCGAGGATGTCACCAACTCTCAGGGAGACGCAGGTGGATTTTCCTTTTTCCATCCTTGCCTAAAGAGCCCCGAGGACAGGTTTCCATTTGCACCAGGAGAGGTACAAGTGGATGATTTCCCCAGTGGAGAATCTGTAATACAAACAGATGAGATAAGGGCTGATGGTGTCCAGATCACAAGGGGCAGCAGAAATTCCTGCAGAGGGGCTGCAGCCTGTCAGGTCCTTCAGGGGAATGAGCAGGGCTCGGCTGGGGAGAAGCAGAAAGGGGGGAAAGGGCCCAGGGAGAGTGGCAGGGGGAGAGGAGAGGTGTTGGATGAGGTGAGGATGTTCTTTGTCACCTCTGCTGGGGCGGCTGTGAAAATGAGTGTGAGCAGAAATAGGGAAAGGGGGGAGATTTCCATGGAATCTCCTCCTATCCCAGCCGTGGCAAACTGCATTGGCAACAGCAGCCACGGCTGCCTGGAAGAAGAGGAGAAAGATTTTGGTGAAATGTAGAGAAAGCAGTGATGCCTTAGGTTTGAGCTTTTATATTTTTGAGATTCTGGGCTGTTTTGGTGAGTAGTTCTGGGTTTGATCTTCAGTGCTACTGAGCTCTCTGCACAGAGCAGGGACACAAAACAATTCCTGCTCCAGCTCGGCACCAAGGACAACTTTCAGGGCCAGGAACAAACCCAAGGGTGAAGGGAGAAGGCAAAGCAAGGAGGATGGAGCTGCACAAGCTGGAGCTGGAATTGGACCCTGAACTGCAATGTGCTGCTGGAGCAGAACTTCTCCAAGGGTGAGCCCTGGGGCCTTGGAGTCCATTTTGGGCCCATTTTGGAGTCACCCTGGGTGTGTCTGGCTGGACTCTCATGTGGCCCAAGTGTGTCCATTGAGGCCTTTTAATAAATATCTACTTTTTCCTCTTGCTCTGTCTCAGTTCCAGGTCAGCCTCCAGAAGGCAACAGCAGAAGAGAACGAAACAGCAACATTGGACAATCAGCATTTTGCTCTCTCTGATCTTTGTAAATGCCCCCACAGCCACACATTTTACCAGCTTACCTTGGTCTTCCCTGCTAATTCACTGCCTTGGCAAGCACAATGTAAGATTATTTTTGATTTCTATGTCTTGGAGAGTTTCAGCTGTGAGACCAAATGCTACTTTGAGTCCAAGCTTGATGTGACTGGGATGGTTTTGGCTTTAGGAGTGGAAGTTGCTGAGAGGAGGAATTGCTGCAGGTTGAGGTGGGAAGTGCTGCCACAGCAGCTCTGCAGCCCCTCCCCACTGATTGTGGCTCTGGTGCTTGATTAAGCACAGGAAGGAGATTTTAGCATGAATTTTTCCTCTGTGATTCACTCAAATAACACCGTGTGCTGTATTATGTAAGATACACTTGCACACATATCCTAAATATATGGGGCAGGCACTATTGGACAGCGAAACAGTGGAAAATGAAAAATGGGGGAACAAACAAAGAAAATGAGGAATGTGAAACATGTTTTGTTCTAGGAAGAGTTGCATGGCACAGCCAGGAAGTACAAGGTCACTGAAGATCTTTTTTAAATACATGCATCCAAAATAAATCTTAAAAAAAATTATTTCTTTTCATTTTGTTTTCTTCCTTTAAATGAAAAAAACCAAAAACCTCATTTCAATAAAAACACTCCATCCTGTGGTTTGAAATAATTTGCTGTTAGTCCTCAAGGCTCTTCACAGTGTACAATAATGTTTTGGGGCTCCAGTTGGAATTTAGTAGTGAAGTTTTCTGTCTGAAACAAGAATTTTGTGTTAGGTGAAATTCACGTGCATTTGTATTTATCTTTGAGTTTGTTTCTAACTCGTGTCAGATATACCTGAAGTACCAGGTCAGCAAATTTGTAATTGTCTCACAGGAACAATGAATTGGGTTGTAACAATCATCATCCTTTGCATAGCAATGAAAAAAGAAAAAAAGAAAAAAAAAAAAAACCAGCTATGGACTTGAGAGGTTTGAACTGGTCTAAATATCAACTCAAATTCCTTTAAAATGTGAGTGGTGTTCCTTGATTTTGGGGAAACATCCTGGAAGCTAGAAGTACCAAAATTAGCTCTTGGGTGAGATCTTCATGAGCTCAGCTGAGCATCTGTTGGTAGCTTTTATCAGTGAAAACATCATTTTCTTGAAGTTAAGGGAGTTTTACAGTCATTTCCCAGGGACTGGTATTCCATCATTTCACCCCAGAGACGCTCCTAGTTTGCATAAAATCCGACAGCAACCCTCTTATCTTCAGGACGTGGCAAGAAGAGAGTTGGTGGTTCTGGAAGATAAATATGGGCAGCCCTGATTAGTGCAAATGATTGATTAATGGGGTGGGGAATGGGAACGAATGTGAGACGCAAAACGGCAGAAACAAATGCTCAGATTTAGAGTTCTGTCCTCAGAAAGTCCCTGCCTGTCAAATAGGCAGAAATAAATGATGAGAATGTTGGCATTTGATATTTCCAGCGACAGGGGTGACATTCCTGAGATGTATGTTGGGGAGTCACTGCCCACAGCGGGTCTGTCCCTCGTGTGCGGCTCTCCAGGAGCGGCAAAAAAAAAACAACGTGGTTTGGAGGCTGCAGGAGAGGGAATTCCTGCTCCCTGGGCCAGGCTGGAGCCCAGGCTGGTCATCCCCTGGGGCACAGGGTCCTGGTTTGTCACACACAGGGCCTGAGTGCCACTGGGGTCACTGGGGACAGCAACACGGAGCAGTTCTGGGGAGCTGCACGTTTATCTCAGAACTTTAATGGCTCAAAGTCAACAATTCACCTGGGTCTGCCTCTCTTGACATCAGAGACCAAATTCCCAGGGATTCTCACGGAGCTGTGTTTTATCCACACACTCCTGGTACCTTTTCCTCCCGTGCTTGAGCTGAGTTTTAGGAAATGAATGTTTATCTCATATCTTTAATGGTTTAAAGTCAACAATTCACCTGGGTCTGCCTCTCTTGACATCAGAGACCAAATTCCCAGGGATTCTCACGGAGCTGTGTTTTATCCACACACTCCTGGTGCCTTTTCCTCCCATGCTTGAGCTGAGTTTTAGAAAATGAATCAATATTTCATTTTTCCCCCTAAAGCTTTTCTTAGTGGACATAACACCAACATGAAGAGAAGCTGGTTCCTGGTGGCCTCAAGCCCCATCTCATCGGGTTAAACAGTTTTATTCCTAATTTCTTGTGGGTTTTTTTGTCTACATTTGGCTGTCATTTTTTTGTGTGTGCAGACTAAAAGCTTTGTTTATTTGAGTCAGAGACTCCCTAAGGCTGGAGAAGACCTCTGAGATCTACAAGCCCACCCATTAACCCAGCACTGCGAGTCCACCACTAAACCCTGTTCCTAAGCACCACATCTGCATGGGGTGTTCATCAAGGCCTTTGAATTTGGAAACAACCAATGAGCCAAAATAATATAATCCTTTATTATAGGTGTTCTGTTTCTCTCATTATTTTATGGGAGGAAAATAACTAAAAGGTCAGAAAAAATCCTCATGTCCTAAGCTGCCACAGGATGGCTTATTTTATGAGTTACAATATTTAAATGTCAAGTGTCCACAGGAGAAATAAATTATTCATTATAATTAGAAAAATGTAATTTTCAAAAAAAATCATTTATTGGTGACTAAGCAGCATATTCACTGAGAATGTTTCTTCTTTTGTACAATAGCTGTGTACTTTGAGATAATGTTCTAATTAACCTAATTGCAGCTATTGTATTGAACTGTAGGTTGAGATCCAAAGTGTCATGGCAACATGGAGAAAAGCTCTGCAAGCCTCTGCTTTCTCAGTAGAGTCTCAAAAATAGCTCTTTATTCTAGGAAATAAGGAGGTAAATCTTCTTAACAAGATAAAGCTTGAACCAAGAAAGAATTTTCCCCTTTGCACTTGATGGTAAAGCATAAATTAAGGATTTCTGCTTCAATTTAATTAGCATAAGCCATCATAATAATGTACCCCATAAGTGTTTGCTTTTCCTGTCTCGAGCAAACCTCCTGTGCTCAAGAGATTTACTGTAAATCATTGAATATTAATTTCTTGGATTTTATTGAAGAACATTTTACACAGTCAGCTTAGGAGAGAGAACAATCATTTTCTTTCCTTTGCAGGAAAGATCTTATTTAATACAGTGATATTAACTAAAAGGGACTCCATGAAATGCTGCTCCAGTTTTATGATCTTGCTAAACTCTGGAGACTTCTGGGAGTGGGAATTGCAGAAAATGGGAAGAGGATGTTTCAGCTGTGTCTGACTCAAATGCCTGACGATGTTAAGTCTCTCTGTTCCCTGCAGCTCATGTGATCGTTCATTTCATTAACACTTGTAATGCTAATTAGCAAACTGCTCCTCGGTTTAATTCATAGAAATATATGATTCCATACAGGCTGAGTAATGACTGCACAAGTGCCATAAATTCAGAAGAGAGCTTGGCATGAATAAAGATCACAGTTCGGGGCTAATAAATTTTAGAAGTTTAAAACATAATGGAGCAGAGTCTATTTGCACTCTGGAGCTCTGGTAATATCATCAAAGCAAAGGTTTTTACTGCATGTGCTGTTTCCCATAAATTAGAAACCTTGCCTAATATCTACAGCTCATCCTTCACATCTGGGGTTTTGTTTGGATTTTGGGGAGGGCTTTTTTCTGCTTGTTTGGGGTTTTATTTGTTCATTTGTTTGTTCGTTTTCCCCCTGAGGAGCAAAGTTCATCCACACTGGACTCCATTTCCACTGGCTCCTCGTGTCTGTGCTTTCTGGAGAGCTCAGAGAAACGTCCCAGCAAATTAAAATGTCACGAGCTTCTCTGTAGCCTGTCATTAACTGATTTGGGAAACAAATATTTACGAGGTCCATTTGGTTCCCATATGTTTGCCTGGGAAATTGGGAGAGCCCTTCTGCCAAGACCACTTGTGCTGTCCAGAGCCCTGGTGGGACACTGGGGCTTGACCTGAACTGGTTACTGGAATTTTCTGCTTCCAAACATCCTTTTCCCATGTATTCCACTTCCCAATGTAGTTAAGATTCCTCTTTTCACAGAGAAAAGCCTCCAGGAAAACACGTCCTTGACCCAGGAGTTTGCCTTGGGTGGTTGGAAAACACAGACCAGCAAAAGAAATGTGAAAATCTGATTTTTTTTCTTCCCTCCTCTAAAATGGGACACTGGGCTTGACCTGAACTGATTACTGGAATTTTCTGCTTCCAAACATCCTTTTCCCATGTATTCCACTTCCCAATGTAGTTAAGATTCCTCTTTTCACAGAGAAAAGCCTCCAGGAAAACACGTCCTTGACCCAGGAGTTTGCCTTGGGTGGTTGGAAAACACAGACCAGCAAAAGAAATGTGAAAATCTGATTTTTTTTCTTCCCTCCTCTAAAATGGGACACTGGGCTTGACCTGAACTGATTACTGGAATTTTCTGCTTCCAAACACCCTTTTTTGCCATGTCTTCCACTTCCCAGTGTAGCTAACATTCTTCTTTTCACAGAAAAAAGCCTCCAGGAAAACACGTCCTTGACCCAGGAGTTTGCCTTGGGTGGTTGGAAAACACAGACCAGCAAAAGAAATGTGAAAATCTGGATTTTTTAATCTTCCCTCCTTTAAAATCCAGTCCAAGTAACAACTTATGAGGATATAAACATATATTGGCTCCCCAGGAAACACAAAATGATGAAAATACAAGAGATTTTTCCCTGGAATTCTGGAAATATCCCTAATTCCATACACAGGAGGTGATGATTCCTCTTATTGTGGTAGATTTTGATTTAAAAAAAGCCAAATATCAATCCTGGTGTTACAACAGTTATTCCCAACATATTTGCCAAGCTTTTGGTGATGGCATTTCACACCCAACTGCTTGGTTTGTGGAACGAAGGACTTGGAGACTTGGATTTCCATCTCTGCCACCAGTGAGCACAGACACAACTTTTCCAAGGAATTTTGTGGCCATAAACTTTTCAATTTGCCAAGGCAAGCTGATCAGGAGGCAAATGCTGCTGAAATACGAGTGCAGAAGTGGTGACCAAAGCAGCACTGTCTGCTCCACTGCACTTAATTTCCTTTGTGAGACTTTAGGCACTTAAAGTAAATCCCAAACTGAAAAGTCGCTGCTTCTCCCCGGCTGTTGGGAAAGCTGGAACACTGGTTCTGGCTTTTATGAGCTCCAATATAAATCTCAACAAGTCCTCCATGAATAAAATGAATTGCAGGCTCCAAAGTTCTCTCTTTTTGCTTTAAATTGAACTGGTGCCTATTTCGAAACTTTTTTATTTTTTATTTTTTTCCTCCTGTGCCTAAGTGAAAATGTTTTCTCTAAATAGCTTTAAGTGTTTAAAAGAATATGTAATTTTATACTTCCTAAGCCCCTTTCTGTCAGAACATAAGAGGTCCACAGAGATTAAGGATTCAATTTAAAAGTAATCAAATACTCATTTTTCCTATGAATATTTACACCAGTGACTTGCCAGAACTCACACCTGAATCTGTCAGATCCTTAGGGGGGGGTTTCCATAATTTTCCCTCCATCTCTGCTCATTCACAGAATGGTTTTTTCAAGCTCTGACTGCCCAGTTTAACCCAAAAACACACGAGCAGAACCAAAGGCCCCAAGAGCAGCAGAGAACCGACCCCAGCCCCCTGAGCCCCCCAAGGCAAAGCTCAGTTCTGAGCCAGGACCACATTTCCTGTTTGGAAAAGGCTCTGGAGGCTCCCAAGCTGGATTGCAGAGCTGGGGCTGCCATCTGTCCCCTACCATGTCCCCAACCCTTCCCAGCTGGAGAATTCCCTTCGTTGCCCCCCTACACTCTCTGTAAATAAAAACACACCAAAAACCAGAACTGGGCGGAATTTGAAATTTATTTCTCTAATATGACAAAAACTTCCTTTTTTTGATTTATATTCTTTAAATCCTCACCTTTTTTTCTGCTGGGGGGTTACCAGCTCCTCAGTTCCTGGCTGTGCTGGGCTGTTGCACTCAGCAGCTGCTGGGAGCTCTTTTCTCCCTGACAAACACCAGGAATTTGCCAATTCCCCCCCGTGTGTCAGCCCCCTCCTCTCTTGTCCCAATGACAAGGACATCTCTGCCCCCTGAGCTGTCACCTTATTTATTTCTTCCTCTCTCTTGCCTTGAGGAACAGGTTAAACATGAAGGCAGCACAGGAGGTTTCTCACTTTTGTTTCAATTTCCCTCACCTGCTTGGTAGAGTTGTCTCGAGTTTTGTCTGGACAAAGCAGGTATCAACCTCTTTGTTATCATTTTTAAAAATACCATTGTTTTTAAAAACATACAGGTAGTATTATAGTGATTGGATAAAATTATTATTTTATTTTATTTCATTTTATTTCATTTTATTTCTTTAAAATTTTATTTTATTT